>OX451736.1:778931273-779521378 GCA_948472305.1 Vicia faba
ATTTTTATTAATTAATTGGATTTTTAATTAATTTTAATTCATTTAATTAATTTAAAATGTAGGAAATACAAAGATTTGATTTTTTCAATCTTTTTGTGAAGCAAACAAGCTCAAGATATGCTGGCAATTCGCGTGCAAATCAAAGGGACAAGAATCTCCAAGTTTGGCAAGTTTTTCCAATCAAAAAGATTGAAAAATATTTGATTTTCAATCAAATATACAAACATCAATTCCATGGATTTCTTGGCCAAGATTTAACCTAATTCTATTCTACTATATATACACAAGCTAAACCTAATGCCATGGATGTGAAAATTTGGTGCAGAAAAACCATAATCACATTCAAGAAAATTCAAAGAAAAGTGAAAACTGTTTTCCAGGTTCCAGCACGATTCAAAGCAATTGGTGGATCCTAATACATTGCTGGAACTCTCAGGGACGTTTTACAATCAAAGCCAAGCCTTAAAGCTACAGAAATACCCAAGAACAGTTTCACGGTTTGAACATATTTTCCAGAATCGCATCTCATTATTCATGTGCATTTGACATATTTGGTTGATTGTTTTGTGTTAATAGGAACTGTACAAAGCTAATGGTGTGGTTTAATTGCATTATAACGCCTATAATCATAAAACGCCATTGATGAAATCTAGGGTTCTTGAGCTCTCAGATTAGGGCTTTATTACCCAGGAAAAATTGAGACCCCTAATGTCTATGGTTGAAATCGTCAAGGCCAGACGAATACAACGCAATGCTCGCGAAACATTTATATAAATCCTAGAGCTAATCGCTATTTTTCCTTTTTACAGTTTGTGGGGGTTAAAAACCCCCGCTATCTATTTGTTTTTACAGGTACACAACGAAGAAGATGAAGGCGTGTAAGCGTATCATTGGTCTATTCAAAAATAGCGCGCGTGATTTTGTTGTTTCCAGCATATGTTGTTGTTTTTATATAATATATTCATTGTCCATTATATTTACAGATGCGTGCAGATGGCTTGGTGGTTGGTGTGTTGGCTGTGTATCATTGGGACCTGGGTTCGAATCCCAGGTCCACCCAAAACCATTATTTGTTATTTTTCTTCACCTAATCACGTGCAGGTTCCAAAGGCAGGTTCACCATATGCCTCCAACCATCCAAGCGCCATGTGGCTGCCAGCATAAATCCAATGGTCAGGAGATGGTGATCATGGTACTCCCAGTCAACACATGCTCTGGGGGATCAGCAAGGTCAACGTGGCTAAGGAGCTTAGTGGGCTTGAGAATTGCAATCAACACCTCCATCTGGGCCCAACACCCCCTGGGTTTTGTTTCTTATTTTTTTCTCTTTTATATTTTATCTTTAATTATTTTATTAATTATAATTATTATCACTATTATTTAATTAACTTAATTAATATTTTTCACAATAAATTCAGAAAACCAAAAAATGTAAATATTTTTATTATTATTATTATTTATTAATTTCACTATTAATTATTATTTTGTAAATAAATACTAAAAAAATTGATTTAGTCTTTTAAATTAGGTTAACTTTAATCTTTTTCTCAATAAATAAAATCAACATAGAATTAGGGTTTCTCTTTTGACAATGTTAATCTTTTTATTTTTATTTTCATTAAAACATAAAAAACATAAAAATACTTTTTTCTTTTAATTTAATTAATTAGTAAATTAGGTTTAATATTTAATTTAATGCAAAAAGACCAAAATTCCATTCTTTTCTCAAAAAGGGTCAAAACCCTAAGACTTTTTCCGATTCAATTTCTTTGCGCGCATATTATTTTTGATCATATTTATGTAATTGCTCCGAGAATGTAATAGATAATTAGGACTTTTATCGCTTTCTTTATTTTCTCGCAATTTATCTTTTCAAGGGTTATGTTTTTGGCGATGTAAATACCCGACGCCTTGTAATAGCGTAGATTTACTTTCCGCAATTTACTTTCCGCAAATTATTAACTGTTAATTATGCATGACAAGACTTGCCTGAAAATAAAATCAACTCGTAGCTCACCATAATACATGTGCAAAGATAATATGAATTGAATCCTGACACACTCGTACATGCCACTCCTAGGGTACGCCTCACTTGGTTGCCTCGAGGTGGTCATTAAGTATAGGGTGTTTTAGAGGTCGCCCTCCTGTCTAAAGATCCAGTTGCTGCCTCGAAACGGTTGCCTCAGATAAAAAAGGATCTAAGACATTAGGGTTACCGCTAAGGCGTCCTACTATTGCTTTGGTGACCACACATGTCCCTATAATCGAATTGACCCGAATAACTCCAACGACGGTGCTACCTACTCCTCAATAGTGGGATAGTACTGTCTAAAGGACATTTACACAGCTTAATTCCTTAGAGTAGATAGATTTCTCCTGGGTACTTGCTCTTTCAAAAACAAAAACAACTTTTCGCGCTTACACCTTCAAACAAAAGTTTTCGAACAAACACTTCATACACTCTTGAGGACTGATACAAGAGTTACCTAGAAGTTTTCAAACTAAACTTTTTCAAAACCCACAAACACAAGAAAAACAAACATTTTTTAAAACATAGTGAGCAAGTACCTAAGAGCCCGTAGATAACCACGGATAGAAAGGGTGCTAACACCTTCCCTTTTTATAATCTACCTCCCGAACCGAGAAACATCTCGAAAAGGAATTTTGCTATGATTTTGTCCTTTCCTTGTTGGAGAACATAAAAGACGGTGGTGACTCTTGCTTACCGCGACATTTCGCGAACCAGCATTCCAAAACAGTCAGTTTTATTTCCACCGATTACAGAACTGGCGACTCTGCTGGGGAAAATTAATAAGTGAGGTGTACCTTAGGATTAGACCACTCTTGTTTTCAATTGCTTGCTTTGCTTGCTTTAATATTGTGGGCTTGTCTTGGAGTTTCATAGATCCTAACCCGGATCTGGGGGATACCTTTTAGAAGTAGCAACAAACTGTGAGGGAACTGTGTGGGGTATACCGACATGGTTGCAGCAGTTGCTACGTTGATGTGGCACTTTGGTGAGTACCGGTAACCCTTGAGTCAAGTCAAGGAGAGTACGGGGCCGCCGCGTGGTGTCATGAAGCATCAACTGACCTAGAACCTTACTTGACCATCCTGGCCTCTTTAGGGGTAGTGAGATGACCGACTTTGGTGCAGTCCGAAGTTGGTAGATACTCGATACTACACTCATTGAGGGTTGTTTTCTTGGAATATTTTGGTCGCCAGTTAAGCGGCTAAATCAAAACAATGAACATAGAAAACAATCCAATGATATTGAGCTCCTTAGAACCCGGTTACTATTCATAGGACAGGTTTTGAGCCAACCAACTTCAAGAGGGTAGTACCTAAACTTCATGCTGGCCTAAACTCTAAGGGCTGTCTTGTGTGACTTGTGTGCCTTCAAACTTGAATTACTTGCACATTATTGTTATCTGACAACATGAGTTCCTTGCAGGTTTTGTTTACAGTCCTTAATCTGGGCTTATAACAAGGTTTACTTACATCACTCCACGCATAGCATAACATCATACCATCATACCATTGCATACATCCTGCATAAGGACTAACCCATTTCAAGGATCTCAAGGGCTTGTGATGCAGGTCATGATGAACCAAAATTTCTAGCAAGGGGCAAAGGGGATTTATTTTCCTCTAGCCAAGATTGTTCGGAGATCAAACATGAAAACTTGAGTCAGGGGCTATGACCCACTCGATATGGTGAGCCTTGACTCTTGAAGAAGGACTCTCAACAACATGAAGTTCCTTCAATCAAGCTACCAAATTCAAATTCTAACAATTTTCTTGTTTACCCCGCGAGATCCTTGAAAACATTGCATACACATCTCATACATATCATTGCATTACAGGTACCCTTTTGACAGGTCGCTTATCTTCTTCGCTGTTTATTTCAGCAATCATCATGTCTTCTGAACCTTCTAGTGAACAAGCTATCAAGGCCCTCCAGGCCCAGAATGCCCAGTTCCAGGAGTTGGTTATGAGCCTAGCCCAGGGTCAACAGGACTTGAAAACTCTGATTCTGAAAGAGAGGAAGAAGAAGAAGAGGAGGACTGTTTTGTTCAACACTAGACACAGATATGGGAATGGATTACAGAATGAGGCTGAGCTGACTACCTCATCTGTAGGCAAGGACAGTCCCCAAGAGAGAAGGGTTCCTAGTCTCGTGGTCTCCGACAACGAGACGAATTATAATGATGAACAGTACCCTCTTGCTGAGGATAAGTACAAACAGCTGGAAGACCGCTTAAGTGCTATGGAGATTCAACATGTGTCTGGGTTGGATTTTGGAGACCTAGGCTTATCCTCTGGGGTGGTGATTCCCCATAAGTTTAAGGGACATGCTTTTGCCAAATACGACGGAGCTTCCTGTCCAAAGTTGCACCTCCGATCGTATGTAAGGAAGATCCAACCTTACAATGCTGACAAGAATTTGTGGATCCATTTCTTCCAGGATAGTCTTTCAGGGACTCAACTCGAGTGGTTCTATCAGCTGGATGGAGCCAGTATTCGTAACTAGGAGGACTTGGCTACTGCGTTCTATAAGCAGTATCAGTATAATTCCGACCTCGCTCCTACGCGTACCCAACTCCAGGGTATGTCACTAGGGACGGGTGAAGGATTCAAGGAGTACGCTCAAAAGTGGAGAGACCTTGCTGGAAGGGTGCAGCCACCTTTAACTGACCGTGAACTTGTTGATATGTTTCTGGGGACCCTGTCTGGTCCATTCTTCAACCATCTGATTGGGAATTCTTCTGCTGGGTTTACAGACCTTATCTTGACTGGTGAGAGAATAGAAGCTGGTATCAAGTCTGGGAAGATACAAAAGGGTGACTCCTCGAACACTTAGAAGAAACCATTCAAGAAAGAATCCAGTGTTGTCTATGGTTCAAGAGGGCAGAATAGGTCCGAACACCGCCAAGCTGTCAACGCGGTAGTTATTTCAAAACCGGCCAGTGATCCTCAACATTGCAACCAACAAAGGGAAGAGAGACCCAGGAGGCAGTTCACCAACATCAACATGCCATTGTCACAAGCATTGCAGCACATGTTGAAGATGAATCTGATTACGGTGATAAACCCTCCTGCGAACCCCAAGACTTCTTCTCCAAACTATAACCCAGATGCCAGGTGTGCGTATCATTCCGATAGCCCGGGGCACGATATTAACGATTGTTGGGCGCTGAAATACAAGATTCAGAATATGATTGACGCTAAGGAGATCGAATTCGAGCCTGCTGAGACTCCCAATGTGATCACTGCTCCCTTGCCAAAACATGGCTAAGATTGAGAGACTTTTGTTCATTTGAATTATGATATTGTATTTTTCTTTGCTTATTCAAACAATTATCATGTCAAACTCTCTTATTTCATTAATGCATTGCACGTGTCTGTTTTGAAGTAATTGTTTTCACTATGCTTAAAATTGCTTCCATTTTTGATGTTCAACTTTCGACTAAAAAAAATTCTAAGCCTTTTGAGGGAGGATGACGAAAACGATACCACGATCTTTACAGTATGCTTTTGAACAGACCCCGCTGATGAAGTACATGCATTGTTTCAAATCCTAAACAGTGGAGTTATAAGGAGGATAATCCCTAGTCAACCCCTTTGAGCCAAAGAAGTTGGAGTTTTTCTTTTCAAAAATTAAAACCCTTAATCATAACCTAGGGTAGGGTAGTTTTCTCAGTTGATCCAAGTGCACAATAAATGGCATCAAAGAAGTCCTTCCAAAACAAGAGACAGTGATGGTTCCGAATAATCGTAAGGACAGGAAGTCATTATCTCTCAAAAAAAAAAAGAAGAGCCCATTAAGTCAAAACCTATGAAGGAGACTTACAAAAACTGGGGCATCCCGCTGACTGTAATCACAAGAGAAACAGTTCATGCAAAAAACAGGGATAACGAAATCAAGAAGAAAGAGGTCCTACAAACCCTCAACAAAAAGAAATGACTGCCTGGTCAAAATAAACTATCAGTATCCGAACCATCACCAGAATATCAGAGCAAAGACTCAAACAAGGTCTAATGCACGATTAGCTGATTTTAGGATCGAAGAACATCACGAAGAACGGGTGGGTACAAATAAAATTTGAGCCTTTATCCTTTGTTTCTTAAACCGTGAACCAGGCCACGTTATAACCCTTAAAAGTCCTAGCTGAAGCATGGGTTAGTTCGAAAGCATACTGTTACAAAAGGTATCCTGACTCCTGTAGGGTTTACTGTAAAATCCTGAGTTGATGTCACATTTTACAAAAAAATCACTTGTTTTATTGAAAACTGCATTTTCAAAAATTTCAAAATAGACATAAGCTTTGCATTCTTAAAATAATATTGTTTGCATATGACTATTTGTTCAAACAGCAGAGAAATTCGCACGAAGAATATCTAGTGAACAAAAGCACTTCCAATCCAGGGGCACGACATGAGCATTGTCCATTATCTTGGGCAGCCAAGTCAAGATTCAGAGAATCTCTCAAAATGCCAAACAGCCAGGGGCAAATCTCCGCCTGAGTCACTTGGGGCATTGGACATGAATTCAAGCAATGAATCTTGCACAATCCAAGGTCTTCTGGTAGTATGGCAACACTACTGACAGTGACAACTCCCTGTGCTCTGAGAACGTGGACATAGTCGAAAAAATACTACGCATAATCGAAGACCCGCTAGGTTGACACACCTAGGCAAAAATAAGGGCTTCCCGGCGAACCAAAAGGGTTCGGGCAAAAATAAGGGATGAAAATGAAAAAATGGTACACCCGGCAAGTCGAAAACCTGAAAAGGCGGCTTGGGCAAAAAAGGGTATCCCGATGGACTGAAAACCCGAAAGGGAGGTCCAGGCAAAAATTAGGGATCAAAGCGTACGACTATGTCCCGACATCTCGTCACTCGCCTACCAGAAGAAGATTGGTCAATCGGCAGTTATCAAGACCTCCACAGGAACCTTCTCCCACAGAAACTGGGGCAATAAGAAGTGTCCGAACTGTACAAGCTGCTCTGTCCTCAAGGTACCAAAGTAAGTCCAGCTGAAGAACATGACCAAGATACCTTCACTCTCCGTAGAGTAAGACAAGGTTCAGCAATACTCTCCCCAGGCAGAGTTGGTCTCTCAGCCCTAAAAAGGCACAGTATCCCCAGCAAGTCAGCAACATTCTCCCCCCAAGCAGAGTTAGGCTACTGTCAGCCCTAAGGAAGTTGGGTATCCCCAGAAGATCTTAATATTCCCCAGCGGAGTACAGATATTCCTCAGCAAGCATCCCCGGCAGTCTTAATATAAGATTGTTCCCCGGCGGAATACAAACATCCCAGTGGAGCCATTTCCCCAGTACAGTCCAAAAGTTTCCCTAGGAGAGTTGAACCATCCCTCCAGTAGATCCTGGAAGCTTATCCTCCGCAGAGTGCAAAAGCATCTCCCCGGCTTTATTCAGAAGGTTATTCCCCACCAGAATCTAACTAGGTTATCCTCAGCAAATTACAACGGAAAGATCGTCCTCAGCGAAGTTCTTCCTATCCCCAGCGGAGTTCATCAAATTCCCCCAACAGAGCTTATCAACGGAACCCCCAGCGGAGTTATCGTTAAATTCTCAGCGAAGTATCTCTTCCCCACAGAGTAATTCCCTGCAGAGTAATCTCTCCATCAGGTTTATCCCCCAACGGAGTCATCTTCTCCTACCGGTTTATTCTTGCAATCATCATCCCCAGCGGAAATGAAGAACTCTACTCTTCAACATCAGCCCAGGATTCAACGAACTTCCCGACATTCGTCAAGGATTTATTTTCCTAGACGGAGATACATTCATAAACATCACATTGTCATACATCATGATACATGCATATACGCATCATATCATACAATTTCATTTTATGTTGAGAACATCATTGCTTGATCTATATCATGCATTGCATATGACTGACCTTTACCTTTCAGGAAAGATGCAATTAAGTCTCAAATTCTGTCAAAGAAGACAAGTCCAGTCAAAGAAGACAAATCCAGTCAAAGAAGACAAATCCAGTCAAAGAAGACAAGTTCTGTCAAAGAAGACAAGTCCAGTCAAAGAAGACAAATCCAGTCAAAGAAGACAAATCCAGTCAAAGAAGACAAATCCAGTCAAAGAAGACAAATCCAGTCAAGAAAAGACAAATCCAGTTAAATCGATTCCTAAAGATTTTTCTGATGCAAACCCGTCATTGAAGACAACCCGTCAATAAAGACAACCTATCAATAAAGATAACCCGTCACTGAAGACAACCCGTCGTTGAAGACAACCCGTCAATAAAGACAACCCGTCACTGAAGACAACCCGTCGTTGAAGACAACCCGTCATTGAAGACAACCCGTCATTGAAGACAACCCGTCATTAAAGACAACCCGTCAATAAAGACAACCCTTCATTGAAGACAACTCGTCATTGAAGACAACTCGTCAAAAAAGACAACCCGTCAATAAAGACAACTCGTCCATGAAGACAACCCGTTAAAAGAGACAACTCGTCAAAGAAGACAAAACCTCCCCTGGTTCAGTTAAATTGATTCCTGAAGATTTTTCTGAGATAACCTGTCAGTAGAGACAATCCATCAACCTTTTTGAGTTCCAGATTCGATACCTGTATCTAGCCAGGGCATATTTGTGAGCGATTAATTGTAGATCTATACCTGTATCTAGCCAGGAAAGTATTTGCATGAAGAGTTTGAAGATCAACACCTGTATCTAGCCAGGAAGTCATCTTTCTTTCTTAGGTCAGAGGTCTACACCTGTATCCAGCCAGGAAAGCTATCTCTACCAACTTTTTTGAGTTCCGGATTCGATACCTGTATCTAGCCAGGGCATGTCTGTGAGCGATTGATTGTAGATTTATACCTGTAACTAGCCAGGAAAGTATCTTCATGAAGAGTTTGAAGATCAACACCTGTAACAGCCCAGGAAATTATCTTTCTTTCTCAGGTACGCAAATTCTCGCTAAGGAATCTCTTACGCGATCGACACCCCTGGATGGCATCTATAAGCCCATTCCCGACAAGATTCCATTACATTTCCAGATGGCATCTATAAGCCCATCCTCCTATCCATCATATCTCCGAATGGCATCTATAAGCCCATTCCCGCCATCACACTGCTGATACTACACCATGCGAGTGCAAATTTCTGGGCACTTTAGTGTTCAATCATCTTCCACCTTCGGATCACGAAAGGCACGCAAGCCAATCTACATCCTCAGGTTCAAGAAGATTGAACAGGGGCAACTGTTGTACCCCAAAATTTTCCCTCCCATATTCTTCAAGGTTTGTCAAGAGTCATCTCTAAATGGTTCAAGATTGGCTCAAGGATTAGACAGTCAAATGCCTCCTAAGCCAGTCAAAATTAGGGTTTTGTTTCTTTCAAGGAATTTGAGGTTTTCAATGGTTCCATCAAGTCCCATAGGCCTATATACATTGTCAAGCATCTATATGTCAAATCTCAAGACTCACAATGCCAAATTCTACAGTCAAAAGCCCTATTGGATTCATAGTCAACTGT
Organism: Vicia faba; assembly: GCA_948472305.1. Lineage (NCBI taxonomy): Eukaryota > Viridiplantae > Streptophyta > Magnoliopsida > Fabales > Fabaceae > Vicia > Vicia faba. The sequence continues at coordinate 778,940,803 of OX451736.1, forward strand.
AGGGGCAAAATGGTCATTTTACAGTCAAAAGTCGGAATTTTTGGTCAACATATTATTTTGAGGCCACAATCATCATTTTATCAAGTATTTATCATGATTCCACAAGAATGGCTCAAAAATCATCAAGGATGCAAAAGTTACTATTTTTGGACAGTAGAAAAGTCAACTGTACCTTGACCAGGGCATAACTTTTTCATGGTTCATCAGAAAAATCCCATCCAATTCTCATTTTAAAGGAGATGCCATTTTCTACAACTCATCTTCACATTCCAAGTCCAAGAAATGCTCTCACAAAAAGTTATCAATTTCTACATTATAGGTCAATTTCAAAAGTCAACAAAAAGGCATTTTAAGTCAAAGACCATAACTTGAGATTGGTAAATCCAAATGACATGGGACCAAAGGCATTGGTTAGAGGACTTCACTACCTTTCCAAAATGTCCAAGAACATGTTCATATGATCAAAATTGAGCAAGATATGCATTGGAGAAGTTGGGAAATTTTTGTGAATTTGCAAAAGTCAACTTTGCTCAAAACACTTTGTTTTTGCTAATGGGCTTCAAATTTCTTCTTGAAACTTTATCCAAGGCCTATGCACGACCCATCAAGCCTATTTGAATTTATTTTCTTATTTTTATTAATTAATTGGATTTTTAATTGATTTTAATTCATTTAATTAATTTAAAATGTAGGAAATACAAAGATTTGATTTTTTCAATCTTTTTGTGAAGCAAACAAGCTCAAGATATGCTGGCAATTCGTGTGCAAATCAAAGGGACAAGAATCTCCAAGTTTGGCAAGTTTTTCCAATCAAAAAGATTGAAAAATATTTGATTTTCAATCAAATATACAAACATCAATTCCATGGATTTCTTGGCCAAGATTTAACCTAATTTTATTCTACTATATATACACAAGCTAAACCTAATGCCATGGACGTGAAAATTTGCTGCAGAAAAACCATAATCACATTCAAGAAAATTCAAAGAAAAGTGAAAATTATTTTCCAGGTTCCAGCACGATTCAAAGTAATTGGTGGATCCTAATACATTGCTGGAACTCTCAGGGACGTTTTACAATCAAAACCAAGCCTTAAAGCTACAGAAATACCCAAGAACAGTTTCACGGTTTGAACATATTTTCCAGAATCGCATCTCATTATTCATGTGCATTTGACATATTTGGTTGATTGTTTTGTGTTAATAGGAACTGTACAAAGCTAATGGTGTGGTTTAATTGCATTATAACGCCCATAATCATAAAACGCCATTGATGAAATCTAGGGTTCTTGAGCTCTCAGATTAGGGCTTTATTACCCAGGAAAAATTGAGACCCCTAATGCCTATGGTTGAAATCATCAAGGCCAGACGAATACAATGCAATGCTCGCGAAACATTTATATAAATCCTAGAGCTAATCGCTATTTTTCCTTTTTACAGTTTGTGGGGGTTAAAAACCCCCCGCTATCTATTTGTTTTTACAGGTACACAGCGAAGAAGATGAAGGCGTGTAAGCGTATCATTGGTCTATTCAAAAATAGCGCGCGTGATTTTGTTGTTTCCAGCATATGTTGTTATTTTTATATAATATATTCATTGTCCATTATATTTACAGATGCGTGCAGATGGCTTGGTGGTTGGTGTGTTGGCTGTGTATCATTGGGACCTGGGTTCGAATCCCAGGTCCACCCAAAACCATTATTTGTTATTTTTCTTCACCTAATCACGTGCAGGTTCCAAAGGCAGGTTCACCATATGCCTCCAACCATCCAAGCGCCATGTGGATGCCAGCATAAATCCAATGGTCAGGAGATGGTGATCATGGTACTCCCAGTCAACACATGCTCTGGGGGATCAGCAAGGTCAACGTGGCTAAGGAGCTTAGTGGGCCTGAGAATTGCAATCAACACCTTCATCTGGGCCCAACACCCCCTGGGTTTTGTTTCTTATTTTTTTCTCTTTTATATTTTATCTTTAATTATTTTATTAATTATAATTATTATCACTATTATTTAATTAACTTAATTAATCTTTTTCACAATAAATTCAGAAAACCAAAAAATGTAAATATTTTTATTATTATTATTATTTATTAATTTCACTATTAATTATTATTTTGTAAATAAATACTAACAAAATTGATTTAGTCTTTTAAATTAGGTTAACTTTAATCTTTTTCTCAATAAATAAAATCAACATAGAATTAGGGTTTCTCTTTTGACAATGTTAATCTTTTTATTTTTATTTTCATTAAAACATAAAAAACATAAAAATACTTTTTTCTTTTAATTATTTAATTAATTAGTAAATTAGGTTTAATATTTAATTTAATGCAAAAAGACCAAAATTCCATTCTTTTCTCAAAAAGGGTCAAAACCCTAAGACTTTTTCCGATTCAATTTCTTTGTGCGCATATTATTTTTGATCATATTTATGTAATTGCTCCGAGAATGTAATAGATAATTAGGACTTTTATCGCTTTCTTTATTTTCTCGCAATTTATCTTTTCAAGGGTTATGTTTTTGGCGATGTAAATACCCGACGCCTTGTAATAGCGTAGATTTACTTTCCGCAATTTACTTTCCGCAAATTATTAACTGTTAATTATGCATGACAAGACTTGCCTGAAAATAAAATCAACTCGTAGCTCACCATAATACATGTGCAAAGATAATATGAATTGAATCCTAACACACTCGCACATGCCACTCCTAGGGTACGCCTCACTTGGTTGCCTCGAGGTGGTCATTAAGTATAGGGTGTTTTAGAGGTCGCCCTCCTGTCTAAAGATCTAGTTGCCTCGAAACGGTTGCCTCGGATAAAAAAGGATCTAAGACATTAGGGTTACCGCTAAGGCGTCCTACTATTGCTTTGGTGACCACCCATGTCCCTATAATCGAATTGACCCGAATAACTCCAACGACGGTGCTACCTACTCCTCAATAGTGGGATAGTACTGTCTAAAGGACATTTACACAGCTTAATTCCTTAGAGTAGGTAGATTTCTCCTGGGTACTTGCTCTTTCAAAAACAAAAACAACTTTTCGCGCTTACACCTTCAAACAAAAGTTTTCAAACAAACACTTCATACACTCTTGAGGACTGATACAAGAGTTACCTAGAAGTTTTCAAACTAAACTTTTTCAAAACCCACAAACACAAGAAAAGCAAACATTTTTGAAAACATAGTGAGCAAGTACCTAAGAGCCCTTGGATAACCACGGATAGAAAGGGTGCTAACACCTTCCCTTTCTATAATCTACCTCCCGAACCGAGAAACATCTCGAAAAGGAATTTTGCTGTGCTTTTGTCCTTTCCTTGTTGGAGAACATAAAAGACGGTGGCGACTCTTGTTTACCGCGACATTTCACGAACCAGCATTCCAAAACAGTCAGTTCTATTTCCACCGATCACACCATCTTAATCTGATTGTAACCAGAGAAACCATCCATAAAGGAGAAGACCTTATGTTGTACGGTGTTGTCAACCAGAACATTGATATGAGGCAGAGGGAAATCGTCCTTGGGGCTTGCCCTATTCAAATCCCTATAGTCAATACACATTCGTACTTTACCATCTTTCTTCGGCACCGGGACCACGTTGGCAACCCACTGCGGGTAAGAAGTAACTGCTACAAAACCGACATCAAACTGTTTCATAACCTCAACTTTGATTTTCTCAGACATCTCCGGGCGCATTCGGTGAACTTTCTGTTTCACTGGAGGACAGTCTTCCTTAGTTGGAAAGCGGTGAACCACAATATCGGTATCCAACCCAGGCATATCTTTGTAAGACCAAGCAAAGATCTCAACATAGTCACGCAACATCTGTATCAACCGTTGCTTGACGCCAGACTCCAGATTTGCACCAATCTTGACCTCTTTCTTATCTACTTCTGTACCCAGATTTACTGTTTCCACTGGCTCTTCATGGGGCTGTATGGCCCTCTCTTCCTGTAGTAACAGTCTAGAAAGTTCACCAGGCACTTCACAATCATCCTCACCTTCGTCCCCGACTTGGTTGATCGGACTTTCGAAGTCATAACTGGCAATAGCGGAGTCGTTATTAGTGGGATCCAGAGTGGATGCGGACCTGTATTATGATACGTGAGTGTGTGTAAGACAATAGCTGTTTTAATAAAGTGCAAGATAGAAAAACAAGGAGCACAAAATTTGTAATGCGAGAGAACTTCCAATGCTTTATTGATGACATATGGAAATGACAAATATAAAGCCCTCACAAACAAAACCATGTTGTCTCAGGCAAGGCACCGGGCCGTAAAGTTTAAAACCGTCTGTTACAAATCTCAAAACAAAAGTCTATTATTGTATAATAAAATAAATGGGCACGAAGTCCTTTGCCGTCCAATTGCTTAATCCACCGTCGGTAGTCGGGTAAATCCAGCTATCGAACTCAGACTCTTCATCATCATCTTCAATTGCATTCACTTCCGGATTACTGATATGAAGGGGAGGTCTTCCAATCCACGCACGCCGAACAACCCTTTGAGCTTCTGCAGTAAAACCCAAACCAAACTTGTCAGTCTTGTGGGAAAAGTCAGGGAGTTGGCCCCAATTCGCACACCCACCTTTTTCAATAACAGCCCGGGCATCCCTGAGGGAAGCCATCTTCATTGGAGGATTTTCAGCAACAATTTCAGTCGATGCCAGAGTCTGGGGGACTTCTTCAAAATTTTGACACGGGGTTTCAATGAACTCCCCATCCATCTCCACATACCGAAAAGAGTTAAGGTGAGTCACCATGTAATCCTCTTCTCCTCGTACTGTAAACATTTTCCCCTTCATTAGATATTTTAACATCTGATGGAGCGTGGAAGTCACTGCCCCAGCTTTATGAATCCACGGGCGACCCAGCAAACAAGAATAAGATGGTCGAATGTCCATTACATAGAATGTAGATGCAAAATTCTGGGAACCAACTTTAACAGGGACATCCACCTCCCCGTGTACCATCCTTTTGGACCCGTCAAAGGCCCTAACCACAATATTACTTGGCTTCAGAACCAACCCTTCACAGTCCAACCGATCTAACACTTTCTTGGGTAAAACATTTAATGAGGACCCAGTATCCACCATCACGTGGGCCAGAGTAGTGCCCCTGCCCTCGATTGAAACGTGCAGAGCTTCATTGTGATTCTTTCCTTTGGCAGTCAGATCTGCGTTGGAGAAACCCCACCCGTTGTCAGCGGTCAAACTAGCCACATAGTCTTTAAATTGATCAGCATACGTCTCCTGCGGCACATGCGCAGTTTTCAGGAAAGAAATTAAAGCCTTAGCATGGGCTTCTGAGCACAACAATAAAGATAACATGGAGATCTTCGACGGGGTTTACCCCAGCTGTTCGACTACGTTGTAGTCGCTTTTCTTGATGATATTCAAAATTTCCTCTATCTCCTTCCTAGAGGTTTCAACAATAATCTTCTTCGGTGTCTCCGTCTGGGAAGGCTCATTGGTGATCCCTTTGCCCCGAGCGTCAGATGACTCGACGATAGGGGTAATGATTGGAACATGAATAGGGACAGCAGCAGATGTACTGGCAGGTGAAATAGCAACAGGCTTCTGAACAGTTGGTGGGGAGATCTCAGAAGAGAAAAGTCTTCCGCTTCGGGTGACTTTGCTAGAACCAACAATATTGCTGACATCAGTATCAACCTCTTCAACCTTCAAGTCTTTTTTAATCCCATGATAATACACATCGGCCCCATAGTGCCACGGGACAGCCTTATCCGACGTGTAAGGGATAAGTCCAGGAATAGTAATGATCAATGGAGCAACTCTCAGAACAGATGTAATTCTAACAGGCTTTCTCGAGGAAGCCTTGGAAGAATTGGCAGAAATGGTGATTATGGAAACATCTTCAACAGGAATCAATGGAACCAAAGTTTTCTCGAACAAGATCTCTTTGTTGTCCATCAGGTGCTGAACACCTGATTTCAACAAATGACAACCAGTAGGTAGGATGGAACATAGGTGGCAACCTTTGCCACAACCCGGAAATAAACCGGCCAACAATAAGTTCTTCTTAATGGTCAACAATGGAGTAGAAATGTCTTCCACAGAGGTCACAAATGAATCATAATCTACAACATTTACTCCATGCTTGGGCATAAGAGAAGTCATGACATTTGGCTTTTCCAGTACTTCAAACTCGATCTCCTTAGCATCAATCAGATCTTGTACCTTATTCTTCAAAGCCCAGCAGTTGTTTGTATCATGCCTTGGGCTATCAGAGTGATAAGCACAGCGGGCATTCAGATTATACAGCAGAGAGGTAGTACTGGGATTCTTCGGAGCTTCCCTCAGAGTCACCAAGTTGGTTTTCAACAGTTGCGGAAGAATTTGAGATAGAGTCATACTGAGCCGAGTATACTGCCTTTGCAGTCTCTCTACTCTTTGCTGAGTGTTGAGTTGTGGGGCAACAACATGTCTTGATATAACTACCACATTAACTGCTTGGCAGCGTTTGGGTCGATTTTGGCTTCTCGAGCTGTAAACTGCACTAGATTCCTTCTTGAAAGGCTTCTTCTCTGTACTTGACGAAGCACCTTTCTGTATCTTGCCACTTTTAATACCAGCTTCAACTCTCTCCCCAGTCATAATCAATTCAGTGAACCCAGACGATGAACTACCGATCAAATGATTGAAATACGGACCAGAGAAAGTCCCAAGAAACATATACACCAACTCTCTATCAGCCAGAGGGGGTTATACTCTTCCAGCAAGATCTCTCCACTTCTGAGCGTAGTCCTTAAAGCCTTCGCTTGTACCCATAGACATACTCTGAAGTTGAGTACGCGTGGGAGCAAGGTCGGCATTATACTGGTATTGCTTATAAAAAGCAGCAACAAGGTCCTCCCAGTTGCGGACATTAGCTCCTTCCAATTGATAGAACCATTCAAGTTGAGTCCCTGACAGACTATCTTGAAAGAAATGAATCCAAAGGTTCCTATCAGTAGTATATGGTTGAATCTTTCTGACATACGAGCGGAGGTGTAGCTTCGGACAGAAGACCCCATCGTACTTAGCAAAGACAAGAGCTTTAAACTTGTGTGGGATCACCATCCCAGATGCCAAACCCAAATCTCCTAAGTCCAACCCAGGTATCTTCTGGATCTCCATTGTGCTCAACTGGTCTTCGAGTTGCTTATACCTATCCTCGGCAGGAGGATACTGGTCTTCATCAAAGTCAGTGTCATTGTCAGAAACCACAGGGCTAGGACCCTTCCTTTCCTCTTGATTCTCTCCTCCTCCAGATGAGTGAGACAAATCAACTTCTTCTCGCAACCTATTCCCAAACATGTGACCCATATTCAGGAGGACCACCTTCTTCTTATTCTTCTTCTTCTTCTTGTCCTTCAAGATAAGAGTCTTCAAATCTTGTTGACTCTTAGCCAAGTTCAAGAACATTTCCTGGAACTGAGCATTCTGAGCTTGCAGAGCCTTGATGGCTTGATCAGTAGGTGTTTCAGAAGACATATTGTGCTGAAATAAACAGCGAAGAAGATAAGAAACCTGTAAGGTACCTGTGATGAAGTGCATGGGAATGGAATGCGTATGAAATGATTTCAGAGACTTTAGGGAGATTCAAATTTGTAAACCAAAATAAAACACACTTTATTAGATTAAAACTTGAAACAATGTTTAACTAATGCCTTTAAGGTGTTACAAAAGAAATATTGAAAAGAAAATCTAAACTAGAAACAATAAAAGACATCAGAAGTCTCGTGGTCTCCTTCCCTTCGTGCTGACATAATCGTTGATTGTCCTTTCGTTCTCAAGCTGCCTTGTAAGCTTCAGGATCTTCCTCTCCTGCTCATGATATTTCTCTCTGTAAGTATCCCTATCTTCCCTTAGATGGATCCAAGATCTCTTTAATGCCCCAATATCAGTAGGCATGTATGGATGGAGGATCGTATAAGGAACACCTTCTTCATCAGTATGTTCCACAATCACTGGCAAAAAGGCTTCATATGGCATCCCCAGCTTTTAAGCACGGGCTTGAACCCACTGGAGATACGGTTGCATCGGGAGAGAAGTCTTCATTCCTAGCTCATGTGGATCAGACATGTTAACCCTGTCCCAAGCTCGTATAAACCTGCGGCGATGTCCCTCAACATCCCCCTTGAAGTCAAAGACAATTCCTGTAAGCAGCAGCTCATGAGGATCGTCCCTTCGAGCTCGTCCAAACTGTCGTAAGTTATTCCTCCTCTAATTCCAAGCAATGGAACATTGGGGTATTCCCCACACCGATCAATGACAACTACCTCTTCCATATCCTTAGTACTCTAAAGGATGTCCATGAGCAAGGGACATGATTCTGTAAGCCCAACCCATACCTTCCTCATTCTTCAATACAGATTTGGGGAGGTGAGAAATAAACCACCTCGCCAGTAACGGCGTGCAACACAAGAGAGTTCCCCTTCTCCGAACAATATGTGTATAAAGAGCATACAGAATATCACCTAAGAGAGTAGGCACTGGGTTACGAGACATGAAGATCTTGACTGTGTTCACATTGACGAAAGAATCTGGATTTGGGAACAGAACCAAACCGTATATGAGGAGAGCCAGGATGTCTTCAAATGCTTGAAAGTCCACACTATCCAAGAACTGTTGAGCTTGATCGATCAAAAACTTAGCCAAGAAACCTTTAACCCCACTCTGAATCTCCCAGTTAGACACTACATCAGCCATTTTCAGATGTAGGGCTGAAGCAATATCCTCTGGCCTAGGAGCTATCTCCAAACCTGTAAAGGGTGTCTGCTCTAGAATAGATATTCCAAGTAAATCAAAAAAATCCTCCAAACTAGGGACTAACTAATAGTCCGGGAAGGTGAAACAGTGATGCAACAGGTCAAAGAACTGGAACAGTACACTCATCATTTGCTCATCCAATTTTAAAGTGACCAGGCTAAGGAGATGATCATGTCTTCTAACAAAGGAAGAAGTATCAGGAACCTTTGAGACTAACTCTCTGAGCTGAGCAGGGATTTGCACGAAGCTGATTTGAATGGTATTTCTGCGCATAGAAGCCATAATCTGCAAAATAGAACAAAGATGAATCCCCTCGGTCTTTGAAATGGTTAGTCCAATGAAATATGCATGTGATGTCATGATGCATGATGTCATGATAAAAACACACCACAATGTAAGTTTAAGAATGCGCCTAAGAGGGGGGGGGTGAATTAGGTGGTGGTCGATTTTTGACTTATTTTATACTTTCTGGTTTGATTTAGTGCTTTGGAAACTGTAAAATGCAGAAAGCAAAGAGACACGGAGATTTATCCTGGTTCCTTCCACACCCCGGAAGTACGTCCAGTCCCCTTGCAAACACGCAAGAGATTTCACTATTTTGTTAGAACTTTTACAAGACTCTTTCTAGTCTTATCAACTAAAGAACCTAACAAATACCAAGAACACCCTCTTGGATTTCCAATAAGTCTAATGAGAACAATCCTCTCAAAAGATACCTCTTGTTTCCAACAATGGACAACAAGGAACAAAAGTAATCTAATACTTAATTCCAACAATCCTGGAAATAAGTTACACTTTGTATAATTTTATGAAGTATGATTTCTTGAAAGATGTTGATCACATAGAGTGACTTCTTTGAAGTTTCTTCTTTCTTCTCTTGTAAGCAATTCAAATTGTAACACAATGGTTAGATAATGCTCAAATATTTCTGTTCTTTATATGTGTGAAAGTGAAAAAAATCTTTGTTCTTAAAAGTTAAGAAAAATGAAGTTTGAATATTTTACAAAGTTCAGAATTATTGCATAAGAGAAGAGTTGTTTATGATTTGAAAGATTTTGTATTTAAAGTAATCAAGATACCTTTCCAAATGGACACTTTTCTGTTTGAAAAACTTGAGAGGATGCAATGTATGACCATGCATCTATTGGAGAAAAGGTGTGAAGGATATCTTGAAACCAGTTCAGATTTTTCAAAATTTACAATGTGTAAATCGATTAACATAAGATGTAAATCGATTGCACGGGTTTGTAACGTTCATGTTTTCAAAAAAATTTAAGTGTAAATCGATTAGCATGTTGTGTAAATCGATTTACAAGAGTTAAAAATTCAGTTTGTTCAGTGATCAATCGATTTACACTTCATGTAAATCGATTGCTGGCAGAGACAATCAGTTTTTGAAAAGGCATGTGTAAATCGATTTACACAAGATGTTAATCGATTTACAGCAGAGAAAAACTTAGATTTTGTTTTGAAATTTAAGTGAAGTGTTGTGGCAAGTGTGTATATCATTTTTGAGCATTTCTAATCAATGTAGTTCAAATGAGAATTGATATACTTGTTGCTTGCCATGATCTTTGAAGCTTTGAGTTAATGATGGTTTAAGTTAATTTCCACTTAATTTCCTTCTTGCCATAGAGCTTGTTTGTCTTTCATCAAACTAGCTTGTTTGTCTTTCATCAAAACTAAAGTTGAGTTGAGGCTTGAGATTACATTCTCCCCCTTTTTGATGATGACAAACCATATTTCTTTATGAGTTGTTCAGAATTTGAGCAAAATGTGTTTTCTCCCCCTGAGAAGATTTCTCCCCCTATGGAGAAAAAGATTTGAAAGCTTTCCATGTAAAGACAATTAAAACAAACAACCATAAAGTGCTATCACATCCTTCTCCCCCTTTGACATTATCAAAAAGAAGGGAAAGATGCAACAAGAAATGATAACAGAATAAAACATATATGAACATGAACGAAAAACAAAAACTTCTAAAATTATCGAACAAAGTTCAAGTACACAATACACAAACTAACACTTGAAATACAACAAGACAAAAACATAATGATACTTATAACAAGATTTTAATAATATTGATCAGGAACACATTAGAAGGGTCCTTGATATGGAAATTTTTGTTGTAGAGGTGGTTCAGTGTATTGAGGAGGCGGAGGTGCTGGATTGTTTGGGTCGTATGGAGGGATATTAAGATGTGAATAGAGGTATGAAAATTGTTGGTTCACATCATTCTGAAAAGCATTTATACGAGAGGAGGTAGAGTCATTTATCTCAGTCCATCGAGCATTGATGTTAGAATTGAGAGAAGCAAACTGTTGCGTCATGTAATCCATAAAATCTTGAGTGGTTGGACCAGAAGAGGCAGCAGGTGGAGGAACTTCATTGTCTTCTTCATCTGCATTATTGCCTTCATCACCTACAACATCCTCTCCAATGTATGTGATGGTCTTTGCTTCAGCATTGAAATGAACACCCATCCTAGAATCAACATTTTTGATGGAGATCCTAGTGGTGATTGGATCCATTTCAATCCGCTCAAATCCAGTAAAATCTATATCAAATGCTGCCAGGATCCTTGTAATGAAGAATGCATATGGTAGAAAGGTGTTCCTTGCGACAACTTTGAGCATATGCACCACAATCAATTTTTCCCAGTTTACCGGAATTCCATTTTTCCTCGCATAGATAATTTGCAGTTCTAGGTCGGTCACATTACAATGATTCCCTGCTCTAGGAAACAGAATATACATCAGAAAATAGTGAAACAATCTATCATCAATATGAAAATTACCAGCACTTCATGTGTCCCGAGCTGGAATAACACCGCCAAGACTTCGAATCTGCTTTGCACGGTATTCAGATTCTGATAACCTTCCAATGCTGTAGAAGAATTCTCGCTTCTGATAATTTTCCCAAGCAGCATCCTCTGGATCATAGAGTGTACTTCCAGAATATGGAATGTTCAAAATTCTGCCAATAGTTTTGGAATGCAGAGGAATTCTTTTTCCGAGCACATAGGTATAACATTTGTTGTTATCATAGCACATATTGCTGTAGAAGATTCTAACTAGATCCGGGTAATAGAAACCATGTGATGATATTAATGGTTCTAAACCATAAGCAATTAAATCCCTTTGAAACGAGAAGCATTCATCTGGAAAGGTAGATAACATACCAAATTTTGGAGCTGAGATAATTTTCTTTTGAAAATGCTTGATAAATCTGTCACGCTGTGGATCCAAGAGGTATTCGAGCACAGAGTTTTCAGATGTTGAAGCAGTTTGCTTCTTTCCTTTCTCTGAGGCAGATGCTTTTCTTTTGGGAGCTATGGATATGGTTAGGGTTTTGAGAAGAAAGATATAGAGTTTTTTGTGTTGTTATGAGAGAGAGAGTGTTGGTGTTATGAGATAGTTTTGGTGAGTTTAAATAATAGAGAGAGTAAGTGAGGTCTTTATGAGGTTTTAATTGGGTGATTTGGTCAAGGTTTCATGATTGGTCAATAATAAGGTGGGAGGTTGAGAGACAATGAAAGTTTGACCAATATATTAAAAGCTCATACAAGTATCTCATGCAAAAAAAAATTTAATTGCATAGAAAAAGTACACAGAAAATGCTTCAGATTCTGTGGTAAATTGATTTGCCCCTTGGTTAAATCGATTTACACCGAAAATTTTTATGAAAAATAATTTTCGTTCAGTGGTAAATCGATTTACATATTGTGTAAATCGATTTACATATTGTGTAAATCGATTTACATAAAAGATTTAATTAAAAAAATGATTTACTTCAGTGGTAAATCGATTGACATATTGTGTAAATCGATTTACACAAAAGATTTTATTAAAAAAAATGTTTGGCTTCAGTGGTAAATCGATTTACATATCAAGTAAATCGATTTACTTAAAGGAAAAATTTTAAAAACAGTATTTTTAACATTTGAAACAATGTCTAAACACATATATATGTACATTAAAGTATAGTTAAGGATAGAGTGCACCTTATATATCTTGTTCATCTAGGATTCCGAGTTCACGACGAATTTTAAAGAATGCATCTTTTGCAAGTGGTTTTGTGAAGATGTCTGCGAGTTGATTTTGAGTGTCCACGAAAGTAATCTCGACATCTCCTTTGAGTACGTGATCTCGGATGAAATGATGTCTGATGTCAATGTGTTTTGTCCGGAATGCATAATTGGATTTTTCATAATGTTGATCGCGCTTGTGTTATCACATCGAAGTGGAATGCATCCAAGGTTTACTCCATAGTCAAGTAATTGTTGTTTTAGCCAAAGAATTTGAGCGCATCCACTTCCAGCCGCAATGTATTCTGCTTCGGCAGTGTTGAGAGCGACGCTTGCTTGCTTTTTGCATGACCATGAAACCAAGGCATTTCCAAGAATGTGACATGTTCCACTTGTACTTTTGCAATCAGTCTTACAACCTGCATAGTCAGCATCAGCATAACCAACTAGATTGCACATACTACCTTTTGGATACCATAATCTGACGTTGGTTGTTCCTTTGAGATATTTTATTATGCGCTTGACTGCTGCAAGGTGAGACTCTTTAGGATTGGCTTGATATCTTGCACATAGGCAAACGCTGAACATGATGTCAGGTCTACTTGTTGTTAAATAAAGGAGTGAGCCAATCATTCCACGATACTTAGTTATGTCAATAGAGTTCCCTGATTCATCTGGATCAAGATAGGTGCCGGATCCCATAGGAATTGCACTTTCTTTTCTGCTTTCCATCTCAAACTTCTTTATAAGATCTTTGCAATATTTTGATTGGTTTATGAAGATACCGTGTTTGAGTTGCTTAATTTGAAGACCGAGAAAGAAATTCAATCTTCCCATCATAGACATCTCAAACTCTCCTTGCATCATAGATGAAAATTCCTTGCACATATTTTGGTTAGTTGAACCGAAAATAATATCATCTACATAGATTTGTACAAGTAAGGTATGATGATTAACATTTTTTATGAAGAGAGTGGTATCAACTTTACCCTTTACAAACCCTTTTTCACATAGGAATACGCTTAGTCTATCATACCAAGCCCTTGGTGCTTGCTTCAGCCCATAGAGAGCTTTCTTCAGTTTGAAGACATGATTAGGATGTTTGAAGTTTTCAAATCCGGGAGGTTGCTTTACATAGACTTCTTCATTTATGAATCCATTGAGAAATGCGCTTTTTACATCCATTTTAAAAAGTTCAAAGTCCAATGAACATGCATATGCAAGTAATAGTCTTATTGCTTCCAAACGTGCTACCGGAGCAAAAGTTTCTTCAAAATCAATTCCTTCCTCTTGGTTGTATCCTTGAGCAACTAGTCTTGCCTTGTTTCGAGTGATTATACCATTTTCATCCATCTTGTTTTTGAAAACCCATTTGGTTCCAATGATACATTTATTTCCTGGATTAGGAACAAGTTCCCAAACTTTGTTCCGCTCGAATTAGTTTAACTCTTCTTGCATGGCAAGGATCCATTGATCATCTTCTAGTGCTTGAGCCACTTTAGTAGGTTCAACTTGAGATACAAACGCCATATTCAAGCATGCATCCTTAAGATTTAGCCGTGTAGATACCCCTTTGCTAATATCTCCAATTATGTTGTCAATTGGATGATCACGATGAGTTCTCCATTCTTGAGGAAGATCATCATCATTTTCATTTTGATGTGAAAGTTCATGTGTTTGTTCCGGATTGACAATTTTTCCATCTCCGCAAGAATTCTCATGAGATAGATCTATAGAATCATCATCATCACAAATAACAACTTCCTCCTTGGAGGTGTTAGATTCATCAAAAGAAACATGCATTGATTCTTCTATAGTTAAAGTTCTTTTATTATAAATTCTAAAGGCTTTGCTAGAAAGGGAGTAACCAAGAAAAATACCTTCATCCGATTTTTCATCGAACTTACCGAGATTGTCTTTGTCGTTGTTAAGGATAAAACATTTGCACCCGAAAATATGAAAGTGAGAGATATTTGGTTTTCTTCCTTTGTAAATCTCATATGGAGTTTTCTTTAGTATAGGTCTTATGATCACGCGATTGCTTACGTAACATGCCGTGCTTACCGCATCCGCCCAAAAATATTTAGGCAAACTTGAGTCACTTAGCATGGTTCTTGCAAGCTCCACCAAAGACCTATTTTTCCTTTCAACTACTCCATTTTGTTGTGGAGTTCTCGGTGCTGAAAAATTGTGGAAGATCCCATTTTCTTCACAAAATTCTTCAAATAGACTGTTTTGGAACTCTCCACCATGATCACTTCGGATTGATGTTATCTTTAATGACTTCTAATTTTGAACTTGTTTTGCATATCTCTTGAATGCCTTGAATGCTTCATTTTTGTGCACTAAAAACAAAGTCCAAGTGAAACGGGAAAAATCATCTACAATAACTAAAGCATAAATGTTACCTCTGAAGCTTCTTGTTCTAGATGGACCAAAAAGATCCATTTGCAACAATTGAAGTGGTCTAGTTGTTGAAACCACATTCTTTGGTTTGAAAGTTGATTTGGTCTGTTTGCCCTTTTGGCATGCACTACATAATTTGTATTTGATGAACTTCATCTTTGGTAGACCAATAACTAAGTCATGCTTAACCAATTTGTTCAAGTGCTCCATGTGTATGTGAGCAATCCTCTTGTGCCATAACCAAGCGTCATTGTTGTTTACCATAAGACATTGTACCTTCATAGACAAATCATCTAAAGTAATCATAAAAATATTGTTAGATCTTATACCTTTGAGTTTTACCTCATTGGTTTCCTCATCCATAATAAGGCATTCTTCTTTGTTGAATTTGATCTTGAACCCTCTATCGCAAAGTTGACTTATGCTAAGAAGATTGTGCTTTAATCCTTCAACATAGAGAACATCCTCAATTTGAATGGATGGAGGTGTGCCAACTATACCAACTTCAAGAATCTTTCCTTTGGTTTTGTCTCCATAGGTGACATACCCTTTGGCTTTATGTACTAGATATGAAAATTGGTGTACATCTCCTGTCATATGCTTTGAACATCCACTGTCAAGATACCAAAGATTTGATGTGGATTTCAAGCATACCTACAAAAACAAATTATTTCTTGTTAGGTACCCAAGTTGCCTTGGGTCCTTCATAGTTAGTTCCCTTTTTCACCCATGCATAATGTCCACTAGCCATACTGAAATTTCTAATATAGCATGCATTGGGTGTGTGTCCAATAATACCACAGTAAAAACAGTTTGGAACAAATTTGCTCTTGTATCTAGGAATTTGTTTTCTTTTAGATACATTAGCCTTTTTATTTTGATGATTATGAACAACTTGCTTCTTTTCTACTTTCTTGGGATTGGAACTATTACTAGCCTTTACAAAAACAGTGGGATTGTTACTTGGTTTCTTAGTATTCACATAACCAAGACTTCTTTTATCATTTGGATAACGTTGTTGGCTTAGTAATCCTTCCAATCCTATTTGTCCTTTTTCATATCGTTCAATGACTCTTTTCAATTGAACAATTTGAAAGACATTTGATTCACACTTGGAGCATGCAAAGTTTTCCTTTTCTTTTATAAAATTCTGTTTTTGAAGATCAAAATCTTTAGTCATGGTGTCAATTTTTTCTAGACAAATTAGAAGTTCTTTTTCTTGGTTTGATACCTTTTTGTATAAACTTTTGCATTCTTTCAAGAGTTCATCAATTGCACCTTGAACATCATCATCAAAAAGATTAAATTCATTACTAACCTCTTCTTCGTCGTCGGAGTGATGCGATGCCATTAAGGCTAAATTTGCACATTCGTCGCTTTCCGATTCCGATGAACTGCTCATATCATTATCTTCCCATGCTATGTAGGCTTTCTTTTGTTTTGAGTCCTTTCCTTTGAATCCATTTTTCTTTGGGAGATTTGGACAGTTTGGCTTGATATGTCCTTGCTTTCCACATTCATAGCATGAAACATCTTGTGTTGATGTGGAGGATTCTCTTTTCTTGAAGTGCTTTCTCTTATGTGCATGAGATCCGCCTTTGTCATTTCTGCCAAAAAACTTCCCAAGTCTTTTCACAAGAAGCATGAAATTTTCATCTTCTTCCGGATTGTCTTCTTTTACAACTTCCTTTGAATCAATTTTAAATCAATGTTTTTGGACTTCTTTTCTAGATTCTCATGTTTTTCAAGTCTACCGAGTTCCATTTCGTATTCTTGAAGTTTGCCAAATAATGTAGCGGAAGTCATTGCGGAGAGACTCTTCTTTTCCGAGATTGCCGTAACCTTTGGTTGCCATTCCCTAGTCAATGATCTAAGGACTTTCAAGTTGAGTTCATCATTTGTCAAGGTTTTACCAAGAGCACTTAAGTGATTTGTAAAATGCATAAATCTCTTTTGTAAGTCAAGAATGGATTCTCCGGGCTGCATTCGAAATAGTTCATATTCTTGACTTAAGGTATTTAGCCTTGATCTTTTTACTTCAGTCGTTCCTTCATGAGTTTGAACCAAGGTATCCCAAATTTCCTTTGTTGTTCTGCATGTCGAGACACAGAAAAATTCGTCCATACTGAGTGCACCTTGAAGAAGGTTTATTGCCTTTTTGTCATAGAGAACTTTCTTTTTATCATCGTCGTCCCATGCAGTTTTAGGCTTTGAAGAGCCAACGCCATTGGTTACCGTTACCGGGATAAATGGACCATTTTCAACAGCATCCCATACTTCCTCTCCTTGTGCTTCTAAATGCGCCTTCATGCGTATTTTCTAGAAGTCAAAATATTCACCACAGAATAGAGGAGGCTTGTTGTTACTACCACCATCTCTGAAAACGGGTTGATGATTTGCGGAAGCCATTCTGGATCTCTAGGAGCAGGTTACCTATAACCTGCTCTGATACCAATTGTAAGTTTAAGAATGCGCCTAAGAGGGGGGGTGAATTAGGTGGTGGTCGATTTTTGACTTATTTTATACTTTCTGGTTTGATTTAGTGCTTTGGAAACTGTAAAATGCAGAAAGTAAAGAGACACGGAGATTTATCCTGGTTCCTTCCACACCCCGGAAGTACGTCCAGTCCCCTTGCAAACACGCAAGAGATTTCACTATTTTGTTAGAACTTTTACAAGACTCTTCCTAGTCTTATCAACTAAAGAACCTAACAAATACCAAGAACACCCTCTTGGATTTCCAATAAGTCTAATGAGAACAATCCTCTCAAAAGATACCTCTTGTTTCCAACAATGGACAACAAGGAACAAAAGTAATCTAATACTTAATTCCAACAATCCTGGAAATAAGTTACACTTTGTATAATTTTATGAAGTATGATTTCTTGAAAGATGTTGATCACATAGAGTGACTTCTTTGAAGTTTCTTCTTTCTTCTCTTGTAAGCAATTCAAACTGTAACACAGTGGTTAGATAATGCTCAAAGATTTTTGTTCTTTATATGTGTGAAAGTGCATAAAATCTTTGTTCTTAAAAGTTAAGAAAAATGAAGTTTGAATATTTTACAAAGTTCAGAATTATTGCATAAGAGAAGAGTTGTTTATGATTTGAAAGATTTTGTATTTAAAGTAATCAAGATACCTTTCCAAATGGACACTTTTCTGTTTGAAAAACTTGAGAGGATTCAATGTATGACCATGCATCTATTGGAGAAAAGGTGTGAAGGATATCTTGAAACCAGTTCAGATTTTTCAAAATTTACAATGTGTAAATCGATTAACATAAGATGTAAATCGATTGCACGGGTTTGTAACGTTCATGTTTTCAAAAAAATTGAAGTGTAAATCGATTAGCATGTTGTGTAAATCGATTTACAAGAGTTAAAAATTTAGTTTGTTCTGTGATCAATCGATTTACACTTCATGTAAATCGATTGCTGGCAGAGACAATCAGTTTTTGAAAAGGCATGTGTAAATCGATTTACAGCAGAGAAAAACTTAGATTTTGTTTTGAAATTTAAGTGAAGTGTTGTGGCAAGTGTGTATATCATTTTTGAGCATTTCTAATCAATGTAGTTCAAATGAGAATTGATATACTTGATTGCTTGCCATGATCTTTGAAGCTTTGAGTTAATGATGCTTTAAGTTAATTTCCAATTCTTTTCCTTGTTGCCATAAAGCTTGTTTGTCTTTCATCAAACTAGCTTGTTTGTCTTTCATCAAAACTAAAGTTGAGTTGAGGCTTGAGATTACACACAGGTATCACAGATAACAAACATGGTAAGGGCAAACAAGTCACACAGTAGCCCTTAAATTTCAGGCTGGCATGGAGTTTAGGTACTACCCTCTTGCAGTTTAGTTGGTTCAACCTGTCCTAATAATAGTAACCGGGTTCTAGAGGTTTTCAATATTACTGACCATCCTCCATCGGTCATAGCTTCAGCTTAGCAATCTTTTCTTGTGACCAGAAATATCGCGAGAGTATGGTCTCAATGAGTGTAGCATACTGCTACTTTTTATGGCCAAGTTGGTCAATTATAGGTTTTAAGGTCAGTTGATGCTTAATGACCCATTAGCAGCCCCGTACTCTCCTTGTTGCTCCACAAGGGATATCGGTACCAACTAATGTGTCACACCAACGTAGCTACTGCTTCAACCGTGTCGGTCTACGCCGTACAGTTCCCTCACAGTCTATTGCTACTTACCTAAAAGGTGTCCCCAGATTCGGGTTAGGATCTATAGTAACTCCGATTCAAAGCCCACAAAGATAAAGCAAACAAATCAAACAGTTGAAAACAATATGATGAACTAATCCTAAGGTACACCCCACTTATTAATTCCCCAGCAGAGTCGCCAGTTCTGTGATACGGTGGCCAGAAACGGGACGTGTTTCCCTTTTTTTAAGGAATTGCTGGTTTCTGTTTTGCGTTTGTGTTTGCAAAATGTCGTGGTAAGTAAGAGTCACCACCGACTTTTATTTTATCCAATAATGAAAGGAAAAAAGCACAGAAAAATTACTTTTTCGAGATATTTTTGAGTACGGGGGGTAGATTATAGAAAGAGAAGGTATTAGCACCCTTTCTATCCGTAGTTATCTTCGGGCTCTTAGGTACTTGCTCATCATTTTCAAAATTGTTTTCTTTATGTTTGAGTGATTTGAAAAACTTTTGTTTTGACTTCGATTTAACTCTTGCTTTTGTCTTCAAGAGTGTAATGAAGTGTTTTTGAAAACTTTGTTTGTAAAGGAGTGTATTTGTGAGAAAAAAGTTTGTTTTGTTTGAGAAAGTACTTAAGAGCTAATCTACCTACTCGAAAAAAGAATCGTTTTATGTTTGTTTCCTTTAGACAGCGCTATCCCACTATTAGTGAATAGGTAGCACCGTCGTTGGAGTTTTAAGGGTCAATTCGAAAGGGACGTACAGTCACTAAAGCAATGTTAGGACGTCTTAGTAATAACCCTAATGTCTTAGATCATTTATCCGAGGCAACAATATCCGAGGCAACCTTTCCGAGGCAACTTTGATCTTTGGATAAAAGGACGACCACTAAAGCATCCTATACTCAATGATCGTTTACCGAAGGCAACCAAGTGGGAGTGTATTCTAGGAGTGCGCATGTGCGAGTGATTCAATTTCAGATTATTTATCTTTGCACATTTTAGGGTGATCTAACTGTTTTAAAGTTTTACATACATTCTTGTCATGCATCCCTATATCATACATCTAACAGTTTATAATTTGCGGAATTTAAAGTGAAGAAATTAAACTAAGCTATTACAAGGCTTCAGGTACTTACATAGCCAAAAACAAACCCTTTGAAAATAAAGCGATAAATGGAAATAAACGTCCTAATTAAACTATTACAAACTGTAGGCAGTTACATCAATATGATAAATGATAAAAATAAAGCGCGCGAGAAAAATTAAGATTGAGAAGAAATTAGGGTTTTGACCCTTCTAACCTAATCAAAAGAAAAATGTTTTTTATTATTTTTTAATATTTTTTAAAGAAAAGAATTAAGTTTTTAAATTAAATATACAATTAATTAGTCAATTAAATTAATTAATGAAAATAATTAAATGGCCTATTTTTATATTTTTGGTTATTTTTAGGAAAAGAAAATATAATTAAATTATAACCCTAATTGTTCTAATTAATTTTAATTATGTACAAAAAAGAAATTAAAGTTATCTAAAATTAAAAAAAAAACCTAATTAAATTAATTAATTTTTTAATAAAAATAAAATCTAGACCTAATTTATGAAAAGTAATATTTTGTGATTTTTTGATAAAAAAGAAAATAATTTAATTATTAGTAAAGTAAATTAAATAAATTAATTAAAATAAAATATAAAAAGAAAAAGGGATAGAGATATTGGGCCTGCAATATGAGGGGTGCAAAAATCAGGTTCTGGGCCCAAAAACAGGGAGGTTGGTTTGACCTTCTAGATCACTTGCTTCTGCGATGACTAGGCTCCATGGTGCTCCTCCATTGCTGGCCATCAGATCTGGATCTCAAGCCACTTGGCAACCTGGATTATGA
Organism: Vicia faba; assembly: GCA_948472305.1. Classification (NCBI taxonomy): domain Eukaryota; kingdom Viridiplantae; phylum Streptophyta; class Magnoliopsida; order Fabales; family Fabaceae; genus Vicia; species Vicia faba. The sequence goes on from OX451736.1 coordinate 778,962,049, forward strand.
GGATGTATGATGGATCTTGGCTTTGCATACGCATGTGATTGCCTGAAAGAAAATAATATGAGAAAAGTGGGAGACCTGGGATTCGAACCCAGGTCCTGAAGCAATTACCAACGCTACACTCACCACTACACCACTTGTTCTTGTTTGTACATAAAATAAGTAATAATAATAATATACAAAATAAAGGACATTAGTGGAGAACCAAGAAAACACGCGCCAGATTTCAAATATGCCAATGGAAAGGTGACACGCAGTCGTCTTCAACCTTGCACCGTTGGTAAAAATGGAACTCTTTTACCTACGAACGTTTGTCCGTCGCTATATCCCTGTTGTTTCTCAAAATCAAGCATGGGTAATATAAATCAAAACTAAATCCATGAATGGCTTCGTCTGGACCTGCTGAGTTCAATGATGGCCCTTTCATGGCCCAATTTTGCCTGTAAACGAAAATCCCAATTTGAAGCAAGGAACCCTAATAATGGTGAAATCCACTATAGGCCATATAAACGCAATTAAACAACACAGAAAGCTTGCATATGTCTTAAGGATCAATAATATATCATTAGTTCATGCTATCAATGCCTAAATCATGGAATTCGATTTCAAGAAAATTTGGGTATCGTGACTGACTTAAAGCGCTATATAGGGCTTGGAAATGCTTGCTTTGGATTGCTTTGGCTTGCTGATGACCTCAGGAAACGATTGGAATGGTTCAAAGGTCCTGAATTGGCCTCCAAGTGTGAATTCGTGTTTGCACTTTTTCTTGATTTTTCAAGTTTGTGTTCTTGATCATACGCCTCTCTCTCACCTAGTTTTTGGTCTGCCTTCATTCTATATGTATCAAGGAATGGATTAGGGTTGATATAATGTACTCAATCTTCTTCCATTATTGAATTTGATTGTGATTTGATACACTTGAATATCATTCCAAAAATGATCTAAATCCAATCTTTTTGTGCACACATGCCTTTACACGACTTTGATCTCATGCTAGCTGTATTTTAAAACCTGAAACAAGCACAAAATCTTTTGTTTTCAATACTTTGGATTTTATATGATTTATTTTGATTAAAATTGATTTAAATCAAATAAAAATCAAAATAAATAATAAAAACATGATAATAACAAGTGGCAAGGGCTAGAGCTCGTGGACTATGTTTCCAACTCAAAAAAAAGTGAAAAAGATTGGGCCCATTTGGCAAAAATTGAAGTTTTAGGCATAGTTGACTTTTGGTAATTTTGCAAAAAAGGTCAATTTCACTAATGCATAACTTCCTCAGTTTTGACTCTTTGGAGGTGTTCTTTGACTTTTTAGAAATCTTGAGATGTCCTATAATCAACCCTTTTGGTATCATATCAATTTGATATTCCATGCTCATGTATGAAGCTTTGACAAAAAAGGTGTTTTTGTTGACTTTTCAAAATGACCTATAATGTCCAAATTCATAACTTCTTGTGAGTGCACATTTTGAACTTGGGAGATGAAGATGGATTGTAGGGAATTGTATCCTCTTAAAAATGAGCTTTGGATGGGTCATTTCTCATAAATAATGAGAAAGTTATGCTTGGTCAAATTTGAGTTGACTTTTCCTACAAAACCCTAATTTAGCAACTTTTGAGTCTTGATGAATTATGAGCAATCCTTGACGAATCATGATCAACCATTGATAAAATGATTAAATATACTTCAAAATGAGGATGTTGACCAAAAATCTTGAAGTTTGACTGTATGTGGGCCACAGTTGACTTTTGCCCTAACACAGTCGATTTTTGGGCCTTTGAGCAATTGACTGAGCAAACTTCCTCTGTAGGGCTTGAAACTTGACATGGATGATCTTGAGAATATATTAGGACATTGGTGAGCATTTGGAATCCCTTGGAATCAAGTATCATGATGCGACATGAAACCCTAATTTGAGGTAGACTGCCTTAGGAGAGAGCTTGTCTGGCCAACCCTTGGACTACCCTGAGCAACTTGAGTATCATTCTTGAAATATTTTGAGAAATAAGGGAGAGAAAATTTTGGGGTACAACACTGGCGTAATAATCTGATTCCGGGAAAATAAATCCATGACTGTTGTTTGGAGAGTATGAGAAATGGTATTCTTGACTGCTGTAAAATAACCATGGTTCCTCTGCTTCTGTTGGGGATGGTGAACAAAGATGACTAGCTGGGGATTCACATCCATTCGGTTGGTGAATATTTTGCCAGAAGAGACCCTGTCTGAGGATAACTCTGCGGGAAATAACTTTGTTGGAGAGGGGATACTCTGTTGATAGATCTGCTGATTTGGAGAAATAAACTCAATTGGGAATGAATTTCTGTTGCTGGTGATAATTAATTATGTTGGAGATTGAATTTATGCTTGTGAGAGAAATAAACTCTGTTTGGGGAAAACTTTACTGACTCACTCGCGATTGTGAACCTCGTCTAGGGAGAGTTATGTCCTGTTCGGGAAAGCTAACATCACTGTCTTTGGATACTTTTTACTCTATGCGGAGTGTATGTACCACTACTCATGTTCTCAAACTGGCTCTACCTCGGTACCTGCTGGGCAAAGTAACTGTAGGGTTTAGCACTTCTTGTTTTTCCCTATTTCTGGAATTACGAGTAATTGTCTTTTGTTTCTTATGAAAATATTTATGAGCAATCATTTTCAAATGCATATATCAAAAATGAATTATTGGACGTTCTTGCAAAACAAAACAAAAAAAGAAAAAGAAAAAACTTGAAGTTTCGTAAAATGACTTGTATTGATTTTGAAATTGGCCCGTAATAGGCATTTTTGTACAAGGAGGCTGACGTCCTAGTAAGAGAACACCGTCGAAAGTCAGAAATTATACAATTTATGTAAAAGAAAAAAAGAAAAACAGCTATGTGAAACGACCCCATTGGGTTCCAACTCTGTTATTGCCTTTATATCTACAAACGTCTCATCATTTGCTACTTGGCCGAAGGTTGATCAGATTGATTGGCGCCATCCGAGCTTGATAGTTGACACCGAAGTCTGGTTGCGAGATGATCCAATGAGACATAGTGTTACGCTTCGATCCCTAATTTTTGCCTGGACCGCCCTTTCGGGTTTTCAGTCCACTGGGATACCCTTTTTTGCCCATGTCGCCTTTTCAGGTTTTCGACTTGCCGGGTGTACAGATTCTTTTCATTTTCATCCCTTACTTTTGCCCGAACCCTTTTGCTTCGTCGGGAAGCCCTTATTTTTGCCTAGGCCAGTCAACCCAGCGGGTCTTTGATTATGCGTAGTGTTGTACCCCAAAATTTGCCCTCCCTTTTTTTCATTGATTTCTCATCACAAAGTCCTTGGAGATCAAGACCCAGTTAGGGTTTCATCTGCTCAAGACTTCTCTTTGCATTGTTGACCCAAATTAGGGTTTGAGTTTGCACAAAGATGTTTTGACCTAAAATGCCTAAGATGACTTTCTTGCTTCATATTGGACTCCCAAGTTTATCCATACCAAGTTTCAAGTCTTGATTCCAAGTTTTGCCCAGTCAATTGGACAGTTGACCTAGAAATCAGTTGTATTGGGGAAAAAGTCAACTGTGGCCAATTGACAGTCAAACCTCATGAAAATTGACCCACACCAACATCATGAACTCACATGGACCATTTGATCAGGTTTGGATCATAATTCCACAATAAATTTGATTAGATCACCAAAAGGGCAAAATGGTCATTTTTAGGGTTTTGACTGCACAAAGGCAAATTTTGACTGTTTGACCTAGCCAATGGCAAACCAAGCTCACATATGGATTCAAGGACCCCATGGAATTGTCTTGACATGCTCAACAAGTTCAAAAGATCCCAAGTACACAAGATTGACAATTGAATTTCCCAGTCAATTGATCAATTTTGACTGTATACTGAAAAGTCAAACTTTGACTTTTTGGTCAAAATCAAGAGTCAAGATTCATTTTTCATCAAAACATGCCAAATCATGAAACTTGTTCACCAAGAAATCAAAAATATGCAAATTAGGGTTAGGAATGAGAATTTTTCATAACTTAGAATTTTTCTAAGTTATAAAAAACCCTATTTTTTCCCAACTTTGCCCCACCTTCTCACCAAGATTCATTTGGATTCAAGCAAAAGTCAAAACATGAAAGTTGTAGCTTGTTGCATAATCTACAACTTTGATTCACAAAGTTTTCCCAAAAGAGGCTTGTATCTCAAGTTACAATTTTTGGAATAAGGGTACTAAACCATTCTTAACTTAGTGAAATTTTAACCTATTTTGGCAAGGTTTTCTACCTAACTTCAAGACCATTTTCCATACACTTCCACTTGGAATTTCAATTTGCATTTCAAAGATGGATTGTAGTACACATTCCAAGCTTTCCAAAATGTCCAAGAACTCATCAAACAACCTCATAACTTGAGAGAATCGAATTTTGCAATATGGCAAAAACTCACTTTTGAATTGGTCATGTACATGTTCATAACTTTTGCCATTTTCAAGTCAGCTTGGTTTGTGCTACATTACAGGCCCTTGAACCATCCAACACTCAATAATTTAATGCATGTTCATTGTGCTAAGGCCTTGTTTCTTGAGTTTAAGCATTACATGTTGGATTAGGCCATAAATGGAAAAAGTGAAATAGCCATTTTTGCAAAAGGCAAGCTTTATGTCAAAGTTGCAAATCCACAAGTACAGATCAAATCACTTTGGCACAAGATTATGAGCAAAACACACTGATCAAGACAAGGTTAGCAGCATGTTTAGGGGGCCTCTACCTGCCTAGAAACTCAAGTGGCCTTTGTTTGCTTAAGTGTGAAGAAACTTAGCATAACACAACATAACTTTGATCTCAGCATTAGAACACTTAAGCAAATATTGTATACACTTTCTAATCATCAAGCACAAGCTAGAACACGAGAAAACAAGGTCCCAAACACTCCCATTCCAAGAATCACTCTCAAACTGCAAAAACAGGGCAGGGTCTGCAGCTTGAGTGCCAACTCTCATTCCTTGCATGCTTTCTTGCTCAAAGCTCATCAAACACATTCCCTAGCATCACTTACAGCTAACCAAAGCATAAAACACGACCTGCAACTCCCCTAACCAGTTCCACCATTTTCACTTTCTTGTTTTACAGTTGAAGGTCCATAGCTCGATTCAAGGTGTCTCAAAGCAAAGTAAGCATTGGAATAGCATCACCACACTTCAGGCAAGCTATACAGATCATCATCTTGACCTGAAAGCTCCCCCATTGCCAGATAGAACTTCAACTGAACAGGTATCTTTGTGAACTTCTAACTCTTAGTGTAGGCATCATTAGCTCTAGGTTTGTGAATAAGAAATGTTCTACTCATGCCCCTGAATCTGTACATGCTTTTACTTTTCATTTATTTTGCCTGAGCTATGAGAATTTAAGGTTTGAATATGGAAGAAAAGTTAGGTCAGGATTTGGGAATGTCAAAATTCTCTCTCATTTCTGAGAGTTAGGATGAGTTTTTTATATATTTAGAATCGTGATTCAATGCTTAACATTTCTTATGTTGGAAGTTTGTGCAAAAGATCAAAGAATCCAGGTGTTTGAATGGATACTCAGGCGCGCATTTTTTGAATATCTTTTTGTCTGAAGGTTGAAGAAGAAGCCACATGGGCTGGGCCTGCTTTGTCTTTTCTTTTCACACCCTATTTTCATTTTCATACCCCCTGAGCCCATTATGTTTATTTTCATGATTTTTGACTTTTCTTTTTTTCATTTTGGCTTATTTATTTTTGCTAATAATATTAAAAACATGAAAAATATTTTTTACACCATTTTTATATTTTTTAAGTACTTATTTGTTTATATGGACATTTGTACATAAATATATATATATACTATTATTTAGAAAAGAACTAGAAAAAATAATGTAAATATATTTCATTTCTGATTTTTATTTCATTTTTTCTTTTGAAAATATTTTATGCAAAATATACTTTTTTTTTATAAATATTAAATATTATTATTTTTATATATATAATACATATTTAGAAATTAATACATATATATATATATATATATATATATATATATATATATATATATATATATATATATATATATATATATATATATATATATATATATATATATATATATATATATATATATATATATATATATATATATATATATAGGTTAAAATACAAAAATATATACATTTTTTATTTTATTAATATTTGATATGAAAAATACTTTTTCTATGAATATACTCCATTTTATTTTATTTTTTGTATATAATTATTAAATATTATACATATTAAATAGTTAATATACTTATTTAATGAAATTAGGGTTTTACCCTTTAAAACACAAAAAATTCCAAAAATAATACTCTTTTTTTATTTTTTTTATTTGACATAAATAATACTTCTTTTTCATACATCTAAAAACCCTTTTTGCATTTTGCATCTTTATTTTATTTTCCATTTAATTTATGCAATCAATTATTTTGTAAATATTCCTAAATTGATGTAATAGCTAGGTTTAAATTCTTTGTCTAAATATCCCCCCATTTGAACATTTGTACCCCCCTTCCCATATTATGTTGTAATAGTGTAGGAATTTTACTTTTCGCACTTTAACGCTTTCTAAATATACCATGCTAGAACTAGGGTTTGTATGCAAATAAAAAGAACAAAATTAGTTTGACCTAATTTCAAGATAATCAAGCATGAAAATGGACAACACATATCACACTTGCACCCCTAGGGTATTCCACTTGTTGCCTTCAAATAATTGGGCCATATTGCATGTTAGGTTTCTTTGGGTAAAAACAAACAATCAAATGATCATAGTCCCTCGATGACGCTTTCGAAAAGTTGCCTAAAATGATCAAGTCCCTTTCAAAGAAAAATTTCCCAAAGACATTTAACACTATTGTAACTATGGTCTAAACGATGACCCGCGCCCGTCCCTTTCACCTCCTAATACAAGATTGTCCACCAAATGCAATGGTGGAACAAAATTGTCAAAAGGGTTAAAACATAGCATAAATCTTTGAGAACTTTAGGGTAGATAGCTCTTAAGTACTTGTCAATTTGCAAAAGAAAACACTTGCCTATTTTCAAACCACACTTCACAAACACTTTCAAAACAAACTTTCAAAAAACCTTGAAACATCTTTTCAAAAAGAAAAACACCTTTTGTAAAATATTCGAGTAAAGAATTGTTACAAGGGTAGCCTAGACAAGGCATCTTTTTCAAAACCTTTTCAAAGCCACACACAAAGCACCATTTCAAACAATTGAAAACCAAGGCAAGTTGATCTAAGCAAGTACCTAAGAGCCCATGGATAACCATGGATAGAAAGGGTGCTAATACCTTCCCTTTCTATAATCTACTCCCCGAACCCAAGAAAAAAATCTCAAAGGTTTTTGCTGTGCTTTTTAAACCTTTCCTTAGGATAAAATAAAAAGTCGATGGCGACTCTTGCTCAACCGAAACATTTGCGAAAACAAACGCAAAACCATAGTCAGTTCTCCCACCGTATCACAGAACTGGCGACTCTGCTGGGGACAATTTTAAAAGTGGAGTAACCTTAGGGCTTAGATCACCCTCTTGCATGACTAATTGTTTGATTTGATTGCTTTATATCTTGGCTCTCTTGTTTGGGTTTGCAATCCTATACCCGGATCTTGGGAAACATTCATAGATAGCAATACGTTGTGGAAACTGTGCGGGGTATACCGACACGGTCGAAGCAATAGCTATATTAGTGCGACATATTTGTGAGTACCGGTAACCCTTGAGTTCAATCAAGGAGAGTACGGGGCCGCTGAGTGATGTCACTAAGCACTAATGACCTAGAACCTTACTTTACCATCTTGGCCTTTTATTAGGGGTAGTGAGATGACCGACTTTGGTGCAGTCCGAAGTTGGTAGATACTCGATACTACACTCATTGAGGGTTATTTTCTTGGAATATTTTGGTCGCTAGTTAAGTGGCTAAACCAAAACAATGAACATTGAAAACAATCCAGTGATATTGAGCTCCTTAGAACCCGGTTACTATTTATAGGACAGGTTTTTAAGCCAACTACACTCAAGAGGGTACTTACCTATGAAACCCCATGCAAGCCTGAAACTAGGTTTGGTGTGATTTGCTTGTACATGTGTTTTGTGCATACATCATAAACATTATAAAGCATCATATGCATTCACTAACCATTTCAAGGGTTTGGATCTTCATCTTTGTTCTTGTTTTGTAGGTCATGGAAATTCCTCGCAGAAAAACCATCCAAGTCAACCTTGTGAGAATCTCTCCTCAACTCAAGGAGCTCACCTCAAGAATCCCGGAAAGCTCATCCTTCAGTGAAAGACATGGTAGACTGCTCAGCTTAGTCAACACCATTATTGAAGAAGACATGATGAAAGTGCTATTCCAGTTCTTTGACCCTCTTAACCACTGTTTCACTTTCCCTGATTACCAGTTGGTGCCCACTTTGGAGGAGTTTTCTCAACTCCTGAGAATTCCTATCCTTAATCAACTACCCTTCAACGGTATGGAAAAGGAACCAAAGCCTGAAGATGTTGCTCGAGCATTACATCTACAGCCTTCTGACATCAAGGGGCATTGGGAAACCAGAAGCGGCGTCAAAGGATTCTTAGCAAAATTCTTGTTTGAGAAGGCACAAGAGTGTTGGAATTCATTGGACCTACAAGCCTTTGAAGAAATTGTGGCACTCCTTATCTATGGGTTGGTCTTATTCCCAAATTCTGACCAATTGGTAGATGTCAACGCCGTCAAAATCTTCTTGTCCAGAAATCCAATACCAACATTGCTTGGGGACATTCTTCACTCATTTTACACACGAACAATGAGAAAGAGGGGTGTTCTCATGTGCTGTACTCCTCTCCTTGCAAGGTGGTTTATTTCGCACCTTCCACAATCTGTCTTGAAGAATGATCAAGGCTCAAGGTGGTCCCAACGGTTGATGACTCTTACTCACTCTGATGTACATTGGTGTTCTCGGTCCAGAGAAAATGTCATCATCGTCGATCATTGTGGAGAGTTTCCTAATGTTCCTTTACTTGGAATCAGAGGAGGTATCACCTACAACCCTTGCCTAGCTTTGAGGCAATTTGGATATGCACGGAGGGATGGCCCTCACGACATGTTGATTCCCGACCTAGTTTTTGACTTCGACAACGATGCGCAAGGACTTCGCCAAAGATTCATCAGAGCTTGGGGAAGGCCCAACAAGGTTGACAGCAAGACTCTGGGACACAAGAACTCCATCCCTCTTGAGCCTTATCTCAAGTGGGTACGAGCCCGAGCCCAAAGTCTAATGATGCCTTATCCTCATGTTCTCCCTGTGATTAAAGAGCCTGTTAAGGAAGGAGAGGTTCCCTACACCATCCTACATCCTGACATGCCTACATCATGGGAGGAAATGCAGAAAAGTTGGATTCAGCTCAAGGAAGAACGGAACACCTTTGAAGCCAGCTTCTACGCCAGTGAGAAGAAGGTTTTAGAGCTTACCCGCCGACTCCATGAGCAAGAGGCCCTCAACACCTTCATCGCACCAAAGAGGATGCGCAATGTCTTTTTGCCTTGAGAAGTTATTTTGTAATATTTGGCCCATGGGGCATTTATGCACTAACAAATTTCTTCTTATTAATATGACGTGCGTTCTTCTTTGTCTACAACAATTTTGAATGTTCTAAATCCTTGAATGCATTGCACACATAAGCATACCATTCATCATGTGCATAAGCAGGTCTCACCCCAGGTTTCCTTATATGTCTGCTGTTTATTTCAGTAGGATGGATCTCGAGCAAACAGTCAAAGACCTACAAGCTCAAAATGCACAGTTTCAGCAACTCCTGACAACCTTGGCTAAAGGTCAGGAGGATCTCAAGACCTTGCTGGGGAACAAAGACCCAGTGAAAAAGAAGAAAAAGAGACTCGGGGTAGCTACTTTGGGGAGAAGATTTGACGGAGAAGCTCGGCGAGTGCTTTAGTTTCCTCCTACTTCTGATGAAGGAACCAGCAAAGGAGGTGGGGCTGCGGTACCTTCCGAGTCTGATGTGGAAGAAGAAGAGGTCGAAGAGGATGAAGATTATTCTGATCAGTAATACCCTCCAGCTGATGATAAATACAAAGGGCTAGAAGACAGATTGGCCGCCATGGAGCTACAAAGAGTACCGAGTTTGGATTTTGAAGACTTGGGTTTGGTCGCCGGGATTGTGATTCCCCCAAAATTCAAAGTGCCAGTGTTTGTGAGGTATGATGGGCTGTCCTGTCCAAAAATGCATCTCAGGTCCTACGTGAGAAAGATTCAACCCTATACGGCAGATAAAAACCTATGGATTCATTTCTTTCAAGACAACCTTTCTGGAGCTCAGTTGGAGTGGTTTTATCAGCTAGAAGGAACCAGTGTCAGAAATTGGGAAGACTTAGCCACCGCCTTCTACAAACAATACCAGTATAATTCTGACCTTTCTCCTACTCGTACCCAACCTCAGGGTATGTCATTAGGAACAAGCGAAGGATTCAAAGAATATGCACAAAAATGGAGGGATTTGGCTGGCAGGGTGCAGCCTCCTTTAACCGACCGCGAACTTGTTGATATGTTTCTTGGGACCCTATCTGGGCCATTTTTCAATCATCTAATTGGTAACTCTTCCGTGGGGTTTACCGATTTGATCTTAACAGGCGAGAGAATAGAAGCTGGCATCAAGTCAAGAAAGATTCAGAAGGGTGTTGCTGCAAGTGTTGAGAAGAAGCCTTTTAAGAAGGAAACAGCTGTGGTATATTCTCAGAGAAGAACAGGGAAGACGGAGCGTCGGCCAACTGTGGGGGCCGTAATGATTCAAAACACTCCAAGTGAGCAGCCTCGCTATAACCAGTCCAGACCAAATCAACAACGAGTGGAACGGCCACAACGACAGTTCACCCGCATTAATATGACTCCAGCGCAGGTGCTTCCCCATCTGTTAAAATTGAATCTCGCCACCATCAAGGAGGCACCAAAGAATGTGAATACGTCCTCTCCGCATTATCATCCTAATGCTAAATGCGTCTACCATTCTGACAGTGTCGGGCATGACACCAATGATTGTTGGGCACTCAAGCATAAAATCCAAGACCTGATAGAGGCGAAGGAGGTGGAGTTCGACGCTCCGGAGAAGCCTAATGTGATATCTGCTCCAATGCCGAAGCACGGCCGAAATGTCAATGCCATTGAAGAAGATTTGTATGTTGCTGATGTTAATGATCTGATAACTCCATTATTAACCATCAAGTTGAATCTGTTAAGAGCCGGGATCTTCCCGGGATGTAAAGAAGATTGCTATTGTTGTTACTCTCTGCCATTTGATTGTCCGTTACTAAAGAAAGGCATCCAAGGCCTAATGGATAGTCGAAAAATTTTGTTTGAAAAAGTTTCTGCTGTTCCAACTCATACTGAAGATGTCTCAATCATAACCATTCACGCCAATCTTTCCAAGGCCGTCAAAAAGCCTGTTAAGATTACACCAGCTACGAAATCTGTTCCTTTGAAGATAACAATGTCAGGGCCTGTCCCCTATGTTTCTGAGAAGTCAATACCATGGAACTATGGCAGTGACGTCTACTACCATGGTATCAAACAAATCGAAATAACTGAAGAAAGTTCAGATGATGAAGAAGCCAGCATTGGAAACATTGCAGGCACGAGCAAAATCACCCGGAGTGGGAGAATATTTTCTCCAGAGATTGCCCCTCCAAGAGCAATCTTTGGACCCTCATCTGCCGACAAGGTCATCCCTGCACCAATAAAACTCTCCGCTAGAACCCCTTTGATTGAAGATGTTGTTGTTCCTAGTACTGTCCCTCCTACCGCTGCTGACAAAGGTAAGGGAATCTAGGATGAGCTCGTCAGGATGAGGGCTCAACCATTGGTCATCCCGGAAACCTCCAAGAAGGAAATGGATGAGATCTTGAGAATAATCAAAAGGAGTGACTATGATGTGGTAGAACAATTGGGGAAAACCCCCTCAAAGATCTCCATGCTGGCACTACTACTTTGCTCATAAGCGCACGCTAAAGCCCTGATAAAATTCCTGAAGGCAGCTCATGTGCCCCAGGAAACCTCTGCGGATCAATTTCAAAATTGCGTGGCTAGCCTTACTGCAGATAATGGATTAGGTTTCTCTGATGCCGACTTAACTCCTAAAGGTAGAAACCACAATGATGCTTTGCACATTTCAGTCGAGTGCCGGGGAACTACCCTCGCACATGTCTTGGTCGACACTGGTTCATCGCTGAATGTACTACCTAAGAAGGCCTTGGACCGGCTAGATTGTGAAGGGTTGGAGTTGAAGCCGAGTGATATTATTGTCAGAGCTTTCGATGGTTCGAAGAGAATGGTCCATGGGGAGGTTGAAATTCCCATCAAGATAGGCACTGAGGTGTTTAAATCTACTTTCTATGTGATGGACATCCGTCCGTCATACTCTTGCTTGCTGGGTAGGCCTTGGATACACCATGCTGGGGCAGTCACCTCCTCCTTACATCAGATGTTGAAGTATCCTGTCAAGGGAAAGATCATTACTGTCCATGGCGAAGAGGAGTACATGATTAGCCACTTGAATTCTTTCCGGTACGTGGAGGTAGAAGGGGAGTTCATCGAGACGCCTTTCCAGCATTTCGAAGAAGTCCTTCCTGAGATAACAGTAGCAAAGTTGGCAGCTGAGACACCGAGGCAGATGGCCAGGATGGCATCTCTAGAGGACGCAAGGGCCGCAATAAAGGAAGGGAAGAATTCAGCATGGGGGCAGTTACCTGATATTCCGCATAAGACCGACAAATTTGGATTAGGGTTCACTACCGCAGGCCAGAAAGCTATGCGCCGTGCGAAGATTGAAAGAGCGCTAGTCAAAATTTCTCCCTATGGAATCAACGCTCTGGAGGATGAGGACAAAGAGAGCAACATCGAAGAGTGGATTTACCCAACTGTCAAAGGAGGATTGAACAACTGGGAGGCAAAAGACTTTGTCCCCATCACTTTTATTCATCAGTAATTTATCTGTTAAACATTTCCTATTTGGTATGTAATATTTACTTTCAAACAATCCGTACACTATCTTTTTCACCTCATGCCTTGCCCGGGGCATGCAGGTCCATTTGTAAGGGTTTTGATTATTTTTCATATCCATATGCCATGTTTAATGATTCATTGGACGTTTTTCATTTGATAAACTGCTTGTGTTCATTTTCTTTCCTTTTGCATTTTTTGTTTAAGGATGGCTATCCCTTACACACACACACACTCACCAATGCAGGTACCCATCCACTCCGGATTCCATGGGTGACTATTCTGCTATATCCTTCAATAACTCTGAAGATCTGGTCAATGAAGCCGAGTATGAAGATGACGAAGGTTGTCAAGTACTAGGGGAACTAGCCAGACTTCTGCAACAAGAGGAAAGGGCCATCTTACCGCACGAAGAGTCATTGGAAACTGTCAACTTAGAGACCGAGGAAGACCGGAAGGAGGTGCAAGTGGGTGCCAATCTGGAATCAATTGTCAAGGTACGCCTGATACAGTTGTTGAATGAGTATGTTGAAATCTTCGCTTGGTCTTATGAAGACATGTCGGGTTTAGACACAGACATTGTGGTTCACCGTCTCCCCACAAGAGAGGATTGTCCACCGATCAAGCAAAAAGTCCGCCGAATGAGGCCTGACATGTCTGAAAAGATCAAAGCAGAAGTAATGAAGCAATTCGACGCTGGCTTTCTGGTTGTTACGTCCTATCCTCAATGGGTTGCTAACATCGTGCCAGTACCTAAGAAAGATGGCAAAGTCAGGATGTGTGTGGACTACCGGGATTTGAATAGGGCCAGCCCCAAAGATGATTTTCCACTTCCACACATTGACATTTTGATCAACAATACAGCTCAGCACAAAGTGTTTTCCTTCATGGATGGATTCTCGGGCTACAATCAAATCAAAATGGCCCCCGAGGATATGGAGAAAACAACTTTTGTCACACAATGGGGCACTTTCTGTTACAAGGTGATGCCGTTCGGGCTGAAGAACGCAGGGGCAACTTATCAACGCGCCATGGTAGCTTTGTTTCATGATATGATACATCATGAGATTGAAGTTTACGTGGATGATATGATAGCTCGGTCACAAACAGAGGAGGAGCACCTTGAACATCTAGAAAAGCTGTTTGCCAGATTGAAAGAATATAAACTCAGGCTGAATCCAAGTAAGTGCACTTTTGGAGTTAGGTCTGGTAAACTTCTAGGATTCGTTGTAAGCAACAAAGGCATTGAAGTCGATCCAGCAAAAGTGAAAGCAATACAAGAGATGCCTGCTCCCTGTACTGAAAAGGAGGTTAGAGGGTTCTTGGGGCGCTTGAACTATATTGCCAGATTCATCTCTCATCTGACTTCTACCTGTGAGCCGATTTTCAAACTCTTGAAGAAAGATCAGGTAGTCGAATGGAACGACGATTGTCAAGCTGCTTTTGATAGAATCAAGGAGTATTTGCTAGAACCTCCTATTCTGATGCCACCCGTCGAAGGAAGACCACTGATCATGTATTTAACCGTCTTGGATAACTCAATGGGGTGTATTTTGGGCCAGCATGACGAGTCTGGTCGAAAAGAGCATGCTATTTATTACCTTAGCAAAAAGTTTACCGACTGTGAGACTCGCTACTCACTGCTCGAGAAAACTTGCTGCGCTTTGGTATGGGCTGCTCGCCGACTAAGGCAGTATATGTTGACTCATACTACCTTGTTGATTTCCAAAATGGATCCTATCAAGTATATCTTCGAAAAGCCCGCTTTATCTGGAAGAATAGCCAGATGGCAGATGATCCTAACTGAGTATGACATCCAGTACACCACCCAAAAGGCTATAAAAGGGAGTGTACTAGCTGACCATATGGCTCATCAAGCTATCGAAGATTACCAACCCATGAGATTTGACTTCCCAGACGAGGACATCAAGAATTTGGACAACATTGAAGGTGACGGACCGTATGACGGACCCGAAAAGGGATCCCGATGGACCCTGTACTTTGATGGTGCTTCAAATGCACTTGGAAACGGTATCGGCGCAGTACTCATTTCTCCGGAAGGCTGTCACACACCTTTCACGGCCCGACTTTGCTTCAGCTGCACAAACAACATGGCTGAGTACGAAGCTTGCATCTTTGGTCTCAAGGCTGCTATAGACTTGGGGATCAAATCTTTGATCGTATTTGGGGACTCGGCTTTTGTTATCAGTCAAATCAAAGGAGAGTGGGATACCAAGCATCCTAATCTTATCCCATACAAAGAACATGTCCTGACATTGTTGCCTCATTTCGAGCAAATTACCTTCGAGCATTTCCCGCGAGAAGAGAATCAGCTAGCAGATGCTCTAGCCACAATGTCCTCCATGTTTAAACTCAACTGGGATAACGAGGCTCCCCAAATCACCATCGAGCGAATGGATGAACCTGCGCATTGTCATGAGATTAATACCGAAGAAGTAGTGGAACAACCTTGGTTCCATGAAATTAAAAGGTATCTCGAGACCAGAGATTATCTCGAAGGAGCTTCCGTAAATGAAAAGAAGTTCTTAAGGAAATTTGCTGCCAAATTCTTCCTGAGCAACGGCATCCTCTACAAAAGAAGCCATGATTGTGTACTACTCCGATGCATAGACAAAGCTGAAGCAGAGTTGATCATGACTGATATACACAGCGGCACATTTGGCACTCACTTGAGCGGGCATACAATGGCTAAGAAGATCCTAAGGGCAGGCTATTACTGGTCTACCATGGAAGCTGACTGCCATCAACATTCCCGCACTTGCCACAAATGCCAAATCTACGCTGACAAAGTTCATATCCCTCCGGTTCCTCTCAACGTTCTGACCGCTCCGTGGCCCTTTGCAATGTGGGGCATTGATATGATTGGAGAGATCAAGCCCACGGCTTCCAACGGACATCTCTTCATCCTGGTTGCCATTGACTATTTCACCAAATGGGTCGAAGCAGCTTCCTTCGCCTCTGTTACTAAAAATGTGGTTGCCCGCTTCATCAAGCAAAATCTCATATGCCAGTATGGTGTTCCAGACAGGATCATCACAGACAACGGTACAAATCTGAATAACACGATGATCACCGCATTGTGCGAACAGTTCAAGATTTATCATCACAATTCATCTCCCTATCGGCCGAAGATGAACGGTGCTGTTGAAGCTGCGAACAAAAATATTAAGAAGATCATTCATAAAATGACAGTCACTTACAAAGACTGGCATGAGATGTTACCGTTTGCTCTGCATGGATACCGTACGACGGCACGTACTTCAACCGGGGCAACCCCATTTTCGTTGGTATATGACATGGAAGCTGTCCTGCCTATGGAAGTCCAGATTCCTTCTCTGAGGATTATGAGGGACGCAGGTTTGAATGAAGATGATTGGACGCAGACCCGACTTGATCAACTCAATTTGATCGACGAGAAGCGACTCGCTGCTATATGCCATGGTCAGACGTATCAAAAACGGATGATCAAGGCCTTCAATAAGAAAGTCAGACGTCAAGTGTATCAAGTCGGAGATCTCGTAATCAAGCGGATTATCTTACCGCATAGTGATCCCAGGGGAAAATGGACTCCTACGTATGAAGGACCATTTGTGATCAAGAGCATATTTTCTGGTGGTGCAATGATTCTGACCACCATGGACGGCGACGATTTGCCGCACCCTGCGAACGCAGACATAGTCAAAAGATACTACGCATAAAATAACCCGACAAGTCGAAAACCCGAAAGGGCGGCTTGGGCAAAAATGGGCATCCTGGTGAACCGAAAACCCGAAAGGGCGGTTCAAGCAAAAATTAGGGATAAAAACAAAAAAAATCTGTACACCCGGCAAGTCGAAAACCCGAAAGGGCGGCTTGGGCAAAAAGGGGTTTCCCGGTGGATCGAAAACCCGAAAGGGCGATTCAGGCAAAAGTTAGGGAATCAAAGCGTATGGCTATGTCTCGTCGGATCACTTCAAAGACAATCTCTTCATCAATCAGTTCCAGGCTTCTGATCAATCCAGTCATCGGCAAACGAAGCATTGAATGGACAGATATTCAGAGTTGTGAAAGCTATGGCGGAATGGAATCCCATGGAATTATTTCACGTCGCCATCTTTATTTTTGTAAATCTTTCAAATATTTACGACAAAATCCTCTTACTAGGATGATTGTCTCCTTTGTACAAACATACTCAGAGAAAGTTAATACCAATACTTTTCCCAGAAATTTGTGTCATTTCCTTTTTCTTTTCTCTTGCACTATTTGTTTATTTTTGAGAAACGTCCAATGTTTTGTTAAATAGGCATATGCATTTGAACATAATCATTTCCTTATGAATCAAGAAGGAGGATTACTGATAGATTGAAGATACAGTTGGATATCTTGATACCCTTTCAAAGGAAACCCCCCCGGAAATTTGGAATCCATATCCCCAGCAAGTCTTGAAGCTTATCCCCAGTAGATTCTGGAAGCTTATCCCCTGCAGAGTACGGACGTCTCTCCCGAGTTTTATTCAAAGTTATTCCTCACAAGGGCTTATAACTGGGTTATCCTCAGCTTATTGCCACGGAAGATCGCACTCGGCAAGTTTATTCCTATCCCCAGTGGAGTTCATCAAAGTTCCCCAACGTAACTTATCAATACAATCCCCAGAGGAGTTTATCTTTGTTATCCCCAGCCAGAGAATCCTCCAAAACTCAATTCCCCTCAGAATTTAAGTTTCAGTATCCCCAGCCGAGCTAAAACTTCAAATTATCACTCCCCAGCGAAGCCAGACTAGTGAACCTTCTCCCCACAGAGTTTTAGGAGGGCAAATCTTGAGTTCCCCAGTGAAGTCGCCAGAGATGCTTCCCACCAAACTGAAGATTCTCAATCTTACCTCCCCAGCATGAGTCTATTAGATTGGAACTCCCCAGTAGAAGTCATCAGGAATTCCCCAGAAGATTGGTATACAACCCAAGCTCCTTATTCTCCAGCAACAACCAGGAGTTATTCTTCCCGGCAGCAGTCAAGATACTTTTATCTTCAGCCATCTCGGATTCATCTATCCTTTGCAAGACGACTCTCCAGTTTACATGCGCATCCATTTACATTCATATCATATAACATACATCGTATCATGCATCATGACATTGCATATAACTAACTCTTTACCTTTTCAGGTAAGATCGGTCGAAAGACTAGAATCATTATCTTCCGAGATTCTTCCCAGGAACAGTTCAGATGTGACCCAGACATGGCAACATTCTAATGCTTATTCAAGATTCATCCAGATGCAGTTTTACACGAGCTCGTCACCAGGAAACCCTACACCGGTTCTTTATTCAACTTTAAGATTTCTGAAAACAGTTCACGGGTTCTCTAGTAACGGATGTTAACCTATCACTTGTTCAGTTTCTTCTCAAGACTTCTGAAAACAGTTTATGGATTCTTCCCAACAACGGATGTCAATCTATCACTTATTCAGATACAACCTTTGAAAACAGTTTACGGACGCTTCCCAACAACAGATGATGCTCTATTACTTATTCAACTTCAAGACTTCTGAAAACAGTTTATGGATTCTTCCCAACAACGGATGTCAATCTATCACTTGTTCAGATACAACCTTTGAAAACAGTTTACGGACACTTCCCAACAACGGATGCTGCTCTATTGCTTATTCTACTCCAAGACTTCTGAAAACAGTTCACGGGTTCTCCAAGTAACGGATGTTAACCTATCACTTGTTCAGATTCTTCTCAAGATTTCTGAAAACAGTTTATGGATTCTTCCCAACAACGGATGTTAATCTATCGCTTGTTCAGACTCTTCTCCACCTCTGAAAACGGTTTACGGATGCCTCCAGATACGGATGTTAGTCTATTGCTTATTCAGACCCCAGTTCGAAGATGGTCCTAAACATGGACACCTTCCTGATACTCGTTCCA
Organism: Vicia faba; assembly: GCA_948472305.1. NCBI lineage: Eukaryota > Viridiplantae > Streptophyta > Magnoliopsida > Fabales > Fabaceae > Vicia > Vicia faba. The sequence continues at coordinate 778,981,011 of OX451736.1, forward strand.
GATGGAATCTTTAAGCCCATCCCCGACAAGTGTCCGTCACTCTCCCAGATGGCATCGTTAAGCCCATCTCCAAATGGCATCTCTAAGCCCATTCCCGCATCCATTGCTTTGACGAGTGCAAATTTAAGGGCACTCTAGTGTCCAATCTCCTTTTACCCTCGAGTCACGAAAGGCAAGCTTGCCAATCTAACTCTTCGGATTCAAGAAGATTGAACAGGGGCAACTGTTGTACCCCAAAATTTGCCCTCCCTTTTTTTCATTGATTTCTCATCACAAAGTCCTTGGAGATCAAGACCCAGTTAGGGTTTCATCTGCTCAAGACTTCTCTTTGCATTGTTGACCCAAATTAGGGTTTGAGTTTTCACAAAGATGTTTTGACCTAAAATGCCTAAGATGACTTTCTTGCTTCATATTGGACTCCCAAGTTTATCCATACCAAGTTTCAAGTCTTGATTCCAAGTTTTGCCCAGTCAATTGGACAGTTGACCTAAAAATCAACTGTATTGGGGAAAAAGTCAACTGTGGCCAATTGACAGTCAAACCTCATGAAAATTGACCCACATCAACATCATGAACTCACATGGACCATTTGATCAGGTTTGGATCACAATTCCACAAGAAATTTGATCAGATCACCAAAAGGGCAAAATGGTCATTTTTAGGGTTTTGACTGCACAAAGGCAAATTTTGACTGTTTGACCTAGCCAATGGCAAACCAAGCTCACATATGGATTCAAGGACCTCATGGAATTGTCTTGACATGCTCAACAAGTTCAAAAGATCCCAAGTACACAAGATTGACAGTTGAATTTCCCAGTCAATTGATCAATTTTGACTGTATACTGAAAAGTCAAACTTTGACTTTTTGGTCAAAATCAAGAGTCAAGATTCATTTTTCATCAAAACATGCCAAATCATGAAACTTGTTCACCAAGAAATCAAAAATATGCAAATTAGGGTTAGGAATGAGAATTTTTCATAACTTAGAATTTTTCTAAGTTATAAAAAACCCTATTTTTTTCCCAACTTTGCCCCACCTTCTCACCAAGATTCATTTGGATTCAAGCAAAAGTCAAAACATGAAAGTTGTAGCTTGTTGCACAATATACAACTTTGATTCACAAAGTTTTCCCAAAAGAGGCTTGTATCTCAAGTTACAATTTTTGGAATAATGGTACTAAACCATTCTTAACTTAGTGAAATTTTAACCTATTTTGGCAAGGTTTTCTACCTAACTTCAAGACCATTTTCCATACACTTCCACTTGGAATTTAAATTTGAATTTCAAAGATGGATTGTAGTACACATTCCAAGCTTTCCAAAATGTCCAAAAACTCATCAAACAACCTCATAACTTGAGAGAATCGAATTTTGCAATATGGCAAAAACTCACTTTTGAATTGGTCATGTACATGTTCATAACTTTTGCCATTTTCAAGTCAGCTTGGTTTGTGCTACATTACAGGCCCTTGAACCATCCAACACTCAATAATTTAATGCATGTTCATTGTGCTAAGGCCTTGTTTCTTGAGTTTAAGCATTACATGTTGGATTAGGCCATAAATGGAAAAAGTGAAATAGCCATTTTTGCAAAAGGCAAGCTTTATGTCAAAGTTGCAAATCCACAAGTACAGATCAAATCACTTTGGCACAATATTATGAGCAAAACACACTGATCAAGACAAGGTTAGCAGCATGTTTAGGGGGGCTCTACCTGCCTAGAAACTCAAGTGGCCTTTGTTTGCTTAAGTGTGAAGAAACTTAGCATAACACAACATAACTTTGATCTCAGCATTAGAACACTTAAGCAAATATTGTATACACTTTCTAATCATCAAGCACAAGCTAGAACACGAGCAAACAAGGTCCCAAACACTCCCATTCCTAGAATCACTCTCAAACTGCAAAAACAGGGCAGGGTCTGCAGCTTGAGTGCCAACTCTCATTCCTTGCATGCTTTCTTGCTCAAAGCTCATCAAACACATTCCCTAGCATCACTTGAAGCTAACCAAAGCATAAAACACGACCTGTAACTCCCCTAACCAGTTCCACCATTTTCACTTTCTTGTTTTGCAGTTGAAGGTCCATAGCTCGATTCAAGGTGTCTCAAAGCAAAGTAAGCATTGGAATAGCATCACCACACTTCAGGCAAGCTATACAGATCATCATCTTGCCCTGAAAGCTCCCCCATTGCCAGATAGAACTTCAACTGAACAGGTATCTTTGTGAACTTCTAACTCTTAGTGTAGGCATCATTAGCTCTAGGTTTGTGAATAAGAAATGTTCTACTCATGCCCCTGAATCTGTACATGCTTTTACTTTTCATTTATTTTGCCTGAGCTGTGAGAATTTAAGGTTTGAATATGGAAGAAAAGTTAGGTCAGGATTTGGGAATGTCAAAATTCTCTCTCATTTATGAGAGTTAGGATGAGTTTTTATATATTTAGAATCGTGATTCAATGCTTAACATTTCTTATGTTGGAAGTTTGTGCAAAAGATCAAAGAATCCAGGTGTTTGAATGGATACTCAGGCGCGCGTTTTTTGAATATCTTTTTGTCTGAAGGTTGAAGAAGAAGCCACATGGGCTGGGCCTGCTTTGTCTTTTCTTTCACACCTTATTTTCATTTTCATACCCCCTGAGCCCATTATGTTTATTTTCATGATTTTTGACTTTTCTTTTTTTCATTTTGGCTTATTTATTTTTGCTAATAATATTAAAAACATGAAAAATATTTTTTACACCATTTTTATATTTTTTAAGTATTTATTTGTTTATATAGACATTTGTACATAAATATATATATACTATTATTTAGAAAAGAACTAGAAAAAATAATATAAATATATTTCATTTCTGATTTTTATTTCATTTTTTCTTTTGAAAATATTTTATGCAAAATATACTTTTTTTTTATAAATATTAAATATTATTATTTTTATATATATAATACATATTTAGAAATTAATACATATATATATATATATATATATATATATATATATATATATATATATATATATATATATATATATATATATATATATATATATATATATATATATATATATATATATATATATATATATATATATATATATATATATATATATATATATATATATATATATATATATATATATATATATATATATATATATATATATATATATATATATATATATATATATATATATATATATATATATTAGTATATTTAGGTTAAAATACAAAAATATATACATTTTTTATTTTATTAATATTTGATATGAAAAATACTTTTTCTATGAATATACTCCATTTTATTTTATTTTTTGTATATAATTATTAAATATTATACATATTAAATAGTTAATATACTTATTTAATGAAATTAGGGTTTTACCCTTTAAAACACAAAAAATTCCAAAAATAATACTCTTTTTTTATTTTATTTATTTGACATAAATAATACTTCTTTTTCATACATATAAAAACCCTTTTTGTATTTTGCATCTTTATTTTATTTTCCATTTAATTTATGCAATCAATTATTTTGTAAATATTCCTAAATTGATGTAATAGCTAGGTTTAAATTCTTTGTCTAAATATCCCCTCATTTGAACATTTGTACCCCCCTTCCCATATTGTGTTGTAATAGTGTAGGAATTTTACTTTTCGCACTTTAACGCTTTCTAAATATACCATGCTAGAACTAGGGTTTGTATGCAAATAAAAAGAACAAAATTAGTTTGACCTAATTTCAAGATAATCAAGCATGAAAATGGACAACACATATCACACTTGCACCCCTAGGGTATTCCACTTGTTGCCTTCAAATAATTGGGCCATATTGCATGTTAGGTTTCTTTGGGTAAAAACAAACAATCAAATGATCATAGTCCCTCGATGACGTTTTTGAAAAGTTGCCTAAAATGATCAAGTCCCTTTCAAAGAAAAATTGCCTAAAGACATTTAACACTATTGTAACTATGGTCTAAACGATGACCCGCGCCCGTCCCTTTCACCTCCTAATACAAGATTGTCCACCAAATGCAATGGTGGAACAAAATTGTCAAAAGGGTTAAAACAGAGCATAAATCTTTGAGAACTTTAGGGTAGATAGCTCTTAAGTACTTGTCAATTTGCAAAAGAAAACACTTGCCTATTTTCAAACCACACTTCACAAACACTTTCAAAACAAACTTTCAAAATTGTAAAACATTCGAGTAAAGAATTGTTACAAGGGTAGCCTAGACAAGGCATCTTTTTCAAAACCTTTTCAAAGCCACACACAAAGCACCATTTCAAACAATTGAAAACCAAGGCAAGTTGATCTAAGCAAGTACCTAAGAGCCCATGGATAACCATGGATAGAAAGGGTGCTAATACCTTCCCTTTCTATAATCTACTCCCCGAACCCAAGAAAAAAATCTCAAAGGTTTTTGCTGTGCTTTTTAAACCTTTCCTTAGGATAAAATAAAAAGTCGGTGGCGACTCTTGCTCAACCGAAACATTTGCAAAAACAAACGCAAAACCATAGTCAGTTCTCCCACCGTATCACACGTAGTATCTTTTCACTATGTCTGCATTGACGGGGTGAGGAAGGTCGTCACCATCCATGGTGGTTAGAATCATAGCTCCTCCCGAGAAAATGTTCTTAACCACAAATGGCCCTTCGCATGTAGTGGTCCATTTTCCCCTGGGATCACCTTGCGGTAGTATGATGCGTTTGATCACTAGATCCCCGACTTGATATTCTTGACGTCTGACTTTCTTGTTAAAAGCCTTGATCATTCGCTTTTGATACGTATGACCAAGCCTTGATCATTCGCTTTTGATACGTATGACCATGACAGATAGCAGTAAGTCTCTTTTCATTGATTAGATTCAGCTGATTAATTCGGGTTTGGATCCAGTCGTCTTCGTTCAAGCCCGCATCCTTCATAATCCTGAAAGAGGGTATCTGGACTTTGATGGGTAAGACTGCCTCCATGCCATACACTAAAGAGTAGGGTGTTTCCCCTGTTGACGTCTGTGCTGAGGTACGGTACCCATGAAGAGCAAACAGTAACATCTCGTGCCAGTATTTGTATATCACCGTCATCTTCTGCACAATCTTCTTGATGTTCTTGTTAGCTGCTTCAACAACCCCATTCATCTTTGGCCGGTAGGGAGAAGAGTTATGATGTTGTATCTTGAATTATTTGCAGAGCTCGGTGATCATTGTGTTATTGAGATTTGTACCATTGTCAGTAATAATTCTCTTCGGGACACCATATCGACAGATCAGATTGTGTCGGATGAATCGCGCCACGACGTTCTTGGTTACTGTAGCAAAGGAAGCTTCCTCAACCCACTTTGTGAAGTAATCAATTACTACTAGAATGAAGCGATGCCCGTTAGACGTGGTAGGTCTGATTTCGCTGATCATGTAGATCCCCCACATTACAAAGGGCCAGGGAGCCGTTAAAACGTTTAAGGGAACCGGAGGTACATGCACCTTATCAGCATAGACTTGGTACTTATGACAGGTTCGAGAGTGCTGATAACAATCGGCTTCCATAGTGGACCAGTAATATCCTGCCCATAGGATTTTTTTAGACATGGTGTGTCCACTAGAATGGGTTCCGAAAGTGCCTTCATGTAGATCCTCCATGATCCTTTCTGCTTCGCTCTTGTCTACACACCGCAGTAAGGTTGAATCATGGTTATGCTTATAGAGGATTCCATTAATAATGAAGAACTTCGCAACGAACCTTCTCAGAAACTTCTTATCATTAACAGATGCCCCCTCGGGGTATTCTTGAGCCTCAAGATACCTCCTTACCTCGTGAAACCAGGGTTTATCTGCTACTTCTTCGGTGTCGATCTCACAGCAGTGTGCGGGTTCATCCAACCTCTCAATGGTAATCTGGGGAGCTTCATTATCCCACCTAACTTTGAACATAGAAGACATGGTAGCTAGCGCGTCTGCTAACTGATTCTCCTTTCTTGGGAAATGTTCAAAGGTTACCTCCTCAAAGTGTGGGAGCAATGTTAGTACATACTCTCGGTAAGGAATGAGATTCAGGTGCTTCGTATCCCACTCGCCTTTGAGCTGACTTATTACTAGAGCGGAATCTCCGAATACACTCAAGAACTTAATCCTCAGGCCAATAGCAGCTCGAAGACCCATGATTCACGATTTATACTCCGCCATATTGTTGGTGCAGTTAAAACATAATCGGGCGGTGAACGGAGTATGACAGCCCTCAGGAGATATAATTACAGCGCCAATGCCATTACCCAATGCATTCGAGGCTCCATCAAAATACATAGACCATCGAGATCCCTCCTTGGGTCCTTCATTTGGTCCAAGTTCTTCGCAGTCGGTTACCAACATGATATTCTCATCTGGGAACTAGAAATTCATGGACTGGTAATCATCCACGGCCTCATGCGCCAAATGATCCGCCAATACACTCCCCTTTATTTATTTTTGGGTTGTGTATTGGATGTCGTACTCGGTTAAGATCATCTACCATCTTTCTATCCTTCCAGAGAGAGCGGGCTTCTCGAAAATATACTTGATCAGATCCATCTTTGATATCAACAGAGTAGTGTGGGTCAGCATATACTGTCTCAGTCGACGAGCAGCCTATGCCAAAGTGCAACAAGTTTTCTCGAGCAATGAGTATCGAGTCTCACAATCAGTAAACTTTTTGCTAAGGTAATAAATGGCGTGCTCTTTTCGACCAGACTCATCATGCTGCCCCATCACACACCCCATTGAATTGTATAGCACTGTCAAGTATAATATCAAAGGTCTTCCTTCAACTGGAGGCATTAGAATTGGTGGTTCTTGAAGGTATTCTTTGATTCTTTCAAAAGAAGTCTGGCATTCATCATTCCACTTTACCACTTGATCTTTCTTCAACAACTTGAAGATTGGCTCACAAGTAGCAGTCAGATGTGAAATGAATCTGGCGATGTAATTCAGGCATCCCAAGAAACCTCTAACTTCTTTTTCTGTGTGGGGAGTCGGCATATCTTGTATGGCTTTTACCTTTGCAGGGTCTACCTGAATACCTTTGTCACTAACAACAAAACTCAGAAGTTTACCAGACCTTACCCCGAAGTCACACTTGTTCGGATTCAACCTCAGCTTGTACACCTTCAACTTGTCAAACTGTTTCCGGAGATGATCAAGGTGCTCTTCCTCAGTCTGGGACCTGGCTATCATGTCATTAACATAAACCTCAATCTCGTGGTGAATCATATCGTGGAACAAAGCGACCATGGCGCGCTGATAAGTTGCCCTAGCATTCTTCAACCCAAAAGGCATTACCTTGTAACAGAAGGTGCCCCACTGTGTAACGAAGGTTATCTTCTCCATGTCCTTAGGAGCCATCTTGATCTGGTTGTAGCCAGAAAAACCATCCAAGAAGGAGAAGATCTTATGTTGTGCAGTGTTGTCGACTAGAACATCAATGTGAGGAAGTGGGAAGTCATCATTGGGGCTCGCCCTGTTCAGATCTCTGTAGTCCACACACATCTGTACCTTACCGTCCTTCTTAGGTACCAGAATGACATTGGCAACCCACTGCGGATAAGAAGTGACAGCTAAGAATCCGTCGTCGAACTGTTTCATGACCCCTACCTTGATTTTCTCTGACATTTCAGGGCGCATACGGCCGACCTTCTGTTTTACCGGAGGGCACTTGTTGTACCCCAAAATTTGCCCTCCCATATTTCTCAAAATATTTCAAGAAAAATTCACAAGTCCAACCCGGCGCGTCATATTCAGGTATTCTTTCGCCAAGATATCTCTGATAACGTATTCTCAAATTCAGGTTCGGCTCAAGAGTCAATTCTTTAAAGAAGGTATCCGAATATGTGAGTTTTCTCGAAGAAATATGGTGAAAAAGGGTGCTGAAAGTGCAGTTTTTACGCGCTAAAAAATTCATAACTTGAAGATCGTGGCTCGTATTGAACCCGTTCTGGTGGCCAAAATTCCGTCTTGACATTATCTACGTTTTCATCTCTCACGGCTGAAAGCCAATTTCGATCAGAAGGTCTTCAAAAATGTGGATTTATCAAGTATTTTCGTGCAGAAAATTTGTGACAGAAGTTTATTTGCGTCATGTTCAAAAAATCATAACTTGGTCGATTTTCATCGTATCGAGCTGGTTCTGGCGCCAAAATTTCACAAATTGAGTTGTCTACATTTTCACAGAAGGTATTGAGTTCAAACGGTATTAAAAAGGCCTTCGTTTTTTGCTCAGAATGCGTGACACGCTGAAAATCCTGAATGTTGAATATTATTTCACCTGGGCCGAAACTTCGAAAATTCATAACTCGGTTAATTTTTATCGGATTGGACTCATATTTTTACACAAGGTCACTGACTCATAGATCTACAACTTTGCTTCAAAAGTCGAGACCGGATTATGCTCCGATCAATACCAGTTTTTTAATGAAGAACGTGTCAGAGTCGACATTGGAGCCCAAAATAAGTTTGTCTGAGCTGAAACTTCAAAAATTCATAACTAATTCACCGTTTATCCGATTGAGCCGATTTTCGGACAGGAGTTAGCTATCGATGTCGGCTACATTTTGTTTTAACATTTCAATTTCAAAAAATGCACTTAAGTCCCTGCGATTTAGCCTGGAAAGTGACGAATTCAAGTAAATATGGGAGGCCCAATTGCACATTCAAAGCCCATTTTCTTTACCCTAATTTCTATTATATAATAACCTTCTTTTTACACAAACCAAAAGAGAGGAAAAAGAGAGGAGAAAAAGAGAAAAAAAAAAGAGAGGAGGAAAAGAGAGAAAAAACCTTGCCACAATACTGTTAGAATATCAAACTCTTTCAAGAACCCTAAAACCTTGAAATCCTTATTACAAATCCCTCTCTCACTACAAACAAGTCATCACAGTTACAAACCAACACCACACTACTTCTTCAGTAAAGGTAAGGTTGGCTTGATCTCCATGATCCTAATTTTCCAGTAAGGCATAAAAGCATTCAGGCCACTGATTTTCCAGTAAGGGTAAGATTGATTTGATCTCCATGATCAAAAGGGTATAATCATTCATACATGCCATATTGTGCCTAAACATTAAATTTCTTCATATGTTGGTTTTATTTGAATTTTTATGATTTTATTTAATGTGTTCATGAGGTTCAACACTGCAGATTTAGACAGGATCCCATGCAGGTTCATTAAGGAACGTTGAGGCCAAAACACAAATGGCCAAAAGCCAAAAGCCAAATGGCCAAAGTAGAAAAACTTATGCATGACACCAATACGTGGCGAGGCAGACATCCTGAGAAGATTAAGGAACGTTGAGGCCAGAACACAAATGGCCAAAAGCCAAAAGCCAAAAGCCAAATGGTCAAAACAAAACAGTTTACACATGACGCCAATAGCTGTTTCACCCTCCAATCAGGCTCGTATACTCCTAAACTCCCTCTCTATTTGTATTATGTTCCTTTAATTAATTAATCGTTATTATTTTTATTAATCACTAACCAATTAACATTTTTTTCCTAATAAAATCAAAATACAAAATATGTTTAATTATTATTAATCTCATCATTAATCTATTTTTTGTAAATAAATAACTAACAATTAATTTAGTGTAATTTAGGTTTTAAATTTCAATCTTTTCTTAATAAATAAAAATATATAGAATTAGGTTTTTTAACATTTTTTCATCATTTTCTTAATCAATTTTTTCTCATTTATTTATTATTATAATTACTATTTGTTTTTGTAAATAAACATGCATATTAATTAATTAGTAAATTAGAGTAATTTTAATATTTTTTTTTATTAATAATTAAAATATTTAGAACTAGGGTTTCCTCTTAATTTTAATTTTCTTTATCTTCATAAATACCAAAAAATAATAAAAACATCTTCTTTTCTTTAATTAAATAATAATATAATTTAATTTCATTAAAAAGGGTCCAACGCCCTCGTTTCCAATCTTAATTCAATTCGCGTATTTATTTCTTTTTCTTGTAAATATTTATGTACCTCTCCCAAAGCCGTGTAATTTTATATTTCTCGCATTTTATTTCTTTATTTTATGTCAAATCGGGTCCTGGATTAAATTTGGCGATGTGGACCCGCGCCTTTGTAATAGTTTAGGAATTTTATCTTTCCGCACTTTTTGACTGTTAAATAAATGCATGCAAGAATGAATGATAAAATAAAAACAAACGCATAGATCACTTTGACAAAAGACAAAAATAAATGAAAACGACACACAAATCACACACCACCCCTAGGGTACGCCTCACTGTTGCCTTGCCTCGAAAGGTGATCGTCGAGTAGAGGATGTCTTAGTAAGTCCTCATGATCCGGGAACCTGGCATGAGGGTAGCTTCTAAGGTGTCTTCCCATTTCTCCGGTGATCACCATGACCCGAACCTCGAATTGACCCGAACACCTCCAACGGTGGTGCTACCTACCTCTCAATAGTGGGATGGCACTACTTTAAAGGACATCTACACAGACGAATTCCTTAGGGTAGGTAGACGACTCTAGATACTTGCTCTAATTTCAAAAACAAATCAAAAAATACTTTTCACACCGACACCTTTTCAAAAAGCTTTCGAAAGCAATTTTTCAAACACTCTTGAGGACCGATACAAGAGTCGAACTGGAATTTTCAAAGAAACTTTTTAAAAACCCACAGTTGAAAAGCAAACAAACCACTTTTGAAAACACAAATGAGCAAGTATCTAAGAGCCCATGGATAACCATGGATAGAAAGGGTGCTAACACCTTCCCTTTCTATAACCTACCTCCCGAACCGAGAGCAATCTCTTTAAGGAATTTTTCTGTGCTTTTGTCCTTTCCATTTGGAGAAAATAAAAGACGATGGCGACTCTTGCTTACCGCGACATTTCGCGAACCAGCTTTAAACAATCAGTTCCAGATCCACCGATCACAGAACTGGCGACTCTGCTGGGGACCCTTTATAAAGTGAGGTGTACCTTAGGGTTAGTTCATAACTGTGTTTTCAATTGTATTGACTTGTCTGCTTTAAATTTGTGGGTTGCATGGGAGTTACATAGATCCTAACCCGGATCTGGGGATACCCTGTTTAGGTAGCATAAGCTGTGAGGGACCTGTCCGGCGTATACTAACATGGGTGAAGCAGTGGCTACGTTGGTGTGGCGCCTTGGTCTGTACCGATATCCCTCGTGTTGAAACGGGGAGAATATGGGTCTTCCAAGGAGTCACTAAGCACCAACAACCTTAGAACCTTAAATGACCCAACTTGGCCATTAGAACAGTAGTAGTATGCTACGCCCATTGAGGCTAAACTCTCGTGATGGTTCTGGCCGCAAGAAAAGATTGCGATGCTGGAGTTATGACCGATTGAGGGTAGTCAGTGATATTGGGATCCTCTAAGAACCCGGTTACTTTTGATAGGACATGTATGAACCAACAAAACTGAAAGAGGGTAATACCCAGACCTCATGTTGGCCTAAACTCTAAGGACTTCTCTTGTGACTTGTGTGCCTTCGTACTTGACTACTTGCATGCTTTATCTGACACATGAACTACTTGCAGGTTTTGTTTTAGTCCTTAATTGGGACCCATGACAGGGCTTACTAAGTGCTTGCAGGTTTTGTTTATAGTCCTTAACTGGGACTCATAACAGGGTTTACTGAGTGTTTTGCAGGTTTTATTTAGTCCTTAACTGGGACTCATAACAGGGTTTACTGAGCTTGCTCGCAGGTTTTGTTTATAGTCCTTAATAAGGGCTCATAACAGGGTTTATCCATATTACCCCATGCATCATGACATCATACCATTGCATACATCCTAACCCATTTCAAGGATCTCAAAGGCTTGTGATGCAGGTCATGATGAACCAAACATCTAGCAAGGGGCAAAGAGGATTTATTTTCCTCTAGACAAAGTTGTCAGGGGCTATGACCCACTGGATATGGTGAGCCTTTGACCCTTGAAGAAGGATTCTCAGCAACATGGAGCTCCTTCAATCAAGCTACCGGACCCAAATGCTAACAAATTTTCTTGTTTATCCCGCGAGGTCCTTGAAAACATTACATGCATGTCATACACATCATTGCATAACAGGTACCCTTGTTGCAGGTTACTTACCCTTCCCGCTGTTTATTTCAGCAATGGCTTTCCAACCAGACAACCAGGACCTTCTTACTCAAGAAACTCGGTTCGGGGAAATCCTCCTGAATCTATCCAAGGGGCAGGAGGAGCTAAGGACACTTCTCATGGAGACTTTGGTCAGGAACAGCGCTGAGGACGAACGGCTGAAACACCTGCAAGCTGAGATGGATGCAATGAAAGCCCAAATGCTGGGGCAGGGGACTGCTATTCAAGGTTTAGCTCAAAGACAAGAAGAGCTCGGTGTTCTCATCAACCAACTGCTTCAGAGTAACCAACTGGGGCAAGCGTCTAAGGGTAAAGAGCCAGTCATCGTTCAGCCACCTTTGAAACAAGGAGGTAAGGGGAGAGCTCCTCAAAGGGCTCCAGTGTCACAAATTCAGCATCAACCTCACCGGCTTCAGCCAGACAAGTCCAGGAGGCAATTCACCCCGCTCAACATGTCGCTGTTTCAAGCTTTACAACGCCTGTTGAGGTTGAATCTGATCACATTAAGGGCTCATCCCCGGAACCCCAACACAGCATCTCCTATCTATGATCCCAATAAAAAGTGTGCCTACCACTCTGCCAGTCCTGGACATGATACAAATGGGTGTTGGGCTCTGAAGAACAAGATCCAGGACCTGATTGATGAAGGGGCATTGGAGTTCACCCAAGATGGTCAGGCTGAATTTTTCTATCATCCCTCCAAGACTCACCATTTGAAATGACAAGCCTTGAGACTAGGAAACTTTTGTTCATTCGAATGTTCAAGTTGTAATTCTTTTTGATTGTTCAAACATTTGTTCATTGTTAAACATTGTTATTTCATTAATGCATCGCATATGTCCGTTTTGAAGCAATATATTCGTATTCACTATACGCAAATTATTTTCATATTTTTTCTGATGATCAACTCTCAATTAATAATTCTAAGCCTCTTGAGGGAGGATGACGAAAACGATACCGCTATCCTTACAATATGCTTTTGAACAGACCCCGCTGATGAAGTACAGGCATTGTTTCAAATCCCTAAACACTGGAGTTATAAGGAAGATAATCCCTCGTCAACCCCTCTGAGCCAAAGAAGTAGGAGTTTTTCTTTTCGAAATTTAAAACCCTTAATCATAACCTGGGGCAGGGTAGTCTCTCAGTTGATCCAAGTGCATAACGAATGGCACCAAAAAGGTCCTTACAAAACAAAGAAAGACAGTGATGGTTCCGAATAATCAATAAAGAAAGGCAGTCACTATCTCAAAATAAAATAAAAACCCATTAAGTCAAAACCTAGGAAGGAGACTTACAAAACTGGGGCATCCCGCTGACTGTAATTCCAAAAAAGGAAACAGTTCAGGCAAAAAAGAAAGAGGTCATACAAACCCTCAACAAAAGGAATGACTGCCTATTCAGAATCAATCATCAATATCTGAATCATCACCGGAAAATCAGAGCAAAGACTCAAACAAGGTCTAACGTATGATCAACTGAGTTTAGGTTTGGAGAACATCACGAAGAGCGGGTGGGTACAAATAATTTGAGCCTTTATCCCTTGTTTCTTAAACCGTGAACCAAGCCACGTTATAACCCTTAAAAGTCCTAGCTGAAGCATGGGTTAGTTCGAAAGCATACTGTTACGAAAGGTATCCTGACTCCTTAAGGCTCGCAATAAAATAACGAGTTGACATCACGTTTTACAAACAATCATTTGTTTTATGAAAAAAGAATGCATTTTCAAAATCTTCAAGACAGACATAAGCTTTGCATTTTTAACATAACTTTGTTTGCATATGACTTTTTGTTTGACCAGCAGGAAAATTCGCACGATGAATACCTAGTGAACAAAAGCACTTCCAATCAAGGGGCAGACCTGATCATGGTCTATTATCCGGGGCAGTCCAATCAAGATTCGGAGAATCTCTCAAAGGCCAAAATAGCCTGGGGCAAATCTCCGCCTGAGTCACTTGGGGGCATTCCAGCAACAAATCTCGCCTGATCAAACACCTTCTGGTGGCACGACATAACACTTCTAACAGGGGCAACTCCATACATTCTGAGAGCGTGGACATAGTCGAAAAGATACTACGCAAAATTAAAGACCCGCTAGGCTGACATGCCTAGGCAAAAATAAGGGCTTCCCGGCGAACCAAAAGGGTTCGGGCAAAATGAAGGGATGAAATGAAAAAATCTGTACACCCGGCAAGTCGAAAACCTGAAAAGGCGGCTTGGGCAAAAATGGATATCCCGGTGGACTGAAAACCCGAAAGGGAAGTCCAGGCAAAAATTAGGGATCAAAAGCGTACGACTATGTCCTGTCATCTTGTCAACTGCCCACCAGAAGAGGATTTGTCAAACGGCAGTCATCAAACACCTTCACAGGTACCTTCTTCTCCAACAGAAGCTGGGGCAATAAAGAGTTGTCTTAGCAGTCCAATTGTTCTGTCTTCCAAGGTGTCAAGGAAGGTTCAACCAGTACATCCCAATTCCCCAGAGAGTGAGCCAGCAAGTCAGTACACTCTTCTCAAGCAAAGCTGCTATCAAACTTAAGGAAGTTGGGTATCCTCCAGCAGATCTCAACACTCCCCAGCAATATATGCATTCTTAACAAGTATCCCCGGCGGTCTTGGCCTAAAGATTGTTCCCCGGCGGTATATCAAACGTTCAAAGGAATCCATTCTAATACAATTCAAAATTTCCCCAAGAGAGTCCAATCCCGTTCCCCAAGAAAGTTGGAATCCATCTCCCCAAGCAGTAAGCTTATCCCCAGTAGATTCTGGAAGCTTATCCCTCGCAGAGCATGAACGCGTTCCCCGGCTTTATTCAAGAGTTATTTCCCTACCAGAATATAACTAGGTTATCCTCAGCCAAAAGCCACGGAAAGAGCGTCCTCGACGAAGTCTTCTTATCCCCAGGGAAGTCTATCAACACTTCCAACACAACAAGGGTATCCCCAGCAAGTTACTATCAACATTTCAGCAAAGTACCTCTCTCCCCACAGAGTATTGCTTCCCAGCAAGACCGTTAGAGTACCTTTTCTCCCCGCAGAGTAATCCATTCGCCAAGTTCATTCCCCAACGGAGTCATCTTCTCCTACCGGTATTCTTGCAACTCTCATCCCCAGCGGAAGCAATAAATCAATACTTCAACATCAGCCCAGGAGTGACTTCCCGGCACCCGTCAAGGATTTACTTTCCTAGACGAAAACATACATTCCAAAACATCACATTCTCATACATTATAGCATGCATATACGCATCATATCTTAAATCTCATTTATGTGGAGAACATCATTGCTTGATCCATATCATGCATTGCATATGACTGACCTTTACCTTTCAGGAAAGATTCAGTTAAGTTCTCAAGCCACACTCCAAAGACCTTGTCTGGTTCAGTTAAACCGACTCCCAGAGATTTTCCTGGTTATTATCCAGTCAAAGGCGTTCTCTGGTCTAGTTAAACCGACTCCTAAAGGTTTTTCTTTTGAAGACTCAATTGAAGACTCCAAAGACCTTGTCTGGTTCAGTTAAATCGACTCCCAAAGATTTTCCTGGTTATTATCCAGTCAAAGACCTTGTCTGGTTCAGTTAAATCGACTCCAAAGATTTCTTATCCAGTCAAAGGCCTTCTCTGGTCCAGTTAAATCGACCCCAAACAAATTTTTCTGATAAAGACCCAGTTGAAGACATTCCAAGACCTAGACCGGTTCAGTTAATCGACCCTAAGATTCTCTGTTTCTTATCCAGTCCAAGGCCTTCTCTAGTCCAGTTAAATCGACCCCAAACAGATTTTTCTGATGAAGACTCAGTAGAAGTTATCCAAGGTTCTCTCAATGTTTGCTATTGAGGTTGTAGTCGCCTATGGTTCTCTCCCCGATCCTGCGGAGTTGGTAATCCCAGGCTTCTCTCAACGATTGCTGTTGAAGTTGAAGTTATCCAAGATTCTCTCAATGATTGCTGTTGAGGTTAAAGTCGCCCAAGATTCTCTCAATGATTGCTGTTGAGGTTGAAGTCGCCCAAGATTCT
Source organism: Vicia faba (assembly GCA_948472305.1). Taxonomy (NCBI): domain Eukaryota; kingdom Viridiplantae; phylum Streptophyta; class Magnoliopsida; order Fabales; family Fabaceae; genus Vicia; species Vicia faba. The sequence goes on from OX451736.1 coordinate 778,997,142, forward strand.
CTCAATGATTGCTGTTGAGGTTGAAGTCGCCCAAGATTCTCTCAATGATTGCTGTTGAGGTTGAAGTCGCCCAAGATTCTCTCAATGATTGCTGTTGAGGTTGAAGTCGCCCAAGATTCTCTCAATGATTGTTGTTGAGGTTGAAGTCGCCCAAGATTCTCTCAATGATTGTTGTTGAGGTTGAAGTCGTCCAAGGTTCTCTCAGCGTTCCTGTTGAGGTAGTAATCTCCCAAGGTTCTCTCACCGTTCCTGTTGAGGTAGTAACCACCCCTGGTTCATTCATCACCTTTTGAAGATCCAGATCCAGCTCCTGTAACCAGTCAGGACACATCTACACAAAGAACTTGAAGACCAGCTCCCGTAACAGGTCAGGTAATCATTTTTCTTTTGCAGGTACGCAAGTTCTCGCTAAGGAATCTCTTATGCGATCAACATCCAGATGGCATCTATAAGCCCATCCACCTTCCATCACCTCTCAGCATGGCATCTATAAGCCCATCATCCTATCCATCAGTCTCCAAATGGCATCTATAAGCCCATTCCACCATCACACTACTATGTGAGCGCAAATTTCTGGGCACTCTAATGTTCAATCATCTTCCACCTTCGGATTACGAAAGGCACGTCAGCCAATCTGCATCCTCAGGTCTAAGAAGATTGAACAGGGGCAACTGTTGTACCCCAAAATTTGCCCTCCCATATTTCTCAAAATATTTCAAGAAAAATTCACAAGTCCAACCCGGCGCGTCATATTCAGGTATTCTTTCGCCAAGATATCTCTGATAACGTATTCTCAAATTCAGGTTCGGCTCAAGAGTCAATTCTTTAAAGAAGGTATCCGAATATGTGAGTTTTCTCGAAGAAATATGGTGAAAAAGGGTGCTGAAAGTACAGTTTTTACGCGCTAAAAAATTCATAACTTGAAGATCGTGGATCGTATTGAACCCGTTCCGGTGGCCAAAATTCCGTATTGACATTATCTACGTTTTCATCTCTCACGGCTGAAAGCCAATTTCGATCAGAAGGTCTTCAAAAATGTGGATTTATCAAGTATTTTCGTGCAGAAAATTTGTGACAAGTTTATTTGCGTCATGTTCAAAAAATCATAACTTGGTCGATTTTCATCGTATCGAGCTGGTTCTGGCGCCAAAATTTCACAAATTGAATTGGCTACATTTTCACAGAAGGTATTGAGTTCAAACGGTATTCAAAAGGCCTTCGTTTTTTGCTCAGAATGCGTGACACGCTGAAAATCCTGAATGCTGAATATTATTTCAGCTGGGCCGAAACTTCGAAAATTCATAACTCGGTCAATTTTTATCGGATTGGACTCATATTTTTACACAAGGTCACTGACTCATAGATCTACAACTTTGCTTCAAAAGCCGAGACCGGATTATACTCCAATCAATACCAGTTTTTTATTGAAGAACGTGTCAGAGTCGACATTGGAGCCCAAAATAAGTTTGTCTGAGCTGAAACTTCAAAAATTCATAACTAATTCACCGTTTATCCGATTGAGCCGATTTTCGGACAGGAGTTAGCTATCGATGTCGGCTACATTTTGTTTTCAAATTTCAACTTCAAAAAATGCACTTAAGTCCCTGCGATTTAGCCTGGAAAGTGACGAATTCAAGTAAATATGGGAGGCTCAATGGCACATTCAAAGCCCATTTTCTTTACCCTAATTTCCATTATATAATCACCTTCTTTTCACACAAACCAAAAGAGAGGAAAAAGAGAGGAGAAAAAGAGGAAAAAAAAGAGAGGAGGAAAAGAGAGAAAAAACCTTGCCACAATACTGTTAGAATATCAAACTCTTTCAAGAACCCTAAAACCTTGAAATCCTTATTACAAATCCCTCTCTCACTACAAACAAGTCATCAGAGTTACAAACCAACACCACACTACTTCTTCAGTAAGGGTAAGGCTGACTTGATCTCCATGATCCTAATTTTACAGTAAGGCATAAAAGCATTCAGGCCACTGATTTTCCAGTAAGGGTAAGATTGATTTGATCTCCATGATCAAAAGGGTATAATCATTCATACATGCCATATTGTGCCTAAACATTAAATTTCTTCATATGTTGGTTTTATTTGAATTTTTATGATTTTATTTAATGTGTTCATGAGGTTCAACACTGCAGATTTAGACAGGATCCCATGCAGGTTCATTAAGGAACGTTGAGGCCAAAACACAAATGGCCAAAAGCCAAAAGCCAAATGGCCAAAGTAGAAAAACTTATGCATGACACCAATACGTGGCGAGGCAGACATCCTGAGAAGATTAAGGAACGTTGAGGCCAGAACACAAATGGCCAAAAGCCAAAAGCCAAAAGCCAAATGGCCAAAACAAAACAGTTTACACATGACGCCAATAGCTGTTTCACCCTCCAATCAGGCTCGTATACTCCTAAACTCCCTCTCTATTTGTATTATGTTCCTTTAATTAATTAATCGTTATTATTTTTATTAATCACTAACCAATTAACATTTTTTTCCTAATAAAATCAAAATACAAAATATGTTTAATTATTATTAATCTCATCATTAATCTATTTTTTGTAAATAAATAACTAACAATTAATTTAGTGTAATTTAGGTTTTAAATTTCAATCTTTTCTTAATAAATAAAAATATATAGAATTAGGTTTTTTAACATTTTTTCATCATTTTCTTAATCAATTTTTTCTCATTTATTTATTATTATAATTACTATTTGTTTTTGTAAATAAACATGCATATTAATTAATTAGTAAATTAGAGTAATTTTAATATTTTTTTTTATTAATAATTAAAATATTTAGAACTAGGGTTTCCTCTTAATTTTAATTTTCTTTATCTTCATAAATACCAAAAAATAATAAAAACATCTTCTTTTCTTTAATTAAATAATAATATAATTTAATTTCATTAAAAAGGGTCCAACGCCCTCGTTTCCAATCTTAATTCAATTCGCGTATTTATTTCTTTTTCTTGTAAATATTTATGTACCTCTCCCAAAGCCGTGTAATTTTATATTTCTCGCATTTTATTTCTTTATTTTATGTCAAATCGGGTCCTGGATTAAATTTGGCGATGTGGACCCGCGCCTTTGTAATAGTTTAGGAATTTTATCTTTCCGCACTTTTTGACTGTTAAATAAATGCATGCAAGAATGAATGATAAAATAAAAACAAACGCATAGATCACTTTGACAAAAGACAAAAATAAATGAAAACGACACACAAATCACACACCACCCCTAGGGTACGCCTCACTGTTGCCTTGCCTCGAAAGGTGATCGTCGAGTAGAGGATGTCTTAGTAAGTCCTCATGATCCGGGAACCTGGCATGAGGGTAGCTTCTAAGGTGTCTTCCCATTGCTCCGGTGATCACCATGACCCGAACCTCGAATTGACCCGAACACCTCCAACGGTGGTGCTACCTACCTCTCAATGGTGGGATGGCACTACTTTAAAGGACATCTACACAGACGAATTCCTTAGGGTAGGTAGACGACTCTAGATACTTGCTCTAATTTCAAAAACAAATCAAAAAATACTTTTCACACCGACACCTTTTCAAAAAGCTTTCGAAAGCAATTTTTCAAACACTCTTGAGGACCGATACAAGAGTCGAACTAGAATTTTCAAAGAAACTTTTTAAAAACCCACAGTTGAAAAGTAAACAAACCACTTTTGAAAACACAAATGAGCAAGTATCTAAGAGCCCATGGATAACCATGGATAGAAAGGGTGCTAACACCTTCCCTTTCTATAACCTACCTCCCGAACCGAGAGCAATCTCTTTAAGGAATTTTTCTGTGCTTTTGTCCTTTCCATTTGGAAAAAATAAAAGACGGTGGCGACTCTTGCTTACCGCGACATTTCGCGAACCAGCTTTAAACAGTCAGTTCCAGATCCACCGATCACAGCAGTCTTCTTTAGTCGGCAGGCGATGTACCATGATATCAGTGTCCAAACCAGGCATGTCTTCATAAGACCAGGCGAAGATCTCAACATAGTCGTGTAGCATCTTTATTAACCGTTGTTTGACACTAGGCTCTAGATTCGCACCTATTTTAACCTCTTTCATGTCATCCTCTGTACCCAAATTCACTGACTCAACTGGCTCTTCATGCGGCTGTATGGCCCTTTCTTCCTGCTGTAATAGTCTAGCAAGTTCTCCAGGCACCTCACAATCATCCTCACCTTCGTCCTCGGCTTGGTTGATCAGATTTTTGAAGTCATAACTGGCAGTAGCAGAGCTGTTATCAATGGGATCCAGAGTGGATATGGATCTGCAGTATGATACGTGAGTGTGTGTAAGAGAATAGCTGTTTTGATAAAGTGAGAGACATAAATTAAAAAACAAGGAGCGCAAAATTTGTATGCAAGAAATGTCTAATGCTTTATTAATGATATATGAAATGACAAATAATAGCCCTCACAAGCAAAGCCAAGGTACCTCGGGCAAGGCACCAGGCGGTAAAGTTTCAAATTGTTTATTACAAATCTTAAAACAAATGAGTCAATTACTGTGGAATAAAATAAACAGGTATGAAGTCCCTAGCCGTCCAGTTATTCGGTCCACCGTTGGTTGTTGGGTAGATCCAGCTGTCGATGTTAGAATCCTCTTCACTGTCTTTAATTGCATTAACTCCTCGATTGCTGATGTGTAGAGGAGGTCTTCCAGCCCGAGCGCACCTAACATCCCTTTGAGCCTCTATAGTAATGCCCAAACCAAATTTCTCAGTTTTGTGAGTGAAATCAGGGAGCTGACCCCAATTGGTACACCCACCTTCTTCAACCACAGCCCTGGTGCCCTTGAGAGAAGCCATCTTCAACGGAGGTTTGTTGGTAGTAACTTCAGTTGATGCCAAGATCTGAGGGACTTCTTCGAAATTCTGACAAGGAGTTTCTATGAATTCCCCGTCCATCTCTATGTAGCGGAAGGAATTGAGGTGACTCACCATATATTCTTCTTCACCTCGCACTGTAACAATCTTTCCCTTCACCGGATACTTTAGCATTTGATGGAGTGTGGAAGTAACTGCCCCAGCCTCATGGATCCAAGAACGACCCAACAAGCAAGAATAGGACGTCCTGATATCCATTACGTAGAAGGTGGACCCAAAAGTATGAGAACCCACTTTGACATGGATGTCCACCTCCCCGTGCACCATTCTCTTTGATCCGTCAAAAACCCTTACCATAATGTTACTAGGCTTTAGAGTCAAACCCTCACAATCTAAACGATCCAACGCTTTCTTCGGAAGAACATTCAGTAACGACCCGGTATCTACCAGCACATGAGCCATAGTGGTTCCCCTGCACTCAATCGAGACATGTAGAGCATCATTATGCTTTCTTCCTTTCGGTGTCAGATCCGCATCTGAAAAACCCAGCCGATTGTCAGCAGTCAGGCTGGCCACACAATCTTTGAACTGATCTGCTGAAGTTTCCTGTGGCACATGTGCAGTCTTGAGATATGCAATCAAAGCCTTCGCATGGGCTTCAGAACACAACAGTAGAGACAACATGGATATCTTTGACGGGGTCTGCCCCAACTACTCGACCATATTGTAGTCGCTCTTCTTAATGATTTTCAGTATTTCCTCTATTTCTTGTTTAGAGGCTTCCACAACGATTTTTCTTAGGTGCCTCCGTCCGGGAAGGCTCACCTATAATTTCCTTTCCCTGAGTCCCAGATGGCTCAGCAGCAGGGGTAATAACTGGAGTAGGAACAAGAGAAATGTCATGAGTCCTGGTTGGAGCAGCAGTTGGAATAACAGTAGGCTTGATGATCTTCGGAGAAATCTGAGGAGAGAAAACCCTTCCACTTCGGGTAACCTTACTATCCCCGACAATATTACTGACATCAGTATCAACTTCTTCATTCTTCAGATCTTGTTTAATACAATGGTAGTACACATCAGCACCATAATGCCATGGGACAACCTTGTCTGAGGTGTATGGGATGGGACCAGGAACAATGATTATCAGCGGAGAAATTCTTTGGACAGGTGTAATCCTAACAGATCTTCTCGAGGAAACCTTGGAAGGATTGGCGGAAATGGTTATAATAGAGACGTCTTCAATGGGAACAAAAGGGATCACACTGTTCTCGAACAAAATTTATTTATTATCCATCAGGCGTTGAACACCTGACTTCAACAAACGGTAACCAGAAGGTAGGATCGAACACGTGTGGCAACCTTCACCACATCCCGGAAATAAACCAGCCAACAACAAATTCCTCTTAACAGTCATAAGAGGAGTAGAAATTGCTTCAACAGAGGTCACAAACAAATCAGTGTCAGCAGCATTAACTCCACGACCATGTTTGGGCATGGGAGCAGTTATAACATTCGGCTTTTCTGGAGAATCGAACTTTATCTCCTTGGCTTCAAGCAAGACTTGTACTTTGTTTCTCAGAGCTCAGCAATAATTTTTATCGTGGCCAGGACTCTCAGAATGGTAGGCGCACCGCGCGTTGGGATTGTATCTGGGAGAGGTAGTGTTTGGATTCTTGGGGGCCTCTCTCAAGGTCGCAAAGTTGGATTTTAATAAATGAGGTAGAACTTCAGCCAAAGTCATGTTGATGCGGGTAAACTGCCGTTGTGGTCTTTCCACCCTTTGCTGATTATTGCATTATGGAGAAACTGCGGGTCTCAGTATCACTACAACATTTACCATTTAACGGTGTTCAGATCTGCTTTACCCCTCGGGCTATAGACTGCACTGGCTTCCTTCTTACTAGTGAAGGACTTCTTTACTGAACTCGAGGAGGCATCCTTCTGTATTTTACCACTCCGAATTCCAGCTTCTACTCTTTCTCTAGTTAAAATCAGCTCGGTGAAACCCGATGATGAGATGCCGATTAAGTGATTGAAAATGGACCTGATAGAGTCCCTAGAAAGATATCAACCAACTCCCTATCAGACAACGGGGGTTGAACTCTCCCAGCCAAGTCTCTTCCATTTTTGAGCATAATCTTTAAAACCTTCACCTGCACCCATGGACATACTCTGGAGTTGAGTACGAGTGGGAGCAAGGTCGGTGTTATACTGATACTGCTTGTAGAAAGCAGCAGCAAGATCTTCCCAGTTTTGGACACTGGCTCCCTCCAACTGGTAGAACCATTCAAGCTGAGTCCCTGACAGACTATCTTGAAAGAAGTGCACCCACAGATTCCTATCAGCGGTGTGGGGTTGAATCTTCCTGACATATGAGCGGAGATGGAGTTTCGGGCAGGACACCCCATCATACTTGACAAAAACTAGAGCTTTGAACTTCTACGGGATGACCACTCCCGATACCAGTCCCAATTCTTCAAAATCCAAGAAAGGTATCCTCTGAACTTCCATGGCACTCAGAAGATCCTCTAACTGTTTGTATTTATCCTCAGCAGGAGGATATTGCTCATCGTTGTAATCCGTATCATTGTCGAAAACTGCAGGACTATGATCCTTTTCCCATTCTTGGTTCTCCCCTTCTTTGGATGAAGAGGTCAGATCAGTTTGATGCTTCAACCTTTCTCCAATTCTTCTGCCCATATTCAGAATACCAGTCTTTTTCTTCTTCTTCTCTTTCAGAATGAGGGCTTTCAGATCCTCTTGCCCCTTTGCCAGACTGATGACCATCTGTTGGAACTAGGCGTTTTGTGCCTGAAGATCTTTGATGACTTGATTGGAAGATATTTCTGCTGAAATAAACAACGAAGAAGATGAGAAACCTGTAGTGGTACGTGTAATGACGTGTATGATAATGGGATGCGCATGTAATGATTTCAAAGACTTCGGGAAACTTAAATTTGCAAACCAAAATAAACAAAAACTTTTATTAACTTAAATTTGAAGGTTCAAAATGCCTTTAAGGCGTTACAAATAAGTAAATAAAACAAATCTAAAACTAGAAAAGAAAAACCAAAAGTCTAATGGACGCTTTCTCTTTGTGTTGATGTAATCATTGAGAACTCTTTCTTCTCGGAGCTGCCTGGTGAGCTTTAAAACCTTCCTCTCTTGATCATGGAACTGTTCCCTGTAAGTATCCCGCTCATTTTTCAGCTGAATCCAAGACCTTTGTAACTCCCCAAGATCAGTGGGCATGTAAGGATAAAGAACCATGTAAGGAATGCCTTCTTCAGTAGTGGGCTCCACAATCACTGGTAATACAACCACATAAGGCATCATAAGCTTCTGGGCCCGATCTCGTACCCATTGGAGGTAAGGCTCCATAGGAATAGAAGTCTTTGGTCCCAACTCTTTGGAGTCAGATCTATTTACCATGCCCCAAGCTCGTATGAACCTCCGGAGATACTCATTAACATCATCCTCATAGTTGAATACAATGCCCTTAATAAGTAACTCATGGGGACCATCCCTTCGAGCATGACCAAATTGTCGCAAAGCTAGACAAGGATTGTAAGTTATACCCCCTTTGATACCAAGTAATGGGACATTAGGGTACTCCCCACAGCGGTCAATAATAGCAATGTCTTCCATAGCTCGGGAACACCAAAGAATATCCGTATGAGCGAATGACATTATCCTGTGCGACCAACCCAAACCTTCTTCGTTCTTAAGTACAGACTTAGGGAGGTGAGAAATAAACCACCTCAACAGCAACGGCATGCAACACATAAGAGTCCCTCTTCTCTTCATGGTACGAGTATGGAGAGCGTGCAAAATATCTCCAAGCAAGGTAGGCACAGGGTTGCGAGAAAGGAAAATCTTGATTGCATTCATATCTACGAAGGAGTCCGGATTAGGGAAGAGAACTAGACCATAGATAAGAAGAGCCAAAACCTCCTCAAAAGCCTGAAAATCCAAATCATCCCAAAATAGCTGAGCCTTGTGTTGTACCCCAAAATTTTCCCTCTCTTTTTCACAAGAAATCACAGCTTCGGGCTTTTCCTGATTTTTCAGATTGGCTTAAGAATCGGTCAAATAGACTTTTCTCATCAGTCAGACAAAATTAGGGTTTCCATTGACTCTTGAATCAGTCAAACAGATTATTAGGGTTTTTATTAATTTGGTTGGGTTTGGCTCAGGGTTTGATCATGCAGACGTTTCTTTGACAGTAAATCCAACATTAGGGTTTGCACGCACATTCTCAGAAGAATTTGAATCCACAGTGTCTAAATTGACTGTCACACTGCTTTGACGCTTGTTCAAGATTTCAGTTTGTTTCTCAAAATCTGAACCTCTGGGATAAAAGTTGAGGTTTCTGATTGAAAGTTTGAAGCTTTAGTTTGATCAGTAAAGAAAAAGGCGTATGGACGTTTGTTTGTTTATTTGTGCAATGCTTTTGGTTATTTGGAATGCCGGAAGTATTGTTGGTTAATGCAAAGCTGTGTGACTGTGACGTTTGTTGATTATTTATAATTTCTAAGTTAAGATTATTGGGATAATTTCCAATTATTATAACTCAAGAAATTTAAATGATTAAATAAACAAGTGCAGAAGAATTAAAGAATTAATTGACAAAGGATTTTTTATTCATTTTCAATTGTTGTTACAAATGTTTATTTGATACAGTAAATTTATTTACAGTGTTACAATGACATTTATTACAATGATTAAAAATAAATTAAATCTATATCCTAAGTTGCTTGAAGTCTTCATCTTCTACTGCTGCTTCCCTTGCCCCAATTGGTGTTTACCTGCAAAGCCAGAAAAGGAGAAGTCAAACACAATTAATTGGAATAGCATTTTCAGACAGTTAATCAAAAACTCATCATTAAAGGTGGTTGACCGGAATCAGATTGTTTTGATTTTCATCACATTTTTCTCATCCTCTTTGCAAATCACAAGAAGACTCTCTTCTTGGTTCACAAAGAGGAAAGAAAAATTGTTTTGCAAACATACAAATCATTTAAACAAAATGCACAAAGCTGCATAAATTCAAAACTGTCAACCAAACTAGGCAAACCAAACTGTCAAAGAAAGGCAAACTAAGCTGTCAACAAAACTGTCAACAAAGCTGTTAAGGAAGATATCAAAACATAAAAACTGTCAAGAAAGATATCAAAATAGAAAGGCAGACTAAGCTGTCAACAAAACTGTCAACAAAGCTGTCAGTGCAGAAGAAAGTACAAAATGCAGAATGAAAACCAAATTGCAAGCAACTTGTCAAAATCTCTTCATCACTTTCCAGCCAACACCTTTTCAGAAAATAAGCACTTTAAGCAATTAAATATGCTTTAATAGAGAGAGAAAAGAGAGTAAAAAAGTAGCAGGCTTACAGTTTTTTAGGCAGGCTTAGAGATAGATAAATATAACAAATCAACACTGTTAAGAAAGGGGGGCAGAACACATAAAGAAAATATACCACAAACTGTAAACACACAACAAGCCTGTAATTTCCAAGCCTACTTTCAAGCAAGCAAACCAAGCTTGCCTGCATAAGCTACAACCAGAAGCAAACCTGCATAAAACCTCCAGCCTGCTTCAAGCCTCCTTCAAGCAAGCAAATTTGCAAGCCTGCCTTTAGCCCTGTCAAAAACATACAAAAACCAAGCAACTTGCATATCAACCTGTTTGCCTCAAGCCTATATCCTAAACAACATTCAACCTTCCTCAAGCCAAGCATAACAAGCACAAACCCTGAAGCCTAAGGCAACAAGCCTTGAAGCTGTAAACACATAGCCCAAAAACCTGTTACAATCACAAGCATGTTTCAGCCTGCCTAAAAAACCTGTCAAACTGCACAAGCTTGCCTCAAAGAAGCAAGCCTCCAAGCCTAAAAAACAGTTATCAGAACAACAACTGAAACACCAACTCAGAATCATCATCATCATTGAAAAGGCCAAGCCTAAAAGAGAGGAAAAGAAAAGTCAGAAGCAAAAACAACTGAAGCAAACAATCTCAGGATCAAGATTCATCATTGAAAGCTCACCCAAAGCCAAGAGAAAAAGAAGAAGTCAGAAGTGAAAACAATAACCATATTCTCAGATTCAATATCATCATCATTGGAAAAAAAAATAGCCAACAAAGCCCAAAAGAGGAAAAAGCAACAATCTCAGAATCAAGGTTCATCATAGAATCAACATAGCTAAAGTCAAACATCACAACAATAACAACAAATCTCAGAATCAAAGTTCATCAGAATCAAAGTCCAAGAGAGGAAGAGAGTCAGAAGCGTATACTCTAGGGTTTTCAGATTATAGCATCATCACTAAACGAAGGTTAAAGATACAAAATACCAGGAAGCAAGCCAACAAGCAAGTCATCGCGTTCCCTCCGCCTTGGCCATCTGAGAAGCGCCGTAGTCCAACTCTCATTCTCCTCTCCAACAACAAACCCTAAAGGTATTGTCCTCCTTCTTTTTTTTACACCTCACAGAAACAAATAACACAGAAGATCAGAACATATGAAAGATAAACATGCAAGACTAAAATCCGAAAACCCTAAAAAGCGCATGAAGAAGGAAAATCGTTACCTTTTCTTTATCACTGCCTGAACGACCATGGAGAGAGGGAATTGGAGGTGGCGTCCAGTGGCCAGGCATGGAAGGCGTCAGAGGCTCTGACTGAGAAAGACGAAGAAGAAGAAGGGAGCGGTGCCGTTCAAACTGAACCCTAATTCTGAGACAAACAATGTGAACCCTAACAACAAAAACATTGTAACCCGTTAGGCCTGTCCCTTGCACTGAACCATCAAGCCCAATACGAAACCAGCGCATGCACCCCCCTCTTGTTCTCTTTCAACACACATTTTTTTTGGGCCAAACATGTTTTTTTTCTTAAGGCCCATTTAACCTTTTTTATGTATATACAAACTAATACTTTTCTTTTTATGACCACTTTATTTCTTTTTTTAAAACTAATTCCTATTTCCTTTTAAATAAAAAATAATATATTTTGGACTTTAAAACTTTTTGTTTAGTAAATCACTTTTTTATAAAAATTCCTAAATAACATTAACAAAATATGCAAATAATAGATTTTTTGTTAAGTTAAAATATTTTCTCTTTAAAACCTTTTTTTGTTTATTTATAACATTAACAAAAAAAATACAAAAATACTTAATAATACATTAGGTTAACCTCTTAATCACTTGTAAATAATCATATGCATTCTACAATATTTTATTTCTCTTTTGTCCTTATACTTTGCTATATTTTACATTGAGAATGCGACGATTCGATTTAGTTGTAAATAATATTTGGACACTACTATCCTGATAAGACTCATCCCCATTTGTAAACATTTGTACCCCCATCCCCGGATACTTATTTGTAATAGCTTAGACTTTAAATTCCCGCAATTTATCGCTTTCTATATACTGTATAGTAATTAGGGTTTGTATGCGAAGATTAAAAATCAACCGCTAGATAACCTAATACAAGACAAATGCATGAAAATCAATACACAAATCACACTTGCACCTCTAGGGTAACTTCGCTTGTTGCCTCGGAAAAATGCAATCATGTCCCTCGAGTACGAGACACTCTAGCAAATGTCCCTTCGATAAACAAAGATCGTTAGTCCCTCGATGACCCTCGATGACCCTCGATGTTGCCTTCGATAAAATGATCTCGTCCCTTACAAAATTGCTAGAGCGTCTCACAAGTTGCCTTCAATGATTGTATACGATGACCCGTTCGCGTCCCGTTAACATCCTAATGCAAGGTTGTTCACCAAACACAATGGTGAAACAACACTGTTAAAAGGGTTAAAAACATAAGAAAGACCTTTGAGTAAAATAGGGTAGACAACTCTTAATTACTTGATCAAACTTACAAAACAATCCTTGCCATTTTTCAAAACACACATCACGACACAACTTCAAAACAAACTTTCAAAAAACATTGAAACATCTTTTCAAAAAGACAAAAACCTTTGTAAAACATTCGAGTAAAGAATTGTTACAATGGTTGCCTAGACAAGGCATCTTTTTCAAAACATTTTCAAAAACACACACACAAAGCACCATTTCAAACAATTGAAAAGCAAGGCAAGTGATCTAAAAAAACAAGTAACTAAGAGCCCATGGAAAACCATGGATGAAAAGGGTGCTAGCACCTTCCCTTTTCATAATCTACCCCCCGAACCCGCGAAAACATCTCAAAGGTCTTTCCTGTGCTTTTTGACCTTTCCTTAGGATAAATAAAAAGTCAGTGGCGACTCTTGCTAAACCGAACAAACGCGAAAACAAACACAAAACCTCAAGTCAGTTCTCCCACCGTATCACACCTTGTCTATTAGAAATTTGACTAGAAAACCCTTGACTCCGCTCCGAGTTTCCCAATCGGATACCATGTCGGCCCGTTTCAAATGCAAAGTTGAGGCAATGACTTCTGCCTTAGGAACCTCTTCTATACTTGTGAAGGGTACCTGTTCAAGAATGGGTATGCCCAATAGTTGAGAGAATTATTCCAAGGTGGGTACCAGCTGATAATATGGAAAGGTGAAGCAGTGATGCTTGGAATCGAAGAACTGAAAAAGTACGCTCATCATCTGTTCATCAAGGTTTGAAGTAACCAGGTTGAGAAGTTGACCGTGTCTCTTAATGAGAGTAGAAGTTTCATAAACTCTTGATACTAGCTCTTTGAGTTGGGAAGGTATCTGCACAAAGCTGATTCAGATAGTATTTCTATGCACGGAAGCCATGATCTGTAAAACAGAACAAAGATAAATTCCATCGGTCTTTGAATGGTTAGTTTAATGAAGCATGAATGCCATGTTATGATGCATGACGTCATGATAAACCACAGGTATAGCAAACACAGACATTGCAAACATAGTCAAATCACACAAAGCCCTTAGGTTTAAGCCTTGCATGAGGTCAAAGGTAATACCCTCTTGAAGTTAAGTTGGTTTCAAACCTATCCTAGAAAAGTAACCGGGTTCTAGAGGATCTCAATATCACTGACCATCCTTTATCGGTCATGGTTTCAGCTCACGCAATCTTTTCTTGCGGGCGAAATATTCCGAAAGTATGATCTCAATGAGTGTAGCATCGAGTATTAACCAGTTCTCAGCTCTACACCGAGGCCGACTATCTCGCTACTTTCTAATGGCCAAGTTATTCAATTAAAGGTTCTAAGGTCAGTTGATGCTTCACGACACCATGCAGCGGCCCCATATTCTCCTCGTTTCACCACAAGGGATACCGGTACCAACCAAAGTGCCACATCAACGTAGCTATTGCTTCAACCGTATCGGTCTACACCGTACAGTTCCTCACAGTATATTGCTACTTACCTAAAAGTTATTCCCCAGATTCTGGTGTAGGATCTATAGTAACCCCAAACAAAACCTTCAAAAAATAAAGCAAACAAAACAGTCAAAAGAAGCAATTTTAATGACCTAGATCCTAAGGTATACCCCACTTATTAATCCCCAGCAGAGTCACCAGTTCTGTGATATGGTGGAAGAACCGACTATTTAATATCGGTTTGCGTTTTGGGTTTTTTGTTCGCAAAATGTCGCGGTAAGCAAGAGTCGCCATCGACTTTTATTTCATCCAATCGGAAAGGAAAAAAGTACATAAAAAATCATTTTTCGAGATTTCGAGTACGGGGGGTAGATTATAGAATGGGAAGGTGTTAGCACCCTTTCTATCCATGGTTTTCCATGGTCTCTTAGGTACTTGCTCATTTTTAAATTGCTTGTGTTTGTGTGCTTTGTTTTGAAAAGTTTTACTTCGTGATAACCCCTATATCAGTCCTCAAGGGTGTAACGAAGTTTGTTTTGAAAATTTGTTTTTGAAAGGTGTAAGTGCAAAAAGTTTTGATTTGAGCAAGTACCTACTAGCATCTACCTACTCGAAAAAGGATTGTTTCTATTCTTTTTTTCCTTTAGACATCACTATCCTACTATTGAGAAATAGATAGCACCGTTGTTGGAGTTTGTAAGGGTCAATTCGAAAGGGACGTAAGATCACTAAAGCAATATTAGGACACCTTAGTAGTAACCCTAGAGTCTTAAGATCTTATTCGAGGCAACATTTCTGAGGCAACATTCGAATGGGACATTTGATCTTTTTAGACAGGAGGGCAAACACTAAGACACCCTATGCTTAATGATCGTTTACCAAAGGCAACCGAAGTGAGAGTATACCCTAAGAGTGAATATGTGCGAGTGATCCATTTTCAGTTTATTTAATCTTTGCACATTAGGGTTTTCTAACCATTTTAATTTTGTCATGCATTCTTGTCATACAATCCTATTAGCATACATCTAGACAGTTAAATATTTGCGGGAATTGAAAAATGCGAGAAAATAAACCTAGCTATTACAAGGCTTCGGGGAGGGGGATTAATTACATAACCAAAAATCAAGGATTTAAATAGTGAATAAAAACCCTAAGTTAACTATTACAAACCCTGAACAGATACAAAATAATGGCAAAATAATCAACAAGCGCGCGACGAATTAAATGCGAGGCGATTAGGGTTTTGACCCTTTGACTAATCCTACTTGCGATTGATTAAAGAAAAATGTTTTTGTCATGTTTTGTTATTTGAGAAAATAAGGAATAATTAAATTGCAAAGAAAATCCTAAGTTCTAATTAATGTTAATTTTTGAAAATAAACTAATTAATTCTAAACACCCTATTTTTGTATTTTTTTTGTTTATTTGAGAAAAAAAGAGAAAAATTAAATCAAGAGTTAACCTAATTTTATAACTTAATTTTAATTGTAAAAAGAACAAATTAAAGTTACCCTAATTTAAATATTAATCTAATTAATTAACAAAAATTTAATTTAATAAGAAAACAACTAAATCTAATTTTTTATGACTTTTCTTGACTTTTTTGATTTAGTTAAAATTGATTTTAAAATATAAAATAATTAAAGAACTAAAAATAAAGAAAAATAAAATAATAATAAGAAGAAAAAAATAAGGAATTGGCCTGTGTTGAATGTCCCGGAGGGGTGTAGATTTGATTTCTTTGGCCCATAATACTCCCAAGCCTGGTTGACCACGCCTGATCTGGTGTGTTGTTGACTTTGAGGATCATGGTAGACCTTCACTGGAGAGGCGTGGGATCTGATGATACATTGGATCACTTGGACAGATGTTGATGGAGTATGGTGGTCGCTAGATAGTGCACTGCATTGGATCTATTGAATGAAAATAACATAAATGAAATACTAGGACCTGGGGATCAAACCCAGGTCCTTATGATCAATACCAACGCTTGCTTGCCAGTTGTGCTACACGTTTTTGTTGTTAGTGTAATAATAATAAAACATAATATGTACTAAAACGTGAATTAGTGGCCAAAACAGAAAAAGCGCGCGCCAGTTTGAATGGACCAATCACTTTCTTCCACGCCATCATCTTCTTCCCTTCTCCGTCGTTTTAGACGAAGGGACTTTTACCTACAGCAGTCTTGCTGTAACTATAAACCTGTGACATTCAAAAATTATATACAAGCAATATAAATGAAAGGTAATGGTACCAATCAACTCGTCTCATCCTCACGAGCATCATGGTACCTGATTCAAGTCCTAATTTTGCCTGTACTGAAAACCCCTAAAATGAGTGATAATAACCATAAATATGACAATTAAAAGTGCTAAGGATGCGTAAATTGCAATAATCAAATTTGAAAAAGCTTACAAACCGCGTGAGGTGTAGAGGCGAATTCTGAGCGCTTCAGACCTTGCAAATGGTGGAGATGGCTTCAGTGCACGCCCAGGATGTGATGGATGGCTTTGAATTGCTCTCAAAGGTCCTCTAACCTGCAAACCGAACCTCACTTTTTGTCAAGATTTTTGAGTTTTGTTCTATGCCTCTCACGACCTCTAAGCCTTTTTTAATCTGGAATCCTTCATTATATAACCTAGAGTGAATTAGGTTAACAAACTTGGATTGAATCTTTTCATTTATCCAAGATTTGATTTGATTTTCAAGTTGTATGATATGTTCCTATTTTGAGCCAAAACATGCCTTTCTTGTATCAATTGGCCTTAACTCGAATTGATCCTGCAAACTCAACATATCTTGATTGTCAAACTGTCAAAAAAACAAATCAAATCATATCTTTATTAATTTTCATCATTTATTTAATTTAATTCACTTTTTAATTAATGAAAAATCAAAATAAATTGAAAAATGAAGCACATAATTGGTGAGTGAACATTTGAGTCGTGGACTGCATTATAATTGAGGTGCAAGCATAAAAAGTTGGGCCCATTTAGCAAAAAATGCAAATTTGAGTACATTTGACTTTTGGCAATTTTTCAAAAATGGTCAACTTGGCCAATGCATAACTCTCTCAATTTTGACCCTAGAGAGGTTTTCTTGGAATTTTTAGAAAGCTTAGGATGTCCTCTAAGAAACCCTTTTGGTCTCATCTCAATTGAGTCTTCCATGTTCATGTATGAAGCTTTGACCCAAAAGGTGTTTTTGTTGACTTTTCAAAAGGACCTATAATGTCAAAATTCACATCTTTTTGTGAGTGCATATTCTGAACTTGGGAGATGAAGATGAATTATAGGGAATTTCATCCTCTTAAAAATGATATTTGGATGGATCATTTATTATAAATTATGAGAAAGTTATGCTTGGTCAAAGTTGAGTTGACTTTTCCTACAAAATCCTAATTTAACAACTTTTGGGTTTTGATGAATTGTGAGCAATCCTTGAGGAATCATGATCAACCCTTTATAAAATGATGTATAATACTTAAAAATGAGGATGTTGACCAAAAAATTGAAGTTTGACTGTATGTGGGCCACAGTTGACTTTTGACCTAGTACAGTTGATTTTCAGGCATTTGAACAATTGACTGAGCAAACTTTTTCTGCAAGGCTTGAAACTTAACATGGATGATCTTGAGAATATATTAGGACAATGGTGAGCATTTGAGTCCTCTGTGGTTCACATATCTTGATAAAGATGGAAACCCTAATTTGAGGTATGCTGCCTTAGGAGAGAGTTTGTCTGATCCATTCTTGAACTTCCTTGAGCAATTTGGGGACCTCACTTGCCATGTATTGAGAAATATGGGAGGGAAATTTTTGGGGTACAATAGACTCCATCGGGGAAACAAGATAAGATAACCATAGTAATAAACTACGAGGGTTATTCATCTGTGGGTATAGAACAAACTGATTACTTCGGTTGAGCAACCAAAATAGGCTTATAATTTAATGCATGTTTGGATTTTTCTCTGGCATAATTCTCCACATAATGGAAATGCTACATATTTGGGTAGATGAAATATAATGATGTATGTTTAAATGATTCATTGAGGCATGGAAATACCACAGATGAAATGTCGAGAAAACTAGGAGTGTATGAGAAGTCATCCTTGGGAAACTGATATTCAATGAGGAATAACCATTGGAACTGATAACCAATGGGTATAAACTGCGATACTAGAGATTGCAACTCAAACGTGTCGACTCCAAGGAGGGATTCCATTGAGAAGCGTGCTTTGGAGAGAATACTACAAAAATAAATTGCAGTCCACTGGGGAAAGATCTTGACTCCAAACAACTCTTAACCTCCTAGGGAAAATATCAATTATCTTTCTGCTGAAAATAAGGAATGCTTCACTGAGGAATAACGATCTTCTTGCATATAGTCCTTGATAGAAAGCAACTTCTACTGGGAATAAACAAATGCTAGTAGGGATAAATCGAATTCTTGGACAAGAGAAACTCGACAACAAACTCTGCTGGGGAACGAAAACATCTTCGCTTGAGGAGGGTTCTTGATGAAATCAGGCTTCATCGGGGATCATGAGAATTCTTGAACAAAAAATAAACTCAATGAATAACTCCATTGGGGAAAAACTCTTCAGTTGGGGAAGAAACACTTTTCTGAAAGAAAACTTCACTTGAGGATATGAGAACTTCTTGATAAAGACTTCCTTTAGGCTGATTTTCCACTGGGGATGGTACAACACCTTCCATCATTGGGGAATAATAAAAATCTTCCAAGAACTCAGGGAAGCGAACCTCATAAGGCCTTCAACCAAACATAACTTTACTGGGGAGAATATGACTCCTTGAACGACATTAATAGGAAATAAATTCAAGTGTTGATTCCAACGGGAAAAAGCAAATTGCTTCATGGGAAGGAGAGAAATCTCGAACCAGGAACCCTCGAGGCTCAAACTTCATTGGAGGTAGAAATAGACTCTCATGTCATTGAGAATAAGAGAGCTCATACTCATATTAACATTCACAATACTAGGGGCTCCAAACCTGTAAGACATCCGTTATTGTCTAATATCTCTGGGGAAGAAAACCCGTTCCACTAGGGAAAAGAAAACAACTTCATGGAGATGAGACAGTAATCTCTCACTGACAATGAAATCCGATAATAATCTTTAAGAGATGAAGACCACCCGGAGAAAATGAGTGCAAACCACACTGGGGAAGTAGAAAATGTTACCAAACCTTAATAGGGAGATAAATAGAATTATTGAACTTCATTATGGATAAAAACAATGATACTAAACCTCACCGAGAAAGTAAACAGTGGTACCAAACCTCCCTAGGGGATGAAGGTAATAATCTCTTAGGAGTTAGATGCGCACTACACTAGGGAGATGGATACAAAATTCACGGAGAAGACGAGAGCCAATCTCACTTGGGGACAAACAATTGCACCACACCGTGGAAAAATATTGTTGTATCAAATTGGGGAAGTAGATGCCGAATGCACCGAGGAGATAAACAACGACATCAACCCTCACTGGGGATATGGATGCCAACTTCAATGGGGATATGGAGAACCACACATGGGGATAAATGGTTGTACCAAACCCAATAAGATATAATCATCTGAAGAAGAGATCTCTAAAGAGAAACTTCTTAGTAAACCGACTTCTGTTGAGAAAAAGTGTAGGCTACCCTAGGAAACAAATTATGTCTAAAGAAACATTATTTCCATCAAGAACCTCGTAGGGGTAACAACCTCAAACAACTTTCACTTTCTTGCTCGTACCCTGTTTATCATGAGCAGACACAAGGTACCTGCAAGACAAAATCACAACAACATGTCCCAGGCAGGAAATGGAAACCTTCGGCCACCGCCCAAGACACCTGAAATCTCAAGTAATTTCAACTGTTTATATCATGATTTAGGTAGCTTCAATATTTTTAAATGCAAAAGTTTATAAAAAATTGGACGTTTCTGCAATCAAAATAGTAAAAATAAAATGCAACTTTTGGATAAAAGAGAATTTTATTGATTGATTGGCATGTAAATAGGCATTTACATCAAAAAGAAATTCCTAAAAAGAGGTAATTTCATATAAAAAGGAGTACATAGATGACAATGTGAAGACGAATTTTGATCGGGTTCCGACTCTCCTATGACTCTTATAACCTCAAAGCTCCTTAATATCTTGCTTTTTGAAAAAAAAAGTTGATTGGACTGATTCCTTATCTTTCCAAGCTAACCACTGTGATGGATAATGGTGTTACATATGCAACGCAGACCATAGTCATTTGCTTTAAATCCCTAACTTTTTCCTGGATCACCCTTTCGGATTTTCAATCCACTGGGTTACCCATTTTTTCCTAAGCTGCCTTTTTTAGGTTTCCAACTTAGCAGGTGTACACAATTTTTTTTCATTCTTTTCACTTCTTGTTTTTTATCCCTAATTTTTTCTCGAACATTTTATTCATTTTTTATGGTTCACCAGGATGCCCTTTTTTTCCTATGCCGTCCACTCAGCGGATCTATTTCATGCGAAATGTTTTTTAACTATGTTTGTGTTGACGGTGTGAGGGAAATCCTCTCCGTCCATAGTTGTAAGCATCATGGATCCCCCAGAGAAGACTTTCTTTACAACATATGGTACTTTGTAATTCGGAGCCCATTTGCCCCAAACATTTGTATTGTTGGGAGGCAAGATCCTTTTCATCACAAGATCACCAACTTGGAAATTCCGAGGACGTACTTTCTTATCAAAAGCTTTCTTCATCCTCCTCTGGTACAACTGCCCATGGAAATAGCTGTCAATCTCTTCTCATCAATGAGATTCAACTGATCAAGTTTATTCTGAAACCATTAAGCTTCATCATGTTGTACATCTGTCATGATTCTTAAAGAAGGAATTTCCACTTCCACGGGCAGGACTGCTTCCATACTATATACAAGGAGAACGGGATTTCCCCAGTCAAAGTACACACCAAAGTATGATAACCATTCAATAAGAATGGAAATATCTCATGCCAATCCTTGTAGGTCACAACCATTTTCTGCACAATCTTCTTAATCTTCTTATTTGCTTCCTCAACAACACCATTCATATTTGGAAGACGTGGAGAAGAATTGTGATGCTTTATCTTGAAACTGTCACATAACTCTTTCATCATCTTCTTGTTGAGATTCGATCCATTATTAGTAATGATCTTCTCGGGAACCCCATAACGACAAATTATATTCTGCTTGATGAAGCGAATAACCACTTGCTTGGTGACATTGGCAAACGATGTAGCTTCGACCCATTTGGTGAAGTAATCAATGGAAACCTGGATAAAATGATGTCCGTTGTAAGCAGTTGTCTCAGTGCGTCCAATTATATGAATTCCCCACATTGCAAAGAGACAAGGAGAAGTCAAAACATTCAGCGGATTGGGCGGCACATGCATTTTATCTGCATAAATCTGACACTTGTTAGGGCCGATTGCGAGCCCTTTACTGTACTTATTGAATCGATAGCAAGCACAAAGTAAAAGAGAATGGGAGAGGAGTGGGATTTGCCTTTGTTGAGGTCTTTTGCATACAAACAAACACAAACATTACCTTCATTGAGGTCTTTTAAACAAAAAAATATGCACAAACAAAATTGCCTTCTAAAGGTCTTTAAATAGATTTTCCCACATAAAGTAGGGACTCCCGGTCATGCAACACTGTTCCTACTTCTCATGGCATGGAAAATAAAATACAATGCAGAATCAAAACAAGAATCAGAAACAATACCAAACGAACAATAATGTTCATAGCAAAGTGCAATCAAAGCAAAGAAACCCGACGGTTTTCGTGCAAGCTTCACCAAGCAAAAGAGAAATAATCAGAAAAGATATCCAATATAAGAATTAAGACATCGCCATGTGATAATAGATCGCATAAGGAAAACACATCGCATCAAGATAATTACCTTGCACAAAACAATTCTACACAAGCACAACATAATCTGCAAATCGCATATCACGCGAATACTCCTTCGGAAGCATGCACAAACTCAACAAACAAGTTGGAAATAACAAGGAAGCATAAGCATAGCTTGAGTATCAAGCCACAACTCAAAAATAATATTGAATAGCAAAGAAATCAAATCCAAATGAGCGTCGGAACATGGAAATTAAAAACCAGGCAACAACATTGCCATCTCATGAACTGAGCAAAAAATCGATCTAAAATCGTCAAATCTCAATGAACATGTGAAATAAATACCAAAGAAATATTACCTATGCATTAACTAATAATTAAATCGCACATTTATGCATACTTACCGACTCCAGGCAACACTACATCCAATCATAAAATTACTTGAAGAATCGCGTCGAAACCGATTAAATTTAACATCAATGCTCAACAAATGCACAACTATGCTCAAGTATGCATTAAAAAACACTTAATGGGCAATTTACAATGCATTTGTAATATCTGGGCAGCAACATATACATGAATCAATATCGATCAAAATCAAGTTTAAAACTCACAATCAAACACATAAAAAATCTTTATCGATTCAAGTAATGTTGCTAAGAAATTATAAAGGCATTGCAACAATTAATTCACATCAAAAGCATCAATTTCAAGCATCAAACGAAATTATTCAAGTCATCAAAATCAATTAATTGACTTGCAAAAAATAATCAACTCACAAAATTCAACAATTATAAATAACTATCAAATCGGAATCACGCTTCGACGCGCAAAATCAATAATCAACAACAATCGACACGTCGGCACATGAAATTCAAACAATTAAGAAATTAATCATTTGATTCCATATTTATCCATAATAATTTAATCTGAAGAATCAATTAAATCAACAATTCAAGTATTCAACTCATGCAAGAGAAAATAAGTACTTAATTCACGAAATCAATTATACAATTAAGTACTTAAATCAAGACCACAACAATTAAAATCAAGCAAGCTCAAGAATGAATTATTGAATACGATGTTGAAGAGTTGCTCGGAAAGTTGAATGAAGGAGAGTACCGATAGCGCATGGTTGACTGGAAGAAAATCAGAGGGAGTAGTTTACGCGGATGCATGGCTGGTCGGGAGGGAATCCAAGCGGAAGCTCGGTTGCGATAGAGGGACGCGACCGGACCAAGCGGAGGGGATCGGCGTGGGAGGGGCTGGGTGTGAGCTGGCCGGTCGGTAGCTTGCAGAGAGGTTATCCGATAGCGGTGAGCTCGGACGCAGAGGAGCGAGAGTATAGCTTCTTGAGTTCTTGAGACTTTTGATAGAAAACTTGAATTTGAGTTGATTTTGTGAATAATGGCAAAAAAAATTCTTTTTGATTTTGAATTGAAAGAATATATAGACAAGCTCTTGGGCCTTGTTTGGAAAATGATATAAAATGAACAAGTTCCCTTTTTTTTGAGTAGTGTAGAATTTGAGGCTTATTTCAGTGTACGACTCAAGAATAAATCATACGCTAATGACTTTCGATGCATAATCTTGACGCAAACCCTGAAGCAAAATCGTAGATGATGAAATTTGTGACGCTGTCGAAAAAGCCGTCCTGATATGATAAATATCAAGAGAGTTACAATTTTTACAATAACGAAAAAATTGAGACAGAAAACCCATTGTTTCGGGTTGCACTGCTTTTTCAGCTTATTTTCATGTATGCTTTGGGAAACGAGCCATAAACCATAACCTTCAGAGCATAATTCGAACCCGGTTCTTGAAGAAAAGTTATAGCTGCCAAAATTTGTGATCTCATGCCGCAAGAATTGTCCCGATCCGATAAAAATCGAGAAATTTATGAATTTATGAATTTTGTGGAGCACTTGACCAGAGTTCCGCTTGAGCATGCGATTTTCACCGTATTTCATAATTTTAGAGATCTTTTTCACAGAATTGGCTTCTGAGATGAACATATTAAATGAAGAGGACATTAAGACGAATCCAACGCCCAAAAATCCATAAAAAAATAATTTTCCGATCAGAAGTTATGAATTTTTGAATACAAACTGCGAAATATCGATTCTCAACCAAAATTGTTTAAAATCCACTAGAACGCTTGATTTTTTTGCAATTTGAGGCATGCTAGAACAAGTGAGATCTTGGCATGATGATGAATTGATGACTCACTGATTGAGTAGCTCTAAAAAATATGCAGAGTGCACTTGAATCTCAAAAAACCCTGAGTTTCTGCATTGTTGTGCTGCCTGACGGAACAATTGTCTCTTTAGCTTGACGCAGATAAATGCTTTGATCCTGTAACCATGGAATCAGTGACATGCATGCATGAGTATGTTAAAGAAAAATAAGCCAATTAAGGTTATACTGAAGAGGGCGAATTTTGGGGCGTAACACTAGCATTTCAGTATGGTGGACGGTATCCTTATGTCTTGTGGAACTCCCTTGCATTAGAGGTCTTAGGAATCATTTAAAACAACTTTAAAATTGGTTTCATCCGAGAAAAACCGCAGGTTTATCCTCCAATATCATTGGTTGATTTGGGGGTTTTCATGCAAGACGTTCAAGAGGTAATTATGACCAAGTAAATTCCTTTGGAGATAAAGAACGCAAGAGATCCTTTAGAGATAAAGAACGCAAAGGAAGTAGCGAGAGAACGGAGAATTACAATTAAAGTATTGTGTTACAATAGTTTGAAATTGACGTTGCGTGAAAGCTTTGGAGATAAAGAACACAAAGGAGTAGTAAGATCCAGATAGTCAATTTGCATCTATTATGTCTTGGTCTTGTTGAAGATCAAAGGAAGAGAAGGGGTTCAATCAACATCAAACATTTATGGTTTGTAGGGTTTCGCTTGAACACTTCTCTTGTATTCATATTTTTGCAAAGTAAGTAAGTATCCTAATTCCATATTGGAATTTGGTGCAGACGTACCCATATGCGAGGATGAAAGTGGGGAACTGTATAGACAAATCCTTGTGTCTTTTTTCTTTTATCACTTTTACTTGCTTTAATATTCTTCAATAAATTTGTCAAATAACATTGCGTTATCAATTGAATTGTAAGTAATTTTCTGAACTAATTTTTGATTTACATCAAGTGTTAATATTGCTCATAATCACTTTTGATTATAAGTGATTTTGTGTATCAACACAACTTTAAAAAAACTTATGAAAATTCACTTGCGCACCAAGTATTTGACAAATTATTTAGCTTGTTCAACTCAAAAGAAAATTTCAATGTTATACCTCTTACTCTCAATATACTCTCTATGTGCAATTTATTGAATGTGTTGTTTGATTGATAGTATAGAAATTTTCTTTGATTGTTAAATTTTAAATTTCTTTGTTGATTAGCTTATAATCACTTTGATTGTAAGGGCTTTTTCATATCAACTAAGCTCAGAGAAAAGTCTGAAAAATTGATTGCGTACAACATGTTCGATAAAGTGTCGAGTTATATTTTTTAATATGATTTCATTGGAAATATGAAACCGTTGTGTTTGATTTTAAACTATTAATTTAGACATTATTTTGTTTATTCATTTTATCATTATCTTAATTCCATATGGTTTGTGCATATTCGAGTTTCCAATAACTAGGTTTGTTTAGACTACTATTTTAATCTAAGCTAATAAACCTTTCGCTCAACATTGTTTTTCAAATAAGTTTTTAAGTAACCATTTTGAAATGTCAATTTTACTATAGGCATCTATTCACCCCCTCTAGATGAGTTGCCGTAGTCTAACAATGTCAGTTTCTAAAAGAGATTTATTAAATATTTTCCCAAGATCATAATACCGTCAAGAAACCTGCTTAACAAAGATAAGCCTTTTAACTTTGTTAATGATTGCTGTCATACACCAATTTTTCACAAGGGTCATTCATTCATCGCATTTGCATCATTAGTCAGTCATTCATGCATTTAGGTTAACCAAAAGTCAATTTAAAACAATATTTTCATCCTTTAGAGTTAAAAATACTTGATATCTCACTTCATGCATTTTTATCTCTTTACACCGCTTCAGGCATTGCACCAAGTTGATTATATATCAATAGTATTGATATTTCGGTTCTATAGGAAGACTGTTAAAAGTGATTCGACACTGTGCAGAAAATGAACAGGTAAAATATTTCGAGTTTCATATTATTTGACTGTTTTATGAATCTATGTTGTGTGTAGATCATGTCGGTGTGCAAACTTTATTTTTTCGATTCCATTTGCAGTCTCTTTTTAACTGTCAGCGTCTGCGCAATCGGGTATTCTTATTTTAGTTTTATTTTTGATTTTGGTCATTTGCATTCTTTTTTATTTAACTTTGTGATCTGTAGTTTATTTTAATATGTTCATTTTCTTTTTTTCGATTAATTAACTATCTTTTTTTATCATTTTTGATTATTTAAATCCTTTTTTTTATTCGGAAAAAATTGAAACAAAAATATTTTTGAATGTAATTATTTTTACTCTTTTAATTTTTGTAATTATTTTTATCAAAGGGACATTATTTCCATTTTCAAAAATAGAAAACCTAGAGTTTTAGTTATTAGAAGGGTAAGAGATAAGTGAGGAAGTAGATCAAAATTGAAAACCAGAAAACCCATTTTTGTGCTACCACGATTGAATCTTCTTCACCGCCTCACTTTTACACTTCAACCGAGCACCAACGTTGAACCACCGTCCCAGCCATACTTCTCCGCCTCTCACCACCACCTTCCTACTCCCTCCATTCTGTGATCCTTCATCCGTCCGCCTTCCTCAACCACGAGTCATTCACGCGATACCCACATCATCACTTCCGTAGCAGCTCAACACCTCCAAGCAACTGCCAGCACAAACTCTCTTCATGAAGCAAACTGCACCACACTCCCTTTAGCAGCTCAAGTGTCCTCTCACAACCTCTCCTTCGATGTTCCGACACGTTCCAAAAACTTCGACTCTTTTCAGTAAACTTCAATACCACCATTTTTAATTAATTTCTGGATTGTGTGAATGTGTGGTGTTGATAAATTGCATGGATAAAATCTGGATAAACATTTTATGTTATTATGTGTTATTTGTGTTAAATTCGGTTGAAGTCTTGATATCACTATGCTATTGTGTTAGAACTGAATGATAAAGCATTGAGATCATTGTTGAAGTGTGTGTTTGATTTATGGTGTTTTATGTGTCAAATTGGAATGAGATTTTGTTGCCCATACCGTGTTACTTGAGTTTAATTTGATTGAGATTTTAATTGATGATTATGGTGTTGTTTGTGTCAATTTTTTAATGAAATGATGATGTTGTTATTACATTGTTTATCTTGAGTTAAACGATGAAGTTGGATAATGTTATGAGCTAATTATTGTGATGTTGATACCATGTTACTTAATTAATTTAAAGAGGTGTTGATGACATGTTGATTCATTTGAGTTAAATTTGAAGCAAGAAAGTTTGGTTGAGATATCATTCTATTTCTATGTGTTTTGAATCTAATTAAGATGGAATTAGTGAACCTCATTATGTATGTGTAGTTGTTGCCCATATGTTGATTTAGATGATTAAAGCTTGTTTTGAAAATTGATTTTCATGCTTTGAATTTGATTTGAGTAGTAATATGAGCTATTGAAATGATTTTGGTTTTAGTTGGTATAGAATAAGCTAATTGAAGTTGTTAAGTGTTAGAAGTTATTTTTGAGACTTAATTGTTTTTACCATTTGCTTTGTTGATTCACAAATTGAGTGTTAAGTTGCATTTTGATTTATGATTTTTGCTTGGTTATTTCATTCATATGTGTATGGTAATTATGGTTGAGATTTGGTTACTAATACATGTAAATTAACACAAGCTTCATTTGATTTATTACACTTTCTTTTGTGATACTAACTTGTTTATGGTTTGTCTAAGCTTTCAAGATGGCTCAAGTGTTTACTTCCTCTTTGCATATTTTGTTGCTTTTAATTAATTAATCAAATGTTGATTTAATTAGTTGATTTTGTTATTAAAAGTTAATTAGTTTTGCTAAAGAATTTTCTTTAAACTAATTAATTAATTTAGTGAATGCTTAATTAATTGATTAAACATTCACTTCATATATCATTCATTCATTTAGCTCTTATACACGGTTCTAACCTATTTCGCTTGAATTCTTATTTCACGTGAGACCTTTGGATTATTTCTCTGTTATCATGGTTTTGTCTGTCTGTGCGGTTTTTCATTTGATGTAGGAGTTCTCATCTGATACCTAGGGCTTATCTGATGCACTTTCTGCTTGTGATTTATTTTCACTTGATGCTTAACATACTCTTGGTTTATTCTTTGCTTGTATGCCATTTCTAGGTGATATTGTGGGTTTTGTTTTGTTACTTTTGTCATATCTTAGTTGAGAATAAAGAGTCACTCAGTTTTTTCTATAGCTGAGATCACAAAATTGTTCTCATGTTTGTTTTGGTTATGAACAAAGAGTCACTCAGTTTTCACCATAGGTTAGATCACTAAATTGTTCGCATTCTTTTATTTAATCTTTTTTGTAGACGAAGAGTCACTCAGTTTTCACCATAGTTAAGATCACGACATCGTTCTCATATTTATCTTATTGTGGACGAAGATTCACTTAGTTTTCACCATACCTGATATCACGACATCATTCTCATATTTGTCTTGTTGTGAGCGAAGAGTCACACAGTCTTCTCCCATAGTTGAGATCACGCCATCATTTTTTTGTTTCTTTGTTGATTTCTTGTGCTCACATATACCCTTAGGAGTTTGATTCCATCTTGCTTAAGGTGTGAATTAAATAGACTTTAAGTTTTAAACCAAGCATGATAACATTGGGTAGAAGTTCCCTCAATCCTCGCCTTTAGGTCCATGATGCATGTTAACTTTTAGGTAGTCTTCCCTTTGATATCCCAACTCTAGGACCATATTGCATGACAACATTAGGACTTGAGTTTCTCCTTAGATTTTGTTTTCCCTTTTGCATTGCATTTAAAACTAAAACTTATTTTTCTTTATCAAATCTAAAAAAAAATAACAAATAAATAGGTGAACCAGATGTCATGAGTCTTAAGTAGTGGGAGAATGATAAGGTAGTACATTCCTAACCTTGTTCTTCCTCTTATTCGTTGTATTTAATATGGTTCAAATCACCAAATCTTTTTTCAATCTAACAAACTACTTCAACTCATTCAAATCATTTTTGTACCCTCGTACACCTTTTTCTCCTTTAAAACCTTTTTCAAGATTAGGCTTGAGTCCTTTATAAGCGAGATGTCATTTCTCTATCCCCATGGTTGTAAAGATGTCCACTTTTCTACTTGAGTACTAGGGGTGTGTCCAAACCCTCCCTCATGTTGGTGCGTTGTCCCTCTTTCTTATACTTTGTGGGTAATTTATCGAGTCTTATCCTTAAAAATGATGACTTGTCTCTTCATTTAAAATCAACCAACAAATAAACCTTTTCGGGAAGAACTACGATATTCTGATTCCTTATTGCACGATGGGTATAGGTAGGCATGAGGT
The DNA here is from genome assembly GCA_948472305.1 of Vicia faba. Classification (NCBI taxonomy): domain Eukaryota; kingdom Viridiplantae; phylum Streptophyta; class Magnoliopsida; order Fabales; family Fabaceae; genus Vicia; species Vicia faba. Next base: position 779,026,720 of record OX451736.1, read on the forward strand.
TTCAAAACGGAGTCGAGCGCAATAATAAAAACTTTCTTCTTGTTTGTTAACAATTCATTCATGCATTCCCTTAGCTTGTAAGCTTTAGATTCTACACACCCTTTGATTAAAACAACAAGAGTGAATCCCATTGAGTACAACAAACGGGAGAGGTCCTAATACCTTTCCCTTGCGTAATCGACTCTCTTACCCTTCTCTTGGTCTCGTGGCCATGATCTTTTCCTTTATAGGTTTTCTTCGATGTTTTTCTTTCCCTTCCTTGGGATAAATAAATATTCGATGGCGGCTTCGTTGTGTTTGATTTTTTTTACGGTAGTGACAACTGACGACTTCAATAGGGAAACCAAAGTGAGTGAGTCCTAGATCTCAGTTGTTTGTTTTTATTGGGTGTTTAATTTCTTTATGAGTTATTTGCTTCATTTGTTTTATATGTTTGCATGCATTGCATCTGGATATCGGTTGTATTGTATTGTATATGTGTTATGTTGTTGTTTTCTTAGTGGGTGTGATGTTACTATGAGGTAAAGGCCTAGTACCTAGGACAGAGAGAAACACTTAGGAACATATAGGATTGAAGTGGAGTCATGATGACTACTGGATGCAGATCCTACTAGTGCGGTCATGTGAGTCACGCGCAGACGAGGTTCATTGTGGGATGCTATAGTTATACACATTTGGTGTTACGATGCTAGTATTTTCACGTGGACTCGCGACTCTGTGGACCTTTTGACCATACCTTAGCTAGAATTTACATGTAAGATGGGGTGAGAATCATTCTTACAGTTACTACTGCTGATCTTCATAGTACTTAGTTTCTTTGTGCTCTTAGATAATGTTAAACTTTTGATCCTACGATATTCAGAAACAATGTATCTGATATCCAGTCCTGATAAAACCTTGATCCCATATATTTGAAGGAGTGAGAAACACAAGAAAGGGGGGACTGAATTGGGTTTCACCAAATAAAATCTTTTTGTTGGTTCCCTATTAACTGCTAACTAAACTACTCCAATCCACCCTCACAAGGATGATTTCACCTTCAACAAGAATTTAATCCACTATAACCAAACTGATTACAGAAAAACCCACAGCAAGTCTGATCAACCTTATTGGCACTCCCAATAAGTCTGTCTATCCTTACTGTACATCCACTAAAGCCGCAGTGGGAGTCTTCTTGAGCTCAGACCTTCACTGAGTCTCTCAAGGTATCATTCAACAACAGTTGAGTACTTTTAGTGTATTACTAATTTGCTTCTTGTAAGCATATTATACATAATTTTCAGTACAACGAAGAACACCTAAGTGTTCTAATGTAAGATATGAGCAATAACTCCTTTCTTATTTACAAAACTATACACATATGACTTCTCTATAGAGTTTGCACAACGATTTGGTGTAGTTTTATTGAGCTTGATTTGAACCGATAAATTTTTTATTGTAATGTAGTTTTGTTACTTTTCTTCAGCTTCCAAGTCTTCCTTTTATAGCTTGTAAAGAGATCCGTTGAAAGGTGTAATATGGTGGGAGAATTGACTTTGGTGTTTTGCGTTTTATCGCAAATGTTATGAATAGCAAGAGTCGCCACCGACTTTTCTTTTATCCAATAAAGGAAATGGTGAAAAGAACAGGAAAGACCTTTTGAGATATTTTCTTGAGTTCGGGGGGTAGGTTATGAAAAGGGAAGGTGTTAGCACCTTTTTCATCCGTAGTTATCTACGGGCTCTTAATTGCTTGATCACTTTGAAATGCTTTGTGTTTGTGTAAGTTTGAAAATATTTTGAAAACGCTTAAGTTTGACAAACTTTGTAATGATTCTCTTTTCGTTGAGAATGTATACAAAGTGTTGGTTTTGAAAATATATTTTTGAAAAGGGAATGTTTGGAAAGATGTTTGAAATATGCCAATATAAGGCAATTTTTGTAATGATTCTCGTATCGTTAATGTTGTACTCCAAAAATTTTCCTCTCATTTCTCAAATGATTATCCTGGACCCTCAGATTTACTTCTATCAAGTTTCAAGTCTTGGATTACAATTTTTCAAAAAAGTCATTCACAAGGGAAAAATGGTCAAAAGCATACTGAAAAGTCAAACTTTGACTTTTGGGGCCAAAAATCAAGTTTCAACAATTATATTTCATCAAGACATGAAATTAGTTCATCAAAATCAGAAGTCATAAATTAATTTGAAAAATCAAATTTTTAAACATTTAGAAAATTTTCTAAGTGTTAAGAGAATATGATACTTCAGAACTTCTGGGCCAGCCTCCACACGAGTGCAGTCAGAATTTGCAAACATGGTTCAGAGCATGATTCTTCAGTCAGAACATATGGAAATTGTGTTGTTCAACCAGAACATAATTCTTCAGCATATAGAGACTATGTTCTACGCTTCGATCAGAATATCACCCATCGAATCTCATTCTGGTCTTTTGCGATCAGAACATCACCAAATCCCAAAACCTCATTTGAGCAGCATGTTGCACTGCTATAGCACAGTCCTGCAACCAGCTGTCACAACACTCCAAAGTGATGTTGATTCGGTCCACGCCTGCACTTTCTCAAACCACATATTTGCACCAAATTAGCACATAAAAGTTGTGTTTAAAAAGCAATGGAACAGTATACCAAAAAGGTTTAAATTCATTTGTCCCCCCCCCCCCCCCCCCCCCCCAAAAAAAACCACAACAAACTCACCTATAAATAAGTGGTTCCATCACATGTTCAAGGGGCTGGCTTTTGGAAAGAGAGAATTATCAAATACAAAAAAGAGAGAAGAGAAAACAGTAAAACATTCGTAAACTCAGGATTCCCAAACAAAACCAAACCTTTGTTCTTCCCTTTGAATCAAAGAACATAACGTTCTGTTCCATTCCTTACTAACCCCATAACATCCGAAGGAAGCAGCTCAAGTCCCAAACACAAGCTTCATATTCAAGGTAAGTTTTTCTGTCTTTGCATCTTTCCATTCAGAACATCATTAAATATGTAAATATCATAGTATTGATGATGCCCATATCATTGCATAAGTAAGAAAACTGTGGATCAGAACTTCTTGAATAAAACTAAGCTCAGAATTAGGATTAGAATTTCTATAAACTGTTGTGCTTTTATCTTTCTGATTTGTTGTTGTTAAGAAATGAATAAGTTGCAGATGTTCTGACTAATGTAAAGAAGGAGGTGAAGTCTAACACAAAAATTTTGGGTTTTCTTTCCCATTGTTTTAGCATAACACTGAACTTTTGAGTTCTCCTCACTATTTTTAACACACAGAACTTCTAGGCTTTCTTACTGTTTTAACACACCAGAACTTCTATATTTTCACATTGTTATGACGCAGTACCAGAATTTCTAGGCTATCTTACTGTTTTAATACACAACTTCTGAGTTCACCTTATTGTTTAACACACGAAACTTCTAGGATTTCTTACTGTTTTAACACGCACAAGTTCTAGGTTTTCACACTGTTATGACACAGCACCAGAATTTCTAGGCTTTCTTACTGTTTTGACACACACAGAACTTTTATGATTTTTCTCATTGTTTTAACACTCAGAACTTCAGCGTGTAGCAACCCAGAACTTCTGTTTTTCCCTCTAACGTTTCTTTCAGGACCCCAGTATGCGTCAACCCAGAACTTCTGATTACCTCTGACATTTCATTCTGAACCACAACGCGCCTGGCATCATAATTTCTGGTCCCCTTTATTTTTGTTTACAGTAACATGCTGATCCTATTTCTCATTATTTTTCCTTTTTCTCTCTTATTTTTATCATTTTTAGCATTAGAACTATTTTTATAAAAAGACATCAAAAATATTTTCTTTTATTAAATGATTATTTTCCTTTTAATTTATTAAGACAAAAAGACCATTTTCAAAACAAGTCCTTTCCTTTTTTTATATATTGTACAATTCAATATGGTTGTAATAGATAATTAAGATTTAAATTCTTGTAAATTCCCATTTGTAAATTTGTACCCCCAACCCTAAATGATGTAATAGTGTATGACTTTATATTTCCGCAATTTATTGCTTTCAAATATAAATGCTAGTAATTAGGGTTTATATGGTAAGACATAAAATCAACAAATAGATAACCCTAATCAAAGACAAAACGCAAGAAAATCAAACACACTTCCACACTAGCACCTCTAGGGTAATCTCACTTTGTTGCCTTTTGGAAGATAGTCATGTCCCTTGAACATGGGCTTTTTAGCAAAGACCCTCGATAAAAGATCGTAGTCCCTCGATGACCCTCAATGTTGCCTTCAGTAAACGATCTAATCCCTAAACGACATTGCTAAAACGTCCCATAGGTTGCCTTCTATGACTATACAAACGTCCCACGCCCGTCCCTTCACATCCAATGATGGGGCTTCTTACCAAATCAATGGTAAGATAGAAACATTTAAAGGAGGAGGAAAATAATATTTAAGACCTTTTGAGTAGGTAGGTTACTCCTAGTTGCTCGCTTGCTCCCAACAAAAACATCTTATACACCAACACTTCACTTTGGAACATTTTTTTAAAAAGACAAAACACTTTGTACGCGTTCTTATAGAGACGAGAACCATTACAAAGACATTCCTTTTCAAAATAATTTCAAAAGCACAACACAAACACACTTTCAAACAAAAAGTAAATGATCTAGCAAGCAATTAAGAGTCTGTAGATAACTACGGATGAAAAGGGTGCTAACACCTTCCCTTTTCATAACTTACCCCCCCCCCCCCCGAACTCAAGAAATAATCTCAAAATGTCTTTCCTGTTCTTTTCAACCTTTCCTTATTGGATAAAAGAAAAGTCGGTGGCGACTCTTGCTATCCGCAACAATTGCGATCAAACGCAAAACAACTAAGTTAGTTCTCCTACCGTGTTACAGAACTAGCGACTCTGCTGGGGATTTATCTTAAAAGTGGGGTTACCTTGGGGCCCCCTTGGGGCTAGATCACCTTTAATTTCTTTTCATTGTCTGATTTGTGTGCTTTATATTATGGTTCTTTGTTTGAGTTTGTTTCGATCCTCTACCCGGATATGAGGCACCTTTTTAGGTAAGTAGCAATAAGTTATGGAAACTGTGCGGGGTATACCGACATGGTCTAAGAAATAGCTACGCTAGTGTGACACATTTGTTGGTATCGGTAGCCCTTGAGTAGTCAAGGAGAATATGGGGCTGTTGTGTGGTGTCATGAAGCACTAACTGACTTTAGAACCTTTACTTGAACAACCTGGCCATTAGGAAGTAGTGAGGTAGCTGGCTTTGGTGCAGTCCAAAGTTGGTTGATACTCGATACTACGCTCATTGAGATCGAACTTTCGGGATATTTCAGTCGCCATTAAAGAGGCTTGCACTGAAACAATGCCCGATGAAGAAAGTTCAGTGATATTGAGATCCCCTAGAACCTGGTTACTATTACTAGGACAGGTTGAGCCAATCAAACTTTAAGAGGGTAATTACCTACAAACTCCATGCAAGCCTAAACCTGAGGACTTGTTTGATTTAACTTGTGCATATGCTTGTGCATAACATCATGACATCATGCCATATCATTTTAGACTAACCATTTCAAGGATTTTTTAGATTCATCTTTGTTCTGTTTTGTAGGATATGACTCCCACTCGCAGGAACACAATCCAAGTCAACCTTGTACGAGTACCTTTTCAGCTCAAAGAGTTAGCATCAAGGGTCCCTGAGAATTCTCTATTCACCAAAAGACATGGACGACTCCTCAACTTGGTCACCTCAAGCTTTGAGGAAGATATGATGAAAGTGCTTTTCCAGTTCTTTGACCCTTTGCACCATTGCTTTACCTTCCCTGATTACCAGCTTGTACCAACTATGGAAGAGTTCTCTCAGCTCTTGGGGATTCCTATTCTCGATCTACTACCTTTCAACGGTACCAAAAGAGACCCAAGCCCTAGAGGTTTCCCGAGCTTTATACTTACAACAATTTGATATCATGGCTAATTGGGAAACAAGAAGTGGTGTCAAAGGGTTCTTAGCCAAGTTCTTATTGGAAAAAGCTCAAGACTGTTGGAACAATCTGTATTTACGAGCGTTCGAAGAAATTTTGGCTCTTCTCATCTATGGGTTGGTACTATTTCCAAATCCTGACCAACTTATAGATGTGAATGTTGTCAAAATCTTTTTATATCACAATCTAATGCCTACTTTGTTGAGAGATATCTTGCATTCTCTCTACTCTCGCACCATGAAGAGAAGAGGAATCCTCATGTGTTGTACTCCTCTGCTGACTAAATAGTTTGTTTCACATCTTCCTCGATCCGTTGTGAAGAATGAGCAAGGTTTGAGATGGTCCAATAGGATGATGTCACTCAGACATTCAGATATCCACTGGTGTTCTCGATCTTTGGAGGATATTACTATCATCGACCGTTGTGGGGAATTCCCTAATGTCCCTATGCTTAGCATTAGAGGAGGTATCACTTATAACCCTTGCTTAGATTTACGCCAGTTTGGGTATGCCCGAAGAGATGGTCCTCATGATACGCCCATCCAAGGTGTGGTGTTCGACTATGAAAGTGACGATCAAGGCTACCGCCAGAGGTTTATACGAGCTTGGAGGATGGTAAACAAGGTGGATAGAAGGACATTGGAACACAAGAATTTCATTCCCCTTGAGCCTTAACTTAGGTGGGTATGGGCTCCTGCTCAGAGTCTCGTGATGCCTTACCCTTCTATCCTCCCTGTTATCATAGAACCTGTTATTGAAAGAGATATCCCGTATATTGTCCTTCATCCCAACATGCCTACCTCTCTCGAAGACTTTCAAAGGGATTAGATTCAGCTAAAGGAAGAACAAGACACTTTCGAAGCCCAATTTTATGCCAGTGAGAAGAAGGTTTTGGAACTCACCAAGCAACTTCATGAAGAGTGGAGTCTGAACGCCTACATCGCACCAAAGAGGATGCGTTCGACCTTTTTGTCTTAGGAATTTTTGTATTTTATTTCTTTCATTGTAAACCCAAAAAGGAATAATATACTCAAACTTGGATTTATTAATGCAACGTGTGTTCCTTTTATGTCTAAAGAAAATTTAAATCTCTAATCTCCTTGAAATCATTTGCATATATATCTTCATTCATCATAACACAAACAGGTTTCTTACAACAGGTCTCCTTATCTTTCTACTGTTTATTTCAGTTAGATGGATATAGAACAGACAGTGAAGGATCTCCAAGCGTAGAATGCTCAATTACAACAAATGTTCTTGGCTCTGGAAAAAGGACAAGAGGATTTAAAAACTTTGTTGGTCAAATAGAAGAAAAAGAAAGCGAAGAAACCAGCCGATGTTTTGAATCTGGGAAGAAGGTTCATGGGACCAGCCAGACGAACTCTAGATTTTGCAACTTAATCGGTTGAAGGGGATAATCAAGAAGGGAAAAACAAGGAAGTGAATGACCATCCAGAGTCCGAAGAAGAAGAAGAAGCTGATTACTCTGAAGAGCAGTATCCTCCAGCTGAAGATAAATACAAGCAGTTGGAGGATCGCCTCAATGCTATAGAGATCCAAAGGGTACCCATATTGGATTTTGAAGAGTTAGGACTTGTCTCAGGGGTTGTCATCCTACAGAAATTCAAGGTTCCCACTTTCGATAAATATGACGGTGTCTCTTGTCCGAAGCTACATTTAAGGTCATACGTCAGAAAGATTCAACCTCATGCTGCCGATAAGAACCTATGGGTGCATTTCTTCCAAGAAAGCTTATCAGGGACGCAGTTGGAATTGTTCTATCAGTTGGAAGGGACCAATATTCACAATTGGAAAGATTTGGCTGCCACCTTTTACAAGAAATACCAGTATAATGTTGACTTAGCTCCAACTCGGACACACTTGCAAGGCATGTCTATGGGTGTATGTGATACGGTGGGAGAACTGACTTGATGTTTTGCGTTTTGATCGCATTTGTGCGGATAGCAAGAGTCGCCACCGACTTTTCTTTTATCCAAAAGGAAAGGTAAAAAGCACAGGAAAGACCTTTCGAGATTATTTCTCAGGTTCTAGGTGTAGATTATGAAAAGGGAAGGTATTAGCACCCTTTTCATCCATGATTTTCCATGGGCTCTTAGTTACTCGCTTAGATCACTTGCTTTTGTTTTGACAGCGTGCTTGTGGTGTGGGCTTTGAAAGTGTTTTAAAAAATCTCTTTGCAATGGTTCTCGTTTCTATAATAACGTGTTGTACCCCAAAATTTGCTCTCTCACTTTATCAAGATTTCCCTCACAAGACTCTTTGGACTCCATACCAGATTAGGGTTTTCTCAGCTCAAGACATCTCCTTGTACTGATGACCTGAAATTAGGGTTTGATTTTGCACATGGATTTTTGGACTTTCAATGCTCAAAGTGACTTTCATACTTCATGTTGGACCTCTAAGATTTCCCATACCAAGTTTCAAGCTTTGAATCACATTTTTGCCCAGTCAATTGGACAGTTGACCTAAAAATTAGCTGTATTGGGGAAAAAGTCAATTGTGGCCAATTTACAGTCAAATCTCATAATTTTTGATCCAAATCAACATTATAGACTCATATGAACCATTTGATCAAGTTTGGACCACAACTCCTCAAGAAATTTGATCAGATCATCAAAAGGGCAAAATGGTCATTTTTAGGGTTTTGACTGTATAAGGGCAATTTCTGATTTTTCACCTAGCCAATGGAAAATTTGGTTCAAGCATGGATTCAAGGACTCAATGGAATCATCTTGACTTAATCACATAGTTTAAAAGATCTCAAATGCATAGGATTGACAGATGAATTTTCCAGTCAACTGATCAAAAATCAATTGTACACTGAAAAGTCAAACTTTGACTTTTTGGTCAAAATCCAGTGGCAAGGGTCATTTTTCATCAAGATTTGTCAAAACATGAAACTTGTTCACCAAGAAACCTAATTTTGGAAATTAGGGTTTAAAATGGAAAATTTTCATAACTTAGAAATTTTCTAAGTTATGAAATTTTCTTATTTTTTCCCAACTTTTTCACCATGATGCAATTGGATTCAAGGAAAACTTCCAACATAAAGGTTGTAGTCCTCCACAAAATCTATAACTTTTATTCACAAAGTTTTCCCAAAATATACTTGAATCTCAAGTTATGATTTTGTGAATAAGGGTCCATGAAACTTTTAACTTAGTGAAATTTTGCCCTAGTTTAGGCAGGATTTTGACCTATCTTCATGGAAACTTTTCACATAGTTCCAATTGGAATATCAAAATACATTTCAAATATGGATTGTAGAGCATGTTACAAGCTTTCAAAAATGTCATGGAACTCTCCAAGGTCATTTGTGGTTAGGGAGAATCGAAAGTTTGAAAATGGAAAATTATCACTTTTGGCCAATGCATTTTGCACATTGATACAAGTTGCAAATCTGTCCAAACCTTGCTTGTACTTAGTTTACAGGTCTTAATCCATTCCACACTCATAAATTAAATGCAAACACATTGGATTAAGGCTTTGTTCTTAGCTTTAGAGCATTGTATAAAGAACTATTCCAAAAATGGCATAAAGGTAGCATTGCCACTTTGATAAAGCTTGCTTTATGTCAAATTGATTATCTTGAACCATGAACCTGATTTCTTTATGCAAAGAAAGTTCACTAATATCAGGAAAGGTGTACCAACTATCATCAAGCCTCAAGCTAGCAAGTACAACCCTTGGCATTGTCAACTTCACCTTTTGCTTCAAAAATAAGAAAGCTTGCAAAAGTGAGATAACTTTGGCATCTGATAAAACCAAACCTTGTGACCATTTGAAACGAGTTCAACATATTATAGCAAGCAGAAAGCACGATTTTTCAACCTCTCAAACACCCAAATACACCAAAACACCAATTTCTTGCAGAAACAGGGCAAGCCTTGCAGAACTCAAGCCAAAACCAATTCCACCCGTGCGTTTTGTCCCAAATCACTTCAAACACATTCTAAACAATACATCTGAACTATCCCAACCCTTCTCAAGCAACTGTAACTCTATTTTCACACTTCACCATTTTCAAATTCTGAGCTTGCAGGTTGAGTTCTATAGGGAGATTCAAGCTATTTCAAAGCAAGCTAAGCATTGGGAAAGATCAAGGGAACATCAAGCAAGCTCAAAAGAACCTCAGGCCTTACTGAAAGTTGATGCATTGCCATACTCGAACTTGACTGAAACAGGTATTTGACAAACTTCTATCTCCTTATTTAGGAATCATTAGGCTTAGGTTTGTGAAGCAAAAATGTAGTCCTCATTGTCCTTGAGTTGTACATATGCATAGAATTCATTTATGTTAACTAAGCTAAGAGAATTTAGATGTTGAAGTTGTTGAAAAAACTAGGTTAGAATTTAGGACCAAAGAAATTATCTCTGGTCTTTGAGAGTTAGATCAAGTTTTTTACATGGTTAGAATCGTGTGATCAAGAGCTATAACTTTCATGTTGCAAGTTTTTGTTTTTGAGCACGTATGTAGGAGAACAGGATTTGAACCATGGTGCGCGTATTTTCATTCCAAGGACATGGATGAAGTGTGACATTGGGTTGGGCCTGGCTTGTTCTGCCTATTTGCACCCCCCGTCCTGCTTTTTGCACCCCCTTGGCCCATTTCTTTATTTTTGTATATTTTTTTTATTTCTTTTACATTTCTGACTTTTATTTATTTTTTCTAAATATTAAAATCACCAAAAATATTTTTCTTAAATTTTCACTTTTTATTTTATTTTTTTTTATGACAAAAATAGTTTATTAGGTTAAATACTTTTATTTTCTTAAATAAATTTGTAAATAAAATTAAAATACTTACATATTTTTATTTTATTATATTATACACTTAAAATATTATTTTCTCACAAATATTATTTTTTAACATTTTTATATACATTTTTATTTATTTTCTTGTACATAAATGAATAAATAAATAATTAGAATTTACACTTTCTTTTAAAACCAAAACTAGGGTTTCCACCCTTTCAAAAATAATCACTTTTTATTTTCTTATTTTTGAGACATAAATAACTTTATTTTACATACATAAAAATAAATACAAAAACATTTTGCATATTTATATTTAATTGCACATTTAAATATTTGTCAATTTATTATTTGTACAATGAATTCAATTTGGTTGTAATAGTTGAATTAGGGTTTATTTTTGTGCAATACCCCCCTATTCAAACTTGTATCCCCCTCCCATATCAATGTTGTAATAGTCTTAGATTTACTTTTCGCATTTTATTGCTTTTAAATGCCATGATAGTAAAGCTAGGGTTTGTATGACAACCAAAAATCAAAACAAATAGCATGACTAAACACAAGACAAAAATGAATGAAAAATGACAACACAATGCACACAAGCACCTCTAGGGTTTCACGCACTTGTTGCCTTAAAAACATGGACATGGTATGCATACTACGTATCTTGGCAAAATCAAACAAAAACAAAATATCATAGTCCCTCAATGACGCTATCTTGGTTGCCTAAACAAAATGATCTAGTCCCTTAAAAACTTGCTAAAGATACTTGACAATATTGCTATCATGGTCATACGATGACCCACGCCCATCCCGTTCAACATCCAAACACAAGGTTATTTACCAAATACAATGGTAAAACAACAATGTCAAAGGGTTAAAAATGTGTAGGAAAGATCTTTTAGTAGGGTAGAAAACTCCTAGTTACTTGATCAAACTTGCAAAACATCCTTGCTAATTTCAAAACACACACACAATTTCAAAACAATTTCCCAAAACAAATTTTAAACATTGAAACATTTTTCAAAAGACAAACACCTTTGTATACATTCAAACAAGAATCATTACAAAGGTTGCCTAGACAAAGGCCTCTTTTCAAAATACTTTCGAAACCATACAAAGCACCATTTCAAACAATTGAAAAAGCAAAGCAAGTGATCTAAACAAGTAACTAAGAGCCCATGGAAAACCATGGATGAAAAGGGTGTTAGCACCTTCCCTTTTCATAATCTACCCCCTGAACCCAAGAAAACATCTCAAAGGTCTTTCCTGTGCTTTTTGACATTTCCTTTGGATAAAATAAAAAGTGGATGACGACTCTTGCTAAACCGAAACATTTGCGAACACAAACAAAAAGCCTCAAGTCAGTTCTCCCACCGTATCACAGAACGCGTACAAAGTTTTTATTTCAAAAGGTGGTTCAAAAGATGTGTTTGTGGATTGTGTTTCGAAAAGTGTTTTGAAAGGATGTTTTGCAATGGTTCTCGTCTCTATAAGAACGTATACAAAATGTTTTGTCTTTTAAAAATGTTTTGAAATGAAAGTGTAGGTGTAAAAAATGTTTTTTTTTGTCGTGAGCAAGCGAGTAACTAGGAGCGAATCTACCTACTCGAAAGGTATTAAATGTTCTTTTCTTTCTCCTTAGATGTTGCTATCTTACCATTGATTTGGTAAGAAGCCCCATCGTTGGATGTAAAGGGATAGGCGCGGGTCAAATTTTTACAGTCATTGAAAGCAACTTATGTGACGCTTTAGCAATTTTTGTAAGGGACGAGATCGTTTTATCGAAGGCAGCACCGAGGGTCATCGAGGGACTACGATCTTTTTATCGAAGGGTCATTGCTAAAACGTCCCATATTCGAGGGATATGACTGTGTTTTTGAGGCAACAAGCGAGGTTACCCTAGAGGTGCGTGTGTGAAAAGTGTGTTTGATTCAAGTTATTTTGTTGAAGTTAGGTTATCTAGCGATTGATTGTATGTCTTGCCATGCATGCCTAATTACTATACAGTATAAGGAAAACAGTAAATTGCAGAAATTGAAATTCTACGCTATTACAGAGTTTTCAGGAATGGGGATACAAATTTACAAATGGGGATGGATCGATGCGATTAAAAGTCTAAATAGGCAATCAATACATCCAAATCGAATCGAACAAATTAATTAAAACTACAATAGTCTATGAAGTAAAAATTAATTAACAAAGTATAAAAAAATAAAAATTCTTGATATTTTTGTTTGTGAGAATTTGAAAAGAATAAAATAAAAAATATATTTTATTATTTTGGAATTTTAGTTTATTATAAAGGAAATAAATTAATTAAAAGAACTTTAATATACAACATTAAAAAAAAATGTTATCGAAATTAATTATTCACAAGAAGTTCTAAATTTAAAACTAAACTAATAAAAAAAACTAACAATTAAAGTAAACTAATTAGTAAACCAAAAGAGTGAAGAAGAAAGAAAAATAAATCAAATTAAACCTTAAAATTTATTAGAAACCTAAAATTAAGTTAAAACTTAAAATCAAATTAAAAAAAATTCAATTAATTTTGATGAAATAATAATAAAAAGTTATAATGGGTTAAAACAGTAAAACAAGGGTGAAGTAGCATTAAAACGTTGGGCTTAGAGTGTCATGGCCCAGAAAAGATAGGCGATAAGCCCAATCCGTAAGGACCAAGAAGATTTTTTGTTAAGCTTCAACATGTGGCTTACAAAAAAAAGTTGGAAACGGGCCTAGGTAATGACGGCCCGGCCCAATCAATTCAACAACAATCCATATTTTATTTTTTTTAGCATTATTGGGCCATTTTTTTATTACTAAAAAAACAGAAATAATAAAATAAAATAAAAACAAACAGAAAAATTGAAGAAAAAAAAGATTTTAGGGTTCCAACAAATGTTCAGATCATTCAAAACCCAAACTTTCTCCCTTCTCTCTCGGCGGTGACGACGACTTCATCTACAACCTCCTTCTTCTCTTCCAATTCCATCATAGCACCACCATAAAACCACGCTCCTCTGTCTTAAATCATCAGCGGCGCCCAGCTTCATCTCTGACCATATGACAATCTCGCTGCCAAATTCCTATGTTCTACTCTCCTCTCTTTTCAACGAAACACAACAACCATCCTACATCGGTCTCTCTCTATTCTAATGATACTCCTTCCTCACGGTATATCAGTAAACCTAACTCTATTTTTGTTTTCTGTGGCACAACAAACAATAATCCAATGTTCGCGCTTTTCTCAAATTCTCAGATCATGGCATAACAATAACAATAAATCAAGTATCAAAGCAAGGTAACAAACAACATATTTGAATGAAGGAAAAGAAAACTCACCAACTCGGAGCTAGTACCAGGATTATGATATTGATGCCGATGAAAAAATAAACAGAAAACCACAGGTGATAATGATACTTCTTTAACTCCTTCTAATTATTCAGCTCTAAAATATGGAAGTGTTGGTGTTGATGTTGACGCGTGTTGTGTGTGCCTGTTTGAAGCATGAAGGAAGATGTGTGATGCAGTTCTGAAAAGAGTGAGGTTCGATTATGGAGATGCCATGGAATTTGTAGTGTAGGTTGAAGGTTTAAGGAGAAGTTATGGTGGATAGGTTTATGGATTTGAAAGACGATATCAGGGTTAGAGTGAGGGAAACAGAGTGTTGTTTGAAAGAGGGTGGCTGAATAATTTTTGAGTCCCCTCTTTGTCTTTTTTGTCTCTTTTTTATAGCTGAAAGTATATGGAATTTGGTGGGAAATATTAGTGAATTTGAACAATTGTGGCATACTGTTCTAACGCTTTTTGTTGCAGTTTTGGTTTTGCCATTTTTTTATGCAAATTATGGACAGATTTGGACAGGTTTGGGCAGGGGCAGCAGGGCTGTTTCTGCAGCAAGTTTGGACTGGTTTTCTTGGCTTATTATGCAGGTTATTGGCTTTGTATGCTTGGGTGATATTTTCCTAACTTGTCCCCATCATCTTTCCTCCTTCCTCTTTCTATGAAACAAAAGTAGCTTTTGCTTATTTCTTTAACTTTCTGAAGGATTTGCATTTTCGGAAAATGATGACAGGGTGCATACCATGAGCTAGCATTGTTATGCTATTGCTGCTACATTTTTTGCCTTTGTATTTTTTAGCAGCCTATGCTGCTGCTACCTTTGCTTGTTTCTGCTTTTGTTTAAGTTGTTGTTTGTCCTTGTTGTATTGTGCGCTTGGCAGCTTTTGGACTGGGCAGCCTTGGGCAATTTTTTCTTTTTTGTGAACCAAGGCCCAAACCTTGTGTTTTTGCAAAAAAAAGAAGAAGATTGGATCATGATAAAAACAAACCCTTTTAAACTGATTCCAAATGAAAATCCTCATGATGATAAGTTTTCTTGAAAAATTTGATTTTATGCTTAAAGTCTCATGTTGCTAACACTTTTTTTGTTTTTTTTCATGTGATGAATGTTGACTTGGAGATGAAGAAGACAAGGCAAGGTGGATGATTGATGCTAGGTTCAAAGCAACATGAAGAATCGAAAATAAAAAAGCCATGGTTGGAAACCAAATGAAGCATGGAAGATTTTAGAAGCAAGTTAGCATATGCTTAGGGAGGATTTTAGGTTTCTATGTACAAAAACTTGTGTAATTTTCTTGTAACTTATAATTTGAAGCTTGGAAAACACGAATTAAATTTGTATTTTGTAAACTTGAATTAAATTGAATGAATATGAAATCTTGAATGATTTTGTGAAGAGAACTTCGAATCGAAATGGATCTTAAACCCTTGATGTCTTGAATTTGCATCGTGAAATGATGAACTTTGAATGATGAATGCACATGAACATTTGAGCGCCTTGATTCTTGAATGAGCCTTCGAAATCATAATGGACTTGAGCTTTGTATCTTGGCTTCTAAGTAATTCAGCCATATTATTTTCCTTCCTTTAATCTTAAATCAAATCTCTGAATAAAGCGAATGTCTTATGAGCTTAAACATGTCCAACATCGATCCAATAATCATCATTGTTTCGACATCAATGATTCACAATGCTAGCATCAAAATGATTAATGAATTTTCGACTCAAACTTTCCATTTTCATGAATTATCCCGACATAAGAATCAATTTTTTTTTGAGAAAAATGATTACGACATGAACAAAGCCTAGGAGTTAAGAGCATTCAGGATCAAGCAGATGAGCTATGGCGATTCGATAATTTTCAAGGTCTTCAAAGCACAATTTTCCTTTGATATTTGAAGAGAATTTGTAGATGGAATTGCTTATGACAATGTGCAAGAATAATCGCTTCAAGATCTTGAAAACTGAGGAAATTACAATTCTGGAAATTAGGCATAGTTACTTGAGATTAGGTCAAAATCCATGATGCGACTTCTAACGTATTCGAATTTTGGTGATCTTTCACGCATAAACAACTCTTGATTTGTGAAGAGAAAATGGAGATGACATCAAGAAGAGTCATATGTAAAAAAAAATCATTCAAAAATATTTAATAATGAAGAAGTTACAATTGTTTTAACTTGATACTGAAAAGGCCGACTTTTGCAGTTGATTTTTAGTCATCTGGACCATTGACTGAGCAAACTCACGATGTAAGGCTTGAAACTTGGCACAAACATCCTTGATAACACATGAAGGACCATAAAGACCATTAGAAACTTTTGAAACTCAATTTTGCTTAAGAAATACCAAACCCTAGTTGCTGACTCAAAGCCTAGGAAGAGAATCTATCAGATCAAATCTTGTGCCAAATTGAGTGTTTGAGAAACCCTGGGATAGTATCTTGAGTGAAAAATGGGAGGGAAAATTTTAGGGTACAACAGCTGCCTCTGTTCAATCTTCTTAAACTTGAAAAGTGAGATCGACATGTTTGTCATTCGTGGCTTGAAAGTGGAAGATGATTAAACACTAGAGTGCCCAGAAATTTGTAGTTGATGATGCACAGGTTGATTGTGTAGAGAATGGGCTTAAAGATGCCATTTGGAGAAATGATGAAGAGTTGTCAGAGATGGGCTTATAGATGTCATCCAAAGGTGATTGTTGACAGAAGTGGACGAAGTCTGAACTCGACTTTAACAGAAAAGAAATCAGAATAAACCTTTGGTCGATTTAAACTAGAGATAACAGAAATCTTGAATGTTTGTTGGAAAGAATCAGAATATCTTTTGGAACGGTTTTAAACTGAACTAAAAGATATATTGGATTAATCTTGACTGGAAAGCATCAGAATAAATCTTGGTGCAATTTATCTGAACCAGGGAAAATTATCGGTGGAAAGAATCAGGCTAAACCGTTGAGAGATTTAAACTGAAACCAACAGGGGTCTGGGTAGTGAGGTTATGAGAACCTAGGTAGTAGGGCTATGAGAAGGAACTTGAGTCATAGGGTTACTTTGAAATGAAAGCCTGGGTAGTAGTGCTAAAAGAAGGAACCTGGATCGTAGGGTTACTTCGAAATGAAAGCCTGGGTAGTAGGGCTATGAGAAGGAACCTGGGTCGTAGGGTTACTTCAAAATGAAAGTCTGGGTAGTAGGGCTATGAGAAGGAAACTGGGTCGTAAGGTTACTTCGACATGAAAGCCTGGGTAGTAGGGCTATGAGAAGGAACCTAGGTCGTAGGGTTACTTCGAAATGAAATCCTGGGTAGTAGGGCTATGAGAAGGAACCTGGGTCGTAAGGTTACTTCGACATGAAAGCCTGGGTAGTAGGGCTATAAGAAGGAACCTGGGTCGTAAGGTTACTTCGAAATGAAAGCCTGGGTAGTAGGGCTATGAGAAGGAACCTGGGTCGTAAGGTTACTTCGAAATGAAAGCCTGGGTAGTAGGGATATGAAAAGGAACCTGGGTCGTAGGGTTACTTCATGATGAATTCGTGTGAAGTTGTATTTGGTCGCGCAACTGATTACTCTGTTTAGTTTCAGGAGCTAATCTTGAACCTGAGTCTCGGGAAATAAATCCATGCCTGCTGCTGGAGAGTATTGGAAATAGTATTCCTGATTGTGATCGGTGGATTTAGAACTGACTGTTTAGCGCTGGTTCGCGAAATGTCGCGGAAGCAAGAGTCGCCACCGTCTTTTATTTTCTCCAACATGGACAAGACAAAAGCACAACAAAATTCCTTATGAGATAGTTTCTCGGTTCGGGAGGTAGATTTATAGAAAGGGAAGGTGTTAGCACCCTTTCTATCCATGGTTATCCATGGGCTCTTAGATACTTGCTCATTGTGTTTTCAAAATGTTTGCTTTTCAATTGTGAGTGGGTTTGAAAAAGTTTCGTTTAAAGATTTCAGATCGACTCTTGTATCAGTCCTCAAGAGTGTTTGAAAAATTGTTTTGAAAGCTTTTTGAAAAGTGTCAGTGTGAAAAGGTTTTTGTTTGTTTTTTGAAAAGAGCAAGTATCTATGAGTCATCTACCTACCCTAAGGAATTAGGCTGTGTAGAAGTCCTTGAGGTAGTGCCATCCCACCATTGAGAGGTAGGTAGCACCACCGTTGGAGGTGTTCGGGTCAATTCGTTTGTAGGGACAGTGTGGTCACTAGAGCAACAGTAGGACACCTTAGAAGCTACCCTTATGCCATTGATCCTTTTTAATTCCGAGGCAACTTTTCCGAGGCAACTGGATCATGTCATGGACATAAGGACTTACTAAAACGTCCTATACTCGACGACCACGTTTCGAAGGTAAGGCAACAGTGAGGCGTACCCTAGAAGTGGTGTGTGAATCTGTGTGTTGTTTTCAGTTTAGCAATTATCTTTGAACATGTTATGGTGAGCTACGCTTTGTTTTTAATTAGCCATTCATTCTTTCATGCAATTTAAAATTTAAAGGTGCGGAAAATTAAAAGACGGAAAGCTAAAAGCTACGCTATTACAAGGCGCGGGTCTATACATCGCCAAAATACAAAGACTCATTTTTGATAAAAGATGCGGAAAGTAAATAAATGCGGTAAACCTAATTACTATTACATCTGGAAAGCAGTTACATAATAATTGATAAGAAAATAATGCGCGAAAAGAATTAAAATTAGGACGTCCGAGGGTTTTGACCCTTTGCTTGAAATTAAATTAAATTAAAGCCTAATAATTATTTAAAGAAAGAAAAGAAAGTGTTTTTTATGTTTTTTGTATTTATGAAAAATAAAGAAAAAGAATTAAAAGGAAACCCTAAATCTAGATTATTTTAATTATTAATGAAAATATTAAAGTTAACCTAATTTACTAGTTAATTAATTTATTTACATGTTTATTTACAAAATTAATGATAATTAATAATAATGATAAATAATGATGATTAATAATTTATTTAAGAAAAAGATGAAAATGTCAAAACCTAATTCTACATATTTTTTATTTATTAAGAAAAAGTGTTAAAATTAAAACCTAGATTAACTAAGTTAATTGTTAGAGTTTATTTACAAAAAATAGGTTAGTGATGAAATTAATAATAATTAAATATATTTGTATTTTTGATTTTTCTGTTTTTATTATAGAAAATTATTTTATGGTGAAAAAAACAATTAAAACAATTAAAAAAGAATTAGAAAAGAAAAGAAAATAAAATTAAAAAGGATGCAAACCAAGGGGGGTTTCAGGCCCAAGGGGAGGTTTTTTTGAAGTATTCTTGCCCATTAGACAAAAAGCCTTGTTTGACTTTCTGGCATCACGTGCGTGTTCATTGACTCCTGAGTACCGTGGTCTGCATTCTTTGGCCATTGGATTGGGTTTTATGGCCATTTGTGTTCTGGCCTCAACGTTCCTTAATCTTCTCAGGATGTCTGTCTCGCCATGTATTGGTGTCATGCATAAGTTGTTCTTTTAGCCATTTGGCTTTTGGCTTTTGGCCATTTGGCTTTTGGCTTTTGGCAATTTGTATTTTGCCTTTTGGCCATTTGTATTTTGGCCTCAACGTTCCTTAATGAACCTGCATGGGATCCTGTCTAAATCTGCAGTGTTGAATCTCATGAACACGTTAAATAAAATCATAAAATGCAAATAAAGCCAATATATGAAGAAATTTAATGTTTAGGCACAATATGACATGTATGAATGATTATACCCTTTTGATCAAGGAGATCAAATCAATCCTACCCTTACTGGAAAGTTAGTAACCTGAATGTTTTTATGCCCTTTGGATCATGGAGATCAAGCCAGCCTTATCCTTACTGAAGAAGTAGTGAGGTGTTGGTTTGTAACTGTGATGACTTGTTTGTAGTGAGAGAGAGATTTGTAATAAGGATTTCAAGGTTTTAGGGTTGAAAGAATTTGATATTCTGACAGTGTTGTGACAAGGTTTTTTTTCTCTTTTTTCTCCTCCCTGGTTTGTGTGAAAATAAGGTGATTATATAATGGAAATTAGGGTAAAGAAAATGGGCTTTAAATGTGCAATTGGGCCTCCAATGTTCACTTGAGTTCGTCACTTTCCAGGCTAAATCGCAGGGACTTAAGTTCAATTTTTGAAGTTGAAATGTGAAAACAAAATGTAGCCGACATCGATAACTAACTCCTGTCCGAAAATCGGCTCAATCGGATAAACGGTGAATTAGTTATGAATTTGTTAAGTTTCAGCTCAGACAAACTTATTTTGGGCTCTAGTGTCGACTCTGACACGTTCTTCAATAAAAAACTGGTATTGATCGGAGCATAATCCGGTCTCGACTTTTGAAGCAAAGTTGTAGATCTATGAGTCAGTGACCTTGTGTAAAAATATGAGCCCAATCCGATAAAAATTGACCGAGTTATGAATTTTCGAAGTTTCGGCCCAGATGAAATAATATTCAGCATTCAGGATTTTCAGCGTGTCACGCACTCTGAGCAAAAAAACGAAGCCCTTTTGAATACTGTTTGAACTCAATACCTTCTGTGAAAATGTAGTCAACTCAATTTATGAAATTTTGGCGCCAGAACCAGCTCGATACGATGAAAATCGACCAAGTTATGATTTTCTGAACATGACGCAAATAAACTTCTGTCACAAATTTTCTGTGCGAAAATACTTGATAAATCCACATTTTTGAAGACCTTCTGATCAAAATTGGCTTCCAGCCGTGAGAGATGAAAACGTAGATAATGTCAAGACGGAATTTTGGCCACCGGAACGGGTTCAAAACGAGCCACGATCTTCAAGTTATGAATTTTTTAGCGCATAAAAACTGCACTTTCAACACACTTTTTCACCATATTTCTTCGAGAAAACTCACACATTCGGATACCTTCTTTAAAGAATTGACTCTTGAGCCGAACCTGAATTTGAGAATATGTTATCAGAGATATCTTGGCAAAAGAATACCTGAATATGACGCGCCGGGTTGGACTTGTGAATTTTTCTTGAAATATTTTGAGAAATATGGGAGGGCAAATTTTGGGGTACAACAGTTGC
Source organism: Vicia faba (assembly GCA_948472305.1). Classification (NCBI taxonomy): domain Eukaryota; kingdom Viridiplantae; phylum Streptophyta; class Magnoliopsida; order Fabales; family Fabaceae; genus Vicia; species Vicia faba. Next base: position 779,047,849 of record OX451736.1, read on the forward strand.
CCCTGTTCAATCTTCTTAAACCTGAGGATGTAGATTGGCTTGTGTGCCTTTCGTGATCCGAAGGTGGAAGATGATTGAACACTAAAGTGCCCAGAAATTTGCACTCGCATGGTGTAGTATCAGCAATGTGATGTAGGGGGAATGGGCTTATAGATGCCATTTGGAAGTGATGGATGGGGGGATGGGCTTATAGATGCCATCTGGAGCTGTGACGGAGCTTTGTCAGGAATGGGCTTATGGATGCCATTTGGAGACTGTTGGTATGTGGATGGGCTTATAGATGCCATCGAGAGGTTGTCGATCGCGTAAGAGATTCCTTAGCGAGAACTTACGTACCTGAGAAAGAAAGATAATTATCTGGCCTGTTACAGGGGTTGATCTTCAAACTCTTCATGTAGATGTGCCCTGGCCGGATATAGGTATCGCGTCTACAATCAGCTACTCACAGATGTGCCCTGTCTAGATACAGGAATCGAATCTGGAAAAATAGTCGTCAACAGATACACCCTGGCAAGATACAGGAATCGGATCTTCAAACTCTTCAGACGTGCCCTGGCAAGATACAGGAATCGAGTCTGGAAAATAGTCGTCAACAGATACACCCTGGCAAGATACAGGAATTGGATCTTCAAACTCTTCAGACGTGCCCTGGCAGGATACAGGAATCGAGTCTGGAATTAGTCGTCAACAGATACACCCTGGCAAGATACAGGAATCAGATCTTTGAACTCTTCAGACGTGCCCTGGCGAGATACAGGAATCGAGTCTGGTAATGTTAGAAAGGTTGGTGAGTTGTCTCTACTGACAGGTTATTTCCATGGACGGGTGGTCTTTAACGACGGGTGTCTATAACGACGAGTGTCTATAACGACGAGTGTCTACAACGACGAGCGTCTACAACGACGAGTGTCTATAACGACGAGTGTCTATGACGGCGAGTGTCTATCACAGCGAGTGTCTATAACGGCGAGTGTCTATAACGACGAGTGTCTATAACGACGAGTGTCTATAACGACGAGTGTCTATAACGACGAGTGTCTATAACGACGAGTGTCTATGACGACGAGTGTCTATAACGACGAGTGTCTATGACGACGAGTGTCTATAACAACGAGTGTCTATAACGACGAGTGTCTATAACGACGAGTGTCTATAACGACGAGTGTCTATAACGACGAGTGTCTATAACGACGAGTGTCTATAACGACGAGTGTCTATGACGACGAGTCTCTATAACGACGAGTGTCTATAACGACGAGTGTCTATAACGACGAGTGTCTATGACGACGAGTGTCTATGACGACGAGTGTCTATAACGACGAGTGTCTATAACGACGAGTGTCTATAACGACGAGTGTCTATGACGACGAGTGTCTATGACGACGAGTGTCTATAACGACGAGCGTCTACAACGACGAGCGTCTACAACGACGAGTGTCTATAACGACGAGTGTCTATAACGGCGAGTGTCTATAACGGCGAGTGTCTATAACGACGAGTGTCTATGACGACGAGTGTCTATGACGACGAGTGTCTATGACGACGAGTGTCTATGACGACGAGTGTCTATGACGACGAGTGTCTATGACGACGAGTGTCTATAACGACGAGTGTCTATGACGACGAGTGTCTATAACGACGAGTGTCTATAACGACGAGTGTCTATAACGACGAGTGTCTATAACAACGAGTGTCTATGACGACGAGTGTCTATAACGATGAGTGTCTATAACGACGAGTGTCTATAACAACGAGTGTCTATAACGACGAGTGTCTATAACGACGGGTGTCTATAACGACGGGTGTCTATAACGACGAGTGTCTATAACGACGAGTGTCTATAACGACGAGTAGAAGTAATCTTAAACTGGACTTGTCTTCTTTTGACTGGATTTGTCTACTTTGACTGAATTTGTCTACTTCGACATAGCTGATCATTTAATTGTGTCCTTCCTGAAAGGTAAAGGTCAGTCATATGCAATGCATGGTATGGATCAAGCGGTGATATCCTCAGCATAAATGAGATTATGTGACATGATGCATGTGTCATGTTTATGATAATGTAGTGTTTTTGAATGTATCTCCGTCTAGGAAAATAAATCCTTGACGGATGCCGGGAATTCAAATCCTGGGCTGATGTTGAAGAGTGAGATTCTTCGTTTCCGTTGGGGATGATGATTGCAAGAATACCGGTAGGAGAAGATGACTCTGTTGGGGAATAAACTTGGTGAATAGATTACTCTGCGGGGAGGTAACTCTGTGGGGAAAGAGAGGTACTTTGCTGAGGTTGATGAGGATAACTCCGCTGGGGATACCATTGTTGTGCTCTGTTGGAAGTTTTGATGAACTCCGTCGGGGAATAAGAAGAACTTTGCCGAGGACGATCTTTCCGTGGCTTTTAGCTGAGGATAACCCAGTTATAAGCTTCGGTGGAGAATAACCTTTGAATAAAACCGGGGAGACGCGTTCGCTCTGCAGGGAGTGAAGGTATCTTGGTCGCATTCTTCAGCTGAACTTACCTTGGCACTTCGGTGGACAGGGCAACTGGATCATTTAGACAACTCATTATTGCCCCAATTTCTGTTGGAGAAGAAGGTACCTGTGAAGGTGTTTGATGACTGCCGTTTGACAAATCTTCTTCTGGTAGGCAAGTGACGAGATACCGGGACATAGTCGTACGCTTTGATCCCTAATTTTTGCCTGGACCGCCCTTTCGGGTTTTCAGTCCATCGGGATACCCATTTTTGCCCAAGCCGCCTTTTCAGGTTTTCGACTTGCCGGGTGTATAGATTTTTTTCATTTTCATCCCTTATTTTTGCCCGAACCCTTTTGGTTCGCCGGGAAGCCCTTATTTTTGCCTAGGTGTGTCAACCTAGCGGATCTTTGATTATGCGTAGTATTTTTTCGACTATGTCCATTCCCTCAGAATGTAAGGAGATGCCCCTGTTGTTGTGTTGCCATGCGACCAGAATATGTTTGATCAGGCAAGATTCGTAGCTGGAGCTCATGTCCAATGCCCCAGGTAACTCAGGCGGAGATTTGCCCCAGGCTATTTGGCATTTGAGAGATTCCTTGAATCTTGACTGGACTGCCCCAGATGACGGACCATGATCATGTCTTTCCCCTTGATTGGAGGTGCTTTTGTTCATTAGACATTCGTCGTGCAAACTTCTATGTTGTTCAAACAAATAGTCATATGCAAGCAATGTTATATTAAAAATGCAAAGCTTATGTCTGAAGTTTTTGAAAATGCATTTTTTTTCATAACAACAAGTGAATTTTTTTTGTAAACTGTGATGTCAACTCATTATTTTATCGCAAGCCTTAAGGAGTCGGGATACCTTTCGTAACAGTATGCTTTCGAACTAACCCACGCTTCAGCTAGGACTTTTAAGGGTTGTAGCGTGGCCTGGTTCACGGTTTAAGAAACAAAGGATAAAGGCTCAAATTTTTATTTGTACCCACCCACTCTTCGTGATGTTCTTCAAACCTAAACTCAGCTGACCGTGCGTTAGACCTTGTTTGAGTCTTTGTCCTGATATACCAGTGATGGTTCGGATATTGACAGTTTATTTGGAATAGGCAGTCATTCCTTTTTTGCTGAGGGTTTGTAGGATCTCTTTCTTTTTCTTTTTTGATTTTGTTATCCCTGTTTTTTGCCTGAGCTGTTTCTTTTGTGATTACAGTCAGCGGGGATGCCCCAGTTTCGTAAGTCTCCTTCATGGGCTTTTATTTTGAGAAGTAATGACTGCCTGCCTTTAATTGTTCGGAACCATCACTGTCTTTTGTTTTGGAAGGACTTCTTTGGTGCTATTCGTTGTGCACTTGGATCAACTGAGAGAACTACCATGCCCCAGGTTATAATTAAGGGTTTTAATTTTCGAAAAGAAAAACTCCTACTTCTTAGGCTCAAAGGGGTTGACGAGGGATTATCATCCTTATATCTCCAGTGTTTAGGAATTGAAACAATGCTTGTACCTCATCAGCAGGGTCTGTTCAAAAGCATACTGTAAAGATCGTTGTATCGTTTTCGTCATCCTCCCTCAAGAGGCTTAGAATTTTTTTTAATTGAGAGTTTATCATCACAGAAAAATGAAAGCGATTTGCAATATAGTGAATACAAAATAATTACTTCAAAACAGACATGTGCAATGCATTAATGAAATAACAACGTCTGATATGAATAAAATGTTTGAACAATCAAGAGAAAATTACAACTTGAAAGATCCTAATGAACAAAAAGTCTTCTCGTCTCAAGACTTGTTACTTCAAATGGTGAATCCTGTAGGGATGGTAGGAGAACTCAGCTTGACCCACTTGAGTGAAATCCACTGCTCCTTCATTAATCAGATCCTGGACCTTGTTCTTCAGAGCCCAGCAGTCGGCAGTGTCATGTCCAGGACTATCGGAGTGGTATGCACATTTTTTGTTGGGATGATAGTTAGGAGCAGAGATGTTGGGATTCCGGGGAGGAGCCCTTAGTGTAATTAGATTCAAACTCAACAGGTGTTGTAAAGCTTGAAACAGTGACACATTGAGCTGGGTGAATTGCCTCCTAGACCTGCTAGGCTTACTCTGATCAACCTGTTGCTCTGGGTGGGGTTGTGGTTGGACCTGTGAAGTAGTAGCAGCTTGGAGAGGTCTATTCATTGAACCAAACCTATGACTTCTTGGAGGCTGATTAATGACTTGGTCCCTGACTTGGACTGGTTGCTTCATGTCTTGATGAAGCTGACTGATCATGGTCCTCAACTCTTCTTGCTCCCGAGCTAAGCCTTGGATGAGAGCCATTTTCCCCAGCATTTGGGTTCTCATTGAATCCACCTCAGCTTGTAGATGTTTTAGCCGTTCGTCCTTGTCATCTTCGGGACTTTTCTTGGCCAAATTCCCCACGAGGAGTGCCCTCAGCTCTTCCTGCCCCTTGGACAGGCTTAGGAAGATCTCCCTGAACTGAGTCTCTTGAGCATGAAGACCCTGGTTATCTTGTTGGGAAGCCATTGCTGAAATAAACAGCGAAGAAGGTAAGTGACCTGTCAAAAGGGTACCTGTTATGCAATGATATGTATGATATGCATGCAATGTTTTCAAGGATCTCGCGGGGTAAACAGAGAAATTGTTAGAATTTGAATTCGTAGCTTGATTGAAGGAACTGCATATTGTTGAGAGTCCTTCTTCAAGGGTCAAAGGCTCACCATATCCAGTGGGTCATAGCCCCTGACAACCTTGGCTAGAGGAAAATAACTCCCCTTTGCCCCTTGCTAGATATTTTGATTCATCATGACCTGCATCACAGACCCTTGAGATCCTTGAAATGGGTTAGTTCTTATGTAGGATAGGATGTATGCAATGGTATGATGGTATGATGTCATGCTATGCATGGGGTGATATAAGTAACCCTGTTATGAGTCCAGGTTAAGGACTGTAAACAAAACCTGCAAGAAACTCAAGTGTCAGATAACAAGTATGCAAGTAGTTCAAGTATGAAGGCACATAAGTCATACAAAGAGCCCTTAGAGTTTAGGCCAGCATGGGGTCTAGGTATTACCCTCTTGAAGTTGGTGGGCTCAAAACCTGTCCTATCAGAAGTAACCGGGTTCTAGAGGATCCCAATATCACTGACTACCCTCAATCGGTCATAACTCCAGCATCGCAATCTTTTCTTGCGGCCAGAACCATCACGAGAGTTTAGCTTCAATGGGCGTAGCATACTGCTACTGTTCTATTGGCCAAGTTGGGTCATTTAAGGTTCTAAGGTCGGTTGGTGCTTAACGACTCCTCAGAAGACCCATATTCTCCTCGTTGCGACACAAGGGATATCGGTACAGACCAAGGCGCCACACCAACGTAGCCACTATTTCACCCATGTCGGTCTACGCCGGACAGGTCCCTCACAGCTTATGCTACCTAACAGGGTATCCCCAGATCCGGGTTAGGATCTATGTAACTCTGAGGCAGACCACAATAATAAAGCAAACAAGCACAACAATTGAAAACACAAGTGATCTTAGTCCTAAGGTACACCTCACTTTAAAAAATTTCCCCAGCAGAGTCGCCAGTTCTGTGATCGGTGGATTTAGAACGGACTGTTTAACGCTGGTTCGCGAAATGTCGCGGAAGCAAGAGTCGCCACCGTCTTTTATTTTCTCCAACATGGACAGGACAAAAGCACAGCAAAATTCCTTATGAGATAGTTTCTCGGTTCGGGAGGTAGATTTATAGAAAGGGAAGGTGTTAGCACCCTTTCTATCCATGGTTATCCATGGGCTCTTAGATACTTGCTCATTGTGTTTTCAAAATGTTTGCTTTTCAATTGTGAGTGGGTTTGAAAAAGTTTCGTTTAAAGATTTCAGATCGACTCTTGTATCAGTCCTCAAGAGTGTTTGAAAAATTGTTTTGAAAGCTTTTTGAAAAGAAGTGTCGGTGTGAAAAGGTTTTTGTTTGTTTTTTGAAAAGAGCAAGTATCTATGAGTCATCTACCTACCCTAAGGAATTAGGTTGTGTAGAAGTCCTTGAGGTAGTGCCATCCCACCATTGAGAGGTAGGTAGCACCACCGTTGGAGGTGTTCGGGTCAATTCGTTTGTAGGGACAGTGTGGTCACTAGAGCAACAGTAGGACACCTTAGAAGCTACCCTTATGCCATTGATCCTTTTTAATTCCGAGGCAACTTTTCCGAGGCAACTGGATCATGTCATGGACATAAGGACTTACTAAAACGTCCTATACTCGACGACCACGTTTCGAAGGTAAGGCAACAGTGAGGCGTACCCTAGAAGTGGTGTGTGAATCTGTGTGTTGTTTTCAGTTTAGCAATTATCTTTAAACATGTTATGGTGAGCTACGCTTTGTTTTTAATTAGCCATTCATTCTTTCATGCAATTTAGAATTTAAAGGTGCGGAAAATTAAAAGACGGAAAGCTAAAAGCTACGCTATTACAAGGCGCGGGTCTATACATCACCAAAATACAAAGACCCGTTTTTGATAAAAGATGCGGAAAGTAAATAAATGCGGTAAACCTAATTACTATTACATCTGGAAAGCAGTTACATAATAATTGATAAGAAAATAATGCGCGAAAAGAATTAAAATTAGGACGTCCGAGGGTTTTGACCCTTTGCTTGAAATTAAATTAAATTAAAGCCTAATAATTATTTAAAGAAAGAAAAGAAAGTGTTTTTTATGTTTTTTGTATTTATGAAAAATAAAGAAAAAGAATTAAAAGGAAACCCTAAATCTAGATTATTTTAATTATTAATGAAAATATTAAAGTTAACCTAATTTACTAGTTAATTAATTTATTTACATGTTTATTTACAAAATTAATGATAATTAATAATAATGATAAATAATGATGATTAATAATTTATTTAAGAAAAAGATGAAAATGTCAAAACCTAATTCTACATATTTTTTATTTATTAAGAAAAAGTGTTAAAATTAAAACCTAGATTAACTAAGTTAATTGTTAGAGTTTATTTACAAAAAATAGGTTAGTGATGAAATTAATAATAATTAAATATATTTGTATTTTTGATTTTTCTGTTTTTATTATAGAAAATTATTTTATGGTGAAAAAAACAATTAAAACAATTAAAAAAGAATTAGAAAAGAAAAGAAAATAAAATTAAAAAGGATGCAAACCAAGGGGGGTTTCAGGCCCAAGGGGAGGTTTTTTTGAAGTATTCTTGCCCATTAGACAAAAAGCCTTGTTTGACTTTCTGGCATCACGTGTGTGTTCATTGACTCCTGAGTATGGTCTGCATTCTTTGGCCATTGGATTGGCTTTTATGGCCATTTGTGTTCTGGCTGTTGGCCATTTGTGTTCTGGCTTCAACGTTCCTTAATCTTCTCAGGATGTCTGTCTCGCCATGTATTGGTGTCATGCATAAGTTGTTCTTTTGGCCATTTGGCTTTTGGCTTTTGGCCATTTGTATTTTGCCTTTTGGCCATTTGTATTTTGGCCTCAACGTTCCTTAATGAACCTGCATGGGATCCTGTCTAAATCTGCAGTGTTGAATCTCATGAACACATTAAATAAAATCATAAAATGCAAATAAAGCCAATATATGAAGAAATTTAATGTTTAGGCACAATATGGCATGTATGAATAATTATACCCTTTTGATCATGGAGATCAAATCAATCCTACCCTTACTGGAAAATTAGTGACCTGAATGCTTTTATGCCCTTTGGATCATGGAGATCAAGCCAGCCTTATCCTTATTGAAGAAGTAGTGAGGTGTTGGTTTGTAACTGTGATGGCTTGTTTGTAGTGAGAGAGGGATTTGTAATAAGGATTTCAAGGTTTTAGGGTTCTTGAAAGAATTTGATATTCTGACAGTGTTGTGGCAAGGTTTTTTTTCTCTTTTTTCTCCTCCCTGGTTTGTGTGAAAAGAAGGTGATTATATAATGGAAATTAGGGTAAAGAAAATGGGCTTTGAATGTGCAATTGGGCCTCCAATATTCACTTGAGTTCGTCACTTTCCAGGCTAAATCGCAGGGACTTAAGTGCAATTTTTGAAGTTAAAATGTGAAAACAAAATGTAGCCGACATCGATAGCTAACTCCTGTCCGAAAATCGGCTCAATCGGATAAACAGTGAATTAGTTATGAATTTTTGAAGTTTCAGCTCAGACAAACTTATTTTGGGCTCCAGTGTCGACTCTGACACGTTCTTCAATAAAAAACTGGTATTGATCGGAGCATAATCCGGTATCGACTTTTGAAGCAAAGTTGTATATCTATGAGTCAGTGACCTTGTGTAAAAATATGAGCCCAATCCGATTAAATTGACAGAGTTATGAATTTTCGAAGTTTTGGCCCAGATGAAATAGTATTCAGCATTCAGGATTTTCAGCGTGTCACGCACTCTGAGCAAAAGAACGAAGCCCTTTTGAATACCGTTTGAACTCAATACCTTTTGTGGAAATGTAGCCAACTCAATTTGTGAAATTTTGGCGCCAGAACCAGCCTGATACGATGAAAATCGACCAAGTTATGATTTTCTGAACATGACGCAAATAAACTTCTGTCACAAATTTTCTGTGCGAAAATACTTGATAAATCCATATTTTTGAAGATCTTCTGATCAAAATTGGCTTCCAGCCGTGAGAGATGAAAACGTAGATAATGTCAAGACGGAATTTTGGCCACCGGAACGGGTCCAAAACGAGCCACGATCTTCAAGTTATGAATTTTTTAGCGCATAAAAACTGCACTTTCAGCACATTTTTTCACCATATTTCTTCGAGTAAACTCACACATTCGGATACCTTCTTTAAAGAATTGACTCTTGAGCCGAACCTGAATTTGAGAATATGTTATCAGAGATATCTTGGCAAAAGAATACATGAATATGACGCGCCGGGTTGGACTTGTGAATTTTTCTTGAAATATTTTGAGAAATATGGGAGGGCAAATTTTGGGGTACAACACTGACCATCATAGAAAACCGCGGTTCTTCTACTTCTGCCGGGGAGAGACTCTGCTTGAGAATAATTCTGCGGGGAAGAATCAGAAAAACCGTTGAGAGAATTAAACTGAACCGGCAGAAGTCTGAAGGAAATATTTGTTGCGTAGATGGTCAACCAATCCTTTCTCGGGAATTGATCTCTAATTGATTTGTCTGCAAATAGTTATCCTGTCGGAAATTTGATGATAATTTCTTGTTGATTGATTTTTCCTGAAAAGCTGAAGGGTTAGTTGTATGCGATGCCATGATGTTTGAAATGTATGGCATGAGATTGCGCTATATGCATTAGTGTTGTCAATTCCATGATGTATGAATGCAAATGTATGGAATTAAAGATTGTTTGTGTGGTAGCGTTGCTGGAAGCGGGGAAAATAAATCCCTTTTGAAGCACTGATGGGTGAATCCCCAAATATAAACTCTGTTGTAGAAGGGAAAAGTCGGACATTGCTTGTAGACTTCGTGAAATCCTGCTGGGGAAATTTGAGAAGTTGGGCAACTTACTGGGGACACTCTGGAGCGGTGGTTGGAAGTTTTACTCTGTCAGGAATATGAGAACGCTTGATACCAACAGGCTGCATACTGGGGATATGTTAGCGATTCTGTAGTAGGATGTATTCGCTTCCGCTCCTGCTGGAGAAGTTGCCTGCGGGGATCTTATGGAATGGCTTATAGATATTATCCTATTTCTTAAAGTCATTAGTAATTTTATTTCCGTTTTTTTTTTATTTCTTTGTAACACTAATCGCGTTCAAATGCATATGCTAAAAAATAAATCATTGGACGTTTTTGTAAACAAGACACAGAAACAAAGAAAAAGAAAACAAATGGTTTTGCACTTCCAAAGGGATATCTTTGTATTAACTTGAATAAGTATTTTTTGTACAATGAGACGAGCATTCTAGCGAGAGAATGTCGTCGTAAAAAATGAAAAATGATACAAAGAAAAGATAGCTATGTGAAATAATCTCATGGGGTTCCCATTCTGCTATAGCCTTCATGTCTCTGAATGTCTTGTCCACTTGTTGCCTCAACGAAGGTGATTAGATTGATTTAGAGCCGTTTGAGTTGATTGGTCAATGCTGAAGATTGTCTGCACGATGATCCAACGGGACATATTCATACGCTTCAATCCCTAACTTTTGCCTGGACCGCCCTCTCGGGTTTTCAGTCCACCGGGATACCCTTTTTTGCCCAAGCCGCCCTTTCGGGTTTTCGACTTGCCGGGTGTACAGATTTTTAATTTTCATCCCTTATTTTTTTCCCGAACCCTTTTGGTTCGCCGGGAAGCCCTTATTTTTTCCTAGGCCAGTCAACCTAGCGGGTCTTTGATCATGCGTAGTATCTTTTAACTATGTCCGTATTTACAGGGTGCGGGAGGTCATTTCCATCCATAGTGGTCTAGATCATTGCTCCACCAGAGAATATGCTTTTGATTACAAACGACCCTTCATATGTAGGGGTCCATTTTCCCCTGGGATCACCTTGTGGCAAAATTATACGCTTGATTACCAAGTCACCGACCCGATATACCTGACGTTTGACCTTGTTATTAAAAGCTTTGATCATGCATTTTTTATACATCTGGCCATGACAGATAGCTGTAAACCTCTTCTCAACAATCAAGTTTAGTTGGTCAAATCGAGTCTAGATCCAATCTTCTTCATTTAAACCAGCATCTTTCATGATTCTTAAAGAGGGGATCTGGACCTCAATAGGCAAGACAACCTCCATGTCGTATACGAGAGAATAGAGTGTTGCCCCAGTTGAGGTGTGAGATGTGGTACGATACCCGTTGTTGTACCTCAAAATTTTCCCTTTTATTTTATCAAGATTTTCCTCACAAGACTCTTTGGATTCAAGACCAGATTAGGGTTTGCTCAGCTCAAGACATCTCCTTGCACTGATGACCTGAAATTAGGGTTTGAGTTTGCACAAGGATTTTTGGACTCCCAATTCCTCATGTGACTTTCATACTTCATGTTGGACCTCTAAGATTGATCATACCAAGTTTCAAGCCTTGAATCAAAATTTTGCCCAGTCAATTGGACAGTTGACTTAAAAATCAGTTGTATTGGGGAAAAAGTCAACCGTGACCAATTTATAGTCAAACCTCATAATTTTTTATCCACTTCAACATTCTAGGCTCATATGAACCATTTGATCATGTTTGGACCACAACTCCTCAAGAAATTTGATCAGATCATCAAAAGGGCAAAATGGTCAAAATTAGGGTTTTGACTGTAGAAGGGCAATTTCTGATTTCTCACCTAGCCAATGGAAAATTGGGTTAAAGCATGATTTCAAGGACTCAATGGCATCATCTTGACCTAATCACAAGGTTCAAAAGATCTCAAATGCATTGGATTGACAAATGAGTTTTCCAGTCAACTGATCAAAAATCAACTGTACACTGAAAAGTCAAACTTTGACTTTTTGGTCAAAATCAAGTGCCAAGGGTCATTTTTCATCAATATGTGTCAAAACATGAAACTTTTTCACCAAGAAACCTAATTTTGAAAATTAGTGTTTAAGTTTGAAAAATTTCATAACTTAGAATTTTTCTAAGTTATGAAAATTTCTTATTTTTTCCAAACTTTTTCACCATGATGCAATTGGATTCAAAGAAAACTTCCAACATGAAAGTTTTAGTCCTCCACAAAATATACAATTTTTATTCAAAAAGTTTTCCCAAAAGATGCTTGGATCTCAAGTTATGATTTTGTGAATAGGGGTCCATGAAACTTTTAACTTAGTGAAATTTTGCCCTAGTTTAGGCAGATTTTTGACCTAACTTCATGGAAACTTTTCACCTAGTTCCAAGAGGAATATAAAAATGAATTTCAAAGACGGATTGTAGATAATGTTACAAGCTTTCCAAAATGTCCAAGAACTCTCCAAGATCATTTATGGTTAGGGAGAATCGAAGGAATGAAAATGGCAATTTCTCACTTTTGTCCATGGAATTTTGCACATTGCTACAAGTTACAAATCTTTCCTAGGCATGCTTGTACTTGTTTTACAGGTCTTAAACCTTTCCACACTCCTTAAATTAATGCAAATACAATGGATATTGGCTTTGTTCTGAGCTATGGAACTTTGCACAATGAATTAATCCATTTATGGCATAAAGGTAACAATGCCATTTCCATAAAGCTTGTTTTTTTGCAACTTTGTATTCCTTGAGCATTGAACCTGATCTTTGGCCACAAACTCTAGGCAAAGTACACCAACTATGTTCAGGCCTTGAGCTAGTTTGTACAGGTTGTGAGCTTTGTCAACTCACTTTTGCTTCAAAAGCAAGTAAGCTTGCAAAAAGTCCACAACTCTTCCATCTGATAAGAACAAAGTTTTGTATCATTTCAAACAACTTCAGCATATTTTCTCAAGCCTAAAACACGATTTGCTAAGCTCTCAAACACCCTCTAACACAGAAAACCCCATTTCTGCCCAAAACAGGGCAACTTCTGCAAACACCAACCCACTTCCATATTCCCTCGTGCGTTTTGCCTTGAACCACTTCAAACACATTCCCTACAACACACCTGAGCTATCCAAGCCATTATTCAGCAACTGTAACCTCATTTTCAAGCTTCACCATTTTCAATTTCTGAGTTTGCAGGTTGACTTCTACAAGGAGATTCAAGCCATTTCAAAGCAAGCTGAGCATTGGGAAAGGTCAAGGGAACTTCAAGCAAGCTCAAAAGTACTCCAGGCCTCACTCAAAACTCCTACATTGCCATATCCAAACTCAACTGAACAAGGTAATTTTCAAAGTTCTATCTCCTTATTTAGGCATCATTAGGCTTAGGTTTGTGAAGCAAAAATGTAGTCTTTAATGTGCTTGAGCTGTACATATGCATAGTTCTTATTTATATTAACTGAGCTAGGAGAATTTGGATGATGAACATGCTGAAAATTTTAGGTTAAAATTTAGGGCCATTAAAATTCTCTTTGTCCTTTGAGAGTTAGGTCACAAAATGGATATGGTTGGAATCGTGATTGAAAATGCTATAACTTTCATGTTGTAAATTTTTGATTTCATGTAAGCAATAGAGAGAATAGATTTGAGTAACAGAAGGCGCGCGTTTGGGACGAAGGAGCAAGGACAGGGATGAAGTGTGTCCTGGGCCTGGGCGCCTTGGGCATGCTTTCTTTTGACACCCCCCTTTTACTTTCTGCACCCCCTTTTGCATTTTCTTATATTTTTTTATATTTTCTTGCATATTTATATTTTCTGACTTTATTTATGTTTTTCTAAATGTTAAAAAATCTCAAAAATATTTTCTTAATTTTTTGCATTTTATTTTATTATTTTTATTATTTTTTGGACATAAAAATAGTTTATTAAATAATATATACTTTATTTTCTTAAATAAAATTGTAAATAATATTAAAATACTTAAATATTTTATTTTATTATATTATACATATAAAATATTATTTTCTCACATATTTTATTTTTTAACATTTTTGTATATATTTTTATTTATTTTTCTTGTACATAAATAATAATAGAATATATATTTTCCTTTAAAACAAAAATTAGGGTTTTCACCCTTTCAAAAATAATCATTATATTTTTCTTATTTTTAAGACATAAACAAACTCATTTTTACACACCTAAAAATAAATACAAAAACATTTATGCATATTTACATTTCATTGTACATTAAAATAACTGTTCATTTATTTATTGTATAAATTCAACTGGGTTGTAATAGTAAATTAGGGTTTTATTTTGTGCAAATATCCCCCTATTCAAACTTGTATCCCTCTCCCCATAATAATGTTGTAATAGTTTAGATTTACTTTACGCATTTTATCGCTTTCATGTACCATGATAGTAAATTAGGGTTTTGTATGCAAAGACCAAAATCAAACAAATAGCATGACTTAATACAAGACAAAAATGCATGAAAAATGACAGCATAATGCACACAAGCACCCCTAGGGTTTCATCCACTTTGTTGCCTTAAAATGGCCATGGTATGTGTTGTACCCCAAATTTTGCCCTCCCATATTCCTCAAAGATTTGTCAAGAATGATCTTCAAGTTGCTCAAGATGACTCTAGAGTTGGACAGTCAAATCACCTCCTAAGGCAGTCAATTCAAAATTAGGGTTTTATGTTGCATCAAGGTCCTTACATCCAAATGGCCTCAAATGTTTTCCAATGTCTTAATATGTTCTTAAATCCATCCATGTCAAATTTCAAGCCTTGCAGAGGAAGTTTGGTCAGTCAATTGCTCAAGAGGCCCAAAAATCGATTGTGCTAGGGCAAAAGTCAATTGTGTCCTAAATACAGTCAAACCTCAATACTTTTTGTCAACATTATCATTTTAAAGGTTAATTCATCATTTGATCAAGGGTTGATCATGATTCATCAAGGATTGCTCAAGATTCATCAAGATTCAAAAGTTTCTAAATTAGGGTTTTGTAGGAAAAGTCAACTCAACTTTGACCAAGCATAACTTTCTCATACTTTATGATAAATGACCCATCCAAATCTCATTTTGAATAGGATGAAATTTCCTACAATCCATCTTCACACGCCAAGATCAAGAAATGCTCTCACAAAAGGTTACAAATTTGGACATTATAGGTCATTTTTGAAAGTCAACAAAAACACCTTTTTTTCCAAAGCTTATAACTTGAGCATGGAACATTAAAATGAGATGAGACCAAAAGGGTTGATTATAGGACATCTCAAGGTTTCTAAAAAGTCAAATAACACCTCTAAAAGTTCAAAATTGAAGAAGTTATGCATTGTTGAAGTTGGGCATTTTTTCAAATTTGCCAAAAGTCTACTATCCTCAAAACTCCAATTTTTGACAAAAGGGCCCATGTTTTTCCACTTGATATAGTCTTGTCATGCCACACACGTGTCCCATGCTTGATTTCATGGCCATTAATTTATTTTTCTATTTTATTTAATTTTTATTGATTTAATTCATTTTTAATCAATATTAAATCAAATAAAATCTAAAAATTGATGAAACCATATCTTTGTGATTGGTACAACTTTCAATTACCATCATGAATCAAATCAAACTCGTATCATGACTTTTCATGCATAAAAAACAAGATTTGGCCTATATATGGCAACTTGGTTACGGTGACAAAAGAAAATCTTGATTCTTCAATGCAAAAGAATTATGGCCCAAGTCTTGACCTAAATACATTCTATTATGTACACACAAGTGAGGCAGACCTAGAACACGCACAAAACATTGCAGAAACGGCCATACCAAGTTGGTGAAAAAGCTTGAAAAGTGGGAGATCAAAAACAACATTAGAGCGCGATTCAGTCAAAAAGCTGGACATAGTGTTCTTCCCTGACATCCAGTGAAGCCAAAGGGATCAAAACCAAGCCTTTTCATTGCCTAAAACTCACTGTAAGTCTCCATGAACCTTGCTCTGAACATGGAATCCGAATCTCCAATTCTTGCATCTTTTCTTGAAAATCTTGGCATATTTGTGTTTGTTGTGTGATTTGGAACGTTTTGGCATCATTCAATTTTATTTTTAGGACCTGTATCATGATGCCCGAACCTAGGGTTCTTGCTTTTGTTTTTTAGGCGTTTTTTATGCAGGATAAATTGAGGCTAATGATGGGTATAGGAATGATCAGGGGAGAGAAACGAATGCAATGATGGTTTCCATAAGCATTTATATGGCCTGTAGCTCTTGATAGGATGATGTCATGGATTTAGTTGCGGACTAAAATCCGCAGGTAAACGAACCAGTCTTCGTTGAAGAAGACGAAGACGTGGCTTAGCGTGATTGGTCCATTCAAACAAATTGCGCGTTTTTTTATTTTGCCAGGCATAATTAATTGTTTATCATATAATATTTGTTGTACATTCCACTAACAAAGATGCAGCGTGGTTCAGTTGGTGGAAGCGTGAATGGGATACCCTTGGGACCTGGGTTCGAATCCCAGGTCCCCCAAAAACTTTGTTAAACTTTTTCTCCAGATATTCACATGCAGCACTCCAAGTGTGGCTCACCAAATGCCTCCAGATCTCAATGTGTCAAGTGACTTCAGGCCAAGATCCAAGAGCTAGATTTGAGCATCCACCATACTCCCAGATCAGGCCCACACCCCCCTGAGTATTTCCTTTTACATTTTATTTCTTTTTTATTTTTTATTTTATTATTATTATCATCTTAATTAATTAATTAACCAATTAACTTTTTCATAAAAAAATCAGAAACAACAAAAATAATATTTTTATTAATTCCATTAATTTTATTATTTATTTTTGTAAATAACAATTAATTTATTTATTTAGTTTAATTAGGTACAATTTTAATATCTTTTGCATTAAATTAAAATTAATATAGAATTAGGATTTTTATTAATTTTTTAATCATTCTTATTTTATTTCCTTAATTAATAAAAAAAACAAAAAAATCTTTTCATTTAATTAATTAATTCAATTATTAATTTAGACTAATTTTAATTCAAAAAATAAAAAAATATGCTTTATTGAATAAAAAGGGTCAAAACCCTAAGACACTCCGATTTAATTTTCTCGCGCGGGAATTATTTTTGATCCATATTTCAATATTGTAACTGCTTCGAGAATGTAATAGTTTTTAACTTAGGACTTTATTTATTTATTTATCGCTTTTATTTACTTTTCGCAATTTAATTTTTAAGGGTTTGTCTTTGGCGATGTAAATACCCGACGCCTTGTAATAGCTTAGATTTATTTTCCGCAATTTAATTCCCGCACAATATTAACTGTTAGATGTTTGAATAATAGGCAATGCATGACAAGATCAATTTTAATTTAAAATCAACAGTAGCTCACCATTAACATGTACAAAGATAATATAACTGAAAAATAATACACTCGCACATGCCACTCTTAGGGTACACCTCACTTGGTTGCCTCGAACGTGGTCATTGAGTATAGGAAGTTTTAAAGGTCGCCCTCTTGTCTAAAGATCAAAGTTGCCTCGAAACGGTTGCCTCGGATAAAATGATCTAAGACATTAGGGTTACCGCTAAGGCATCCTAACATTGCTTTAGTGACCACACGTCCCTTAATCGAATTGACCTGAAAACTCCAACGACGGTGCTACCTACTCCTCAATAGTGGGATAGCATTGTCTAAAGGAAATTTGCACAGTTTAATTCCTTTTTGAGTAGGTAGATGTTCTTAAGTACTTGCTTCTTTTAAAAAACAAAACAAAAATTTTCGCACTTACACCCCTTTCAAACAAAAACCTCTTTCCAAACCCACAAACACAAAGAAAAGCAAACTTTTGAAAACACAATGAGCAAGTACCTAAGAGCCTGTGGATAACCACAGATAGAAAGGGTGCTAACACCTTCCCTTTCTATAATCTACCTCCCAAACCCGAGAAATATCTCAAAAAGGAATTTTTCTGTGCTTTTGTCCTTTCCTTGTTGGATAAAATAAAAGACGGTGGCGACTCTTGCTTACCGCGACATTTTGCAAAAACAAACGCAAACGCGAACCGACATTCCAAAATAGTCAGTTCTCATTCCCACCGATCACAATATGCATGCTTGGTATCTTGGCAAAACAAAATAAAACAAAACAAAAAGATCATAGTCCCTCGATGACGCTATCTTGGTTTCCTAAACAAAAATGATCTTAGTCCCTAAAAACTTGCTAAGATACTTGGCACTATTGCTATCATGGCCATACGATGACCCACGCCTGTCCCGTTTAACATCCAAAGATAGGGTTGTCTACCAAATACAATGGTAAAACAACAATGTCAAAAGGGTTAAAAATGTACAAGAAAGACTTTTGATTAGGTAGATGCTTCTAGTTACTTGATCGAATTTGCAAACCATCCTTGCTATTTTCAAACAAACACACACAATTTCAAAACATTGAAACATTTTTTAAAAGACAAACATCTTTGTATACATTCTTCAAACAAGAATCATTACAAAGGTTGTCAAAACGATGGCCTCTTTTCAAAATACTTTCAAAACCATACAAAGCACCATTTCAAACAATTGGAAAAGCAAAGAAAGTGATCAAAACAAGTAACTAAGAGCCCATGGAAAACCATGGATGAAAAGGGTGCTAGCACCTTCCCTTTTCATAATTTACCCCCCGAACCCAAGAAAACATCTCAAAGGTCTTTCTTGTGCTTTTTGACCTTTCCTTTGGATAAAATAAAAAGTCAGTGATGACTCTTGCTAAACCGAAACATTTGCGAACACAAACGCAAAACCTCAAGTCAGTTCTCTCACCGTATCACACCCGTGGAGAGAGAACGGTAGCATCTTATGCTAGTCTTTGGATGTGACTATCATTTTCTGTATGATCTTTTTAATGTTTTTGTTAGCAGCTTCTACAACACCATTCATCTTTTGTAACAGTATGCTTTCGAACTAACCCATGCTTCAGCTAGGACTTTTAAGGGTTATAACGTAGCCTGCTTCACGGTTCAAGAAACAAAGGATAAAGGCTCAAAATTTATTTATACCCACCCGCTCTTCGTGATGTTCTTCAGTCCTAAACTCAGATAATTGTGCATTTAGATCCCGTTTGACTCTTTGTTCTGATATTCCAGTGATGGTTCGGATACTGACAATTTATTTTGAACAAGAAGTCATTTTTGTTGAGAGTTTGTAGGACCTCTTTGTTTTTATTTTATTATCCCTGTCTTTTGGCTGAACTGTTTCTTTTGTGATTACAGTCAGCGGGATGCCCCAATTTTTTTCCTTAAGTCTCCTTCATAGGTTTTGACTTAATGGCTTTTATCTTGAGAGATAATGACTGCCTGTCTTGACGATTATAAGGAACCATCACCGTCTTTTGTTTTAGAAGGACGTCTTTGATGACATTTATTGTGCACCTGGATTAACCGAGAAAACTACCCTGCCCCAGGTTATGATTAATGGTTTTAATTTGTGTGAAAAGAAAAACTCCTACTTCTTTGGCTCAAAAGGGGTTGACTAGGGATTATCTTCCTTATAACTCCACCATTTAGGATTTGAAACAACGCCTGTACATCGTCAGCATGGTCTGTTCAAAAGCATACTGTAGAGATTTTGATATCATTTTCATCATCATCCCTCTAAAGGCTTAGAGTTTTTTAATCAAGAGTTGATCATCACAAAAAGGAAAGCAATTTAAATATAGTGAATATGAATGGATTGATTCAAAACAGAATATGCAATGCATTGATAAAGTAACAGAGTTTGACATGAATAGATATTCGAACAATTAAAATAAAATTACAAATTGAAAATTCTAATGAACAAAAGCCTCTCTTGTCAGAACTTGTCACTTCAAATGGTGAGCCTTGGAGAATTGACAGAAACATTCTATTTGACCATCTTGTGTGAATTCCAATGCTCCTTCATCAATCAGGTCTTGAATTTTGTACTTCAACTTCCAACATTCGTCAGTGTCATGCCTCGGACTGTTAGAGTGATTTGCACACCTTGCATCAGGATTGTAGTTAGTCGAAAAAGTTATGGGATTCGGATGTGGTCCTATCAATGTCACCAGATTCATCCTAAACATATATTATAAAGCTTGAGACAGCGGCATGTTGAACTTGGTAAACTGCCTCTTGGGTGTATCTGACTTACTCTAATTAACCCGTTGTTTTTGGCGAGGTTGCTGTTGGACCCGTGAGGTAGTAGAAAGTTGGAAAGGTCCACCCTTCACCATACCAAACTCTTGTCTTTTTGGAGGCTGATCAATGACTTGGTCCTCGGCCTCGACTATTTGCTTCATACTGTTGCATCGGTCTTGATGAAGCTGGTTGATAATGGTTCTCAACTCTTATTGTTCCCGGGCTAAGCCTTGGATAAGAGCCATCTGCCCCAGCATCTGGGTTCTCATTGCACCTACCTCAGCTTGCAGTTGTTCCAGTTGCTCGTCCTTATCGTCTTCAGGACTTTTCTTGACCAAGTTCCCAACAAGGAATGCTTTCAACTCTTCCTGCCCCTTGGATAGGTTTAGGAATATGTCCCTAAACTGAGCTTCTTGAGTTTGAAGATCTCTGTTGTCTTGTTTGAGAGCCATTGCTGAAATAAACAACGAGAACATGAGAGACCTGTACTGGAAGACATGTTATGCAATGATATGTATGATATATGTATGCAATGTTTTCAAGGATCTCGCGGGGTAAACAAGAAACTGTTAGAATTTGATTGCAGCTTGATTGAAGAAACTCCGTGTTGTTAAGAGTCCTTCTTCAAGAGTCAAGCTCACCATATCGAGTGGGTCATAGCCACTGACTCAAGTTATCGTGTTTTGATCTCTATACGGCATTGGCTAGAGGAAAATAAATCCCCTTTGCCCCTTGCTAGACGTTTGATTTACCATAACCTGCATCACAAACCCTTGAGATCCTTGAAATGGTTAGTGAAATGCTAAGGCATGATGTTATGATGTGTATGCTATGCGTTTAAGCAAACGTGCAAGGTGATGTAAGCAAGTAAACTCGACAAGAAATCCAAGTTATTGGATAAGGACTGTAAACAAAACCTGTAAGGAACTCATGTTGTCAGATAATAAAAATGTGCAAGTAGTTCAAGTTGAAAGCACACAAGTCACACAAACAGCCTTAGGTTTAGGCTTGCATGAGGTCAAAGGTAATACCCTCTTGAAGTTAAGTTGGTTTAACCTGTCCTAATAATAGTAATCGGGTTCTAGAGGTTCTCAATATCACTGACCATCCTCCATCGATCATGGTTTCAGCTCACGCAATCTTTTATTGCGGACGGAACTATCTCGAGAGTATGGTCTTAATGAGTGTAGCATCGAGTATCAACCAGTTCCCAGCTCTACACTGAGACCGGCTATCTCACTCCTTCCTATGGCCAAGTTGGTCAATTATAGGTTCTAAGGTCAGTTGATGCTTAACGACCCATATAGAAGCCTCGTATTCTCCTTGTTCCTCCAGAAGGGATACCGGTACCATAATGTGCCACATCAATGTAGCTACTGCTTCAACCGTATCGGTCTACACCGTACAGTTCCCTCACAGTTTATTGCTACTTACCTAAAAGGTGTTCCCCGGATCCGAGTTAGGATCTATAGTAACTCCGATACAAAGCCCACAAAAATAAATCAATCAAATCAAACAATAGAAAACAATATGATGAACTAATCCTAAGGTATACCCCACTTGTTAATTCTCCCCAGCAGAGTCGCCAGTTCTATGATACGGTGGCCAGAACCGAGACTGTTTTTAGGAATTGCTGGTTTGAGTTTTGCGTTTGTGTTTGCGAAATGTCGCGGTAAGCAAGAGTCGCCACCGACTTTTATTTTATCCAACAGGAAAGGAAAAAAGCACAGAAAAATTCCTTTTTCGAGATATTCTGAGTACGGGGGTAGATTATAGAAAGGGGAGGTATTAGCACCCTTTCTATCCGTGGTTTTCCACGGGCTCTTAGGTACTTGCTCATCATTTTTAAAATTGCTTCTGTGTGTGTTTGATTTGAAAAGTTTTTGTTTTGACTTCGATTTAACCCTTGATTCTGTCTTCAAGAGTGTTACGAAGTATTTTTGAAAACTTTGTTTGAAAAAGGAGTCTAAGTGTGAAAAAGTTTGGTTGGATTGAGCAAGTACTTAAGAACTAATCTACCTACTCGAAAAAAGAATCGTTCTATGTTCGTTTCCTTTAGAAAGTGTTATCCCACTATTAGTGAGTAGGTAGCATCATCGTTGGAGTTTGAGGGTCAATTTGAAAGGGACGTACGGTTACTAAAGCAATGTTAGGACGTCTTAGTAATAATCATAATGTCTTAGATTAATTACTCTAGGCAACAATTCCGAGGTAACCTTTCCGAGGCAACTTTTCCGAACGGGGATTTGATCTTTGTTTAGACAAAAGGGCGACCACTAAAATATCCTATACTTAATAACCGTTTACCGAAGGCAACCGAAGTGGGAGTGTACCCTAGGAGTGCACATGTGTGAGTGATTCAATTTCAAGTTATTATCTTTGGACATTTTAGGGTTATCTAACTGTTTTAAAGTTAATCATACATTCTTGTCATACAACCCTAATTATTCATACATCTAACAGTTAATAAGTTGCGGAATTTAAAATGCAGAGATTAAACTACGCTATTACAAGGCTTCGGGTATTTACATAGCCAAAAACAAACCCTTAAAAATAAAGCGATAAATGAAAATAAAAGACCTAATTAAACTATTATAACTTGTGAGCAATTACATTAATAAGATAAAAATAAATAATAAAGTGCGCACGAGGAAATTAAGAACGATAAGAAATTAGGGTTTCGACCCTTTCTAACCTAATTAAAGGAAAAAATATTTTTTGGTTATTTTTAAGAAAATAAAATAAAACCTAATTTTCTAGTTTGTTTTAATTTATTTACCAAAAGAATTAAAATTACCTTAACATTAAATTACACTAATTAAATTAAATTAATTTTTGATAAAAAATAAAATCTAAACCTAGTTCGGTGAAAAGTTAATTTTTATGAATTTTTGATTGGTTAAAAAAGAAATTATTTTAGTATTGAA
Organism: Vicia faba; assembly: GCA_948472305.1. NCBI lineage: Eukaryota > Viridiplantae > Streptophyta > Magnoliopsida > Fabales > Fabaceae > Vicia > Vicia faba. Next base: position 779,070,829 of record OX451736.1, read on the forward strand.
AAAGGATAATAAAAAGGAGTAAAAAAAATAACCCAATGGCCCACTGCCAGCAGCTTTGATCAGAGGATAACGATACAGAGGATGAAGGTCTAGAAGATGACGGTCCAGAGGGTGAAGGTCCAGAAGATGACGGTCCAAAGGATGAAGGTGTTGGGCCTACTCCTGGATAGTGGATCCAGCAGATTGTGACTGTCAGAAGATGTGATGTGTTGGATCTGGCTAAGACTGATGGATCCAGAGGATAATGCCCAGGGGATGCTCGGTCTAGTCCTGCTTGATGAAATCAGAGGATAATCTCCAGCAGATGTAAACTCTAGATCTGGCGAAAACAAAGGGGAAAGGTGCCAGAGGGTCACGCCTGAGATCGAACCTAGAATCACGAATTTATGACTTCCTTCTTCTGACCAACTGCGTTAGGTGTTAGTTTAACAATACAACAGAATAAACAAACAGATCAGAACTATGGGTTTCTGGCCAGAACAAACGCGCCAGAATTTAAACCGGCCAATAAAGTGGTGACACGCTATCGTCTTCTTCCCTAGATCCGTCGTTTAAAAACTCAAAACATTTACCTACGGATATGGCGCTGTAACTGTAACCCTGTTCATCTCAAAAATCACATACAAGCAATATAAATAAAATTCAAGACATTGGATCAGTTGGGTTTGATCTGCTGATCACAATGGTCTCCTCCTTTTGGATCAATTGTCCTTGTATGAAAAGACCCTAAAACACACCAAGAAAAACTTAATAATGGTAATTCTTGATTTAGTCCATAAAAATGCAATTGGATGATATGGATAGCTTGCAAATGTGTTAAGGAATAAGAATGTACAATTATTTCAGGCTATAAGTATCAGAATGATGCAATTCGAATTCAATAAAGAACCAAGGTCGTGGCTGACTTACAGTGCATTTTGGTGCTGGAAAAGACTTGTTCTTGATTGGTATGGACTCCTTGTGATCCCAGGAAACGAATGAGAGGGTTAGGGAGCCTTGCAAATGTCTGGAAGTGCAAAATCAGTTCTCCAGTTTTCTTTAGAATTTTGAGATTTTGCTCTTGTTCTTGGAAGCAGCTCTGCACCAAAATTCTTGTGTTTAGGGTTTAACCCTCTTTTGCATAAGTAGTGAATCACATTAGGTTAATTATTTTTGGCCAAGATCTCAAAAATTCATGAATGGAATATTTGGTCATTAAGCCATATGAAATCTTTCCATAACCATGCCAATCATGCCCTTTTGCCTTAATTCGAATTTGATTGATTAGGCCAGCTCATCTGGATTTGATTTTCATCAAAATCAGATCTTCAAGACAAATCTTGGTATTTTTTACTATTTATTTGATTTAAAATGATTTTTAATAAATAAAAACCATAATAAAATAAATAAATGGAGCAAATAAGATGTAGTGGCTGCCTTGGGTCGTGGACCATGCTACCAACTCAAAACAAGTGCAAAAAGTTAGGCCCAATTAGCAAAAATTGCAATTTGGGGCACTTTTGACTTTTGGCAATTTTGCAAAAAAAAATCAACTTCAACAATGCATAACTTCCTCAATTTTGACTATTTGAAGGTGTTCTTAGACTTTTTAGAAAGTTTTATATGTCCTCTAAGCAACCCTTTTGGTCTCATATTAATTTGGTATTCCATGTTCATGTATGAAGCTTTGACGAAAAAGGTGTTTTTGTTGACTTTTCAAAATGACTTATAATGTCAAAATTCATAACTTCTTGTGGGTGCATATTTTGAACTTGGAAGCTGAAGATGGATTGTAGAGAACTGCATCCTCTTCAAAATTAGCTTTGGATGGGTCATTTCTCATAAATCATGAGAAAGTTATGCTTGGTCAAAGTTAAGTTGACTTTTCCTACAAAACCCTAATTTAGCAACTTTTGGTTCTTGATGAATTGTGAGCAATCTTTGATGAATCATGATCAACCCTTGATAAAATGATGAATAATACTTCAAAATGAGTATGTTGACCAAAAATCTTGAGGTTTGACTTTATGTGGGCCACAGTTGACTTTTGCCCTAGCACAGTCGATTTTCAGGCCTTGGAGCAATTGACTGGGCAAACTTTCTCTACAAGGCTTGAAAGTTCACATGGATGATCTTAAGAACATATTAGGGCAATGGTGAGCATTTGGGGTCCCTTGGACTCAAGTATCTTGATGCAACATGAAACCCTAATTTGAGGTAGACTGCCTTAGGAGAGAGCTTGTTTGGTCAACCCTTAGACTACCTTGAGCAACTTGAGGATCTTTTCTTGAAATATTTTGAGAAATATGGGAGGGACAATTTTGGGGTACAACATAAGGGGTCTTCAAATTATTTTTTTATTCAAAATGTAAAAAAAAACGCATGGGCCTAAAGAAGGGAAGAGGGATTCAGCCCAACATGGTCCAACAACAACCATCAAACCCAAGCTTATTGATCATTTTTGTTATTCATTAATTCTGTTTTATTAAAATAGATTAGAGATGTGAAAAGATTTAGGGTTAAGATTTGGGTCTTCATCTTCTACAAGGCTTAAGTCTTTCTCCTCTTCCCTCTCACGCGGCGCTTAATCTCTTTACCTCGCCTCTGTTCATCTCCTCCATAACCTAAATCTCTCCAAGCTTCTTCTCCTTTCCATCCTTATTTCATCTCACAAACCTTTGCTCTCTACTGAACCATCCTAATGCCTCTCCGTCTATCTCGACATCATGACTAACATCTTTTGAAGCTTTTCTTTTGAACTTGGATTTTAATAATGTTTGTTCCTCATAACTGATTGCAGGTTTGCGGATTGGTTCTGGAATGGGAGGGTATCGATGGGTTGATGAGTGAGGTGAAGCTATTGTTCAGGGGGATTTGAGATGAAGTGGTGGCTGGCGAGAGCAAAACAGAAAGGGATCGACGATGATGGTGAGTGAACAGTTGCGCGATTTAAAGAACAGGGGAGTCCCAAAAGGTAATTTTCGGTAATCCAATTTAACTATTTTCTCGCTTGTTCACGAGTTTATTCCTTACGGTATTATTGAATGTGATTGTTCAGGTTGAGTTTACAGTAGAGATGGGTAGATGTACAGATCAAGAGGGAATGATTTTTTTTATAGTTGGTTCTGCTATAGAATTATTACTATTACCTTTTAATGACTTGTTTTTGTTTAATAGTTATGACCATAACAGCAGCATAGACAATGAGAGTTTCAAAAAAAAAATTCAGAACAACACAAAGTAATAGTATACTTATGAAACAGAAAGGGGAAAACTCACAAGATTGGAGAAGATATGATGATTCGACTCCGACAGTAAATCAAGTAATTCTGAGGTAAAATTTGTTCCTTAATGTTTCCCTTTCTTCTGAATGAATCTGGAAAAAGTCGTTGAAAGCTTTATGACTTATCTATTTGTATTTTCCGAGTTTATGCAGGGGGGTGAGGATGAGCGGTTTAAGGGATCAATTTACGGGTTTGTTGGCTATGTTTGTATACTGCTACCTCACTCTTCCGTTTTTGCTGGCTATTGCTTTGGCTTTTTGTTTTTATCCTCTCCTCTCTTTGTTGGTTCTGGTTTCTTGGTTATATGGTGTTTATTCTGGGATTTGAGACAAGGGTTTTGATGAGCTTGTATTGATAATGCTGTTTTTTGGTTTGGATTCTATGTTCTATCTATCTTTTTGAGAGTTTTGTGGGTATTGATTATGTTGTTATGGAGAGGAGTTTTGACAGGGAGTTTTGAATGGTTAGTGAAAACAACGGTTTGGCCTTTTTTTGTACTGTTTTCGTGTTGTACTTTTGCCCTCTCACTCCCCCAGGTTTTTCTGTTTGGTTTTGGTTTTATAGTAGCTGAGAAGTGGGAATTTGGTGGGAAATATTAGTGAATTTGAACAATTTCTGATATGCTGGTTTTGAACCTTTGAGTAGCAGGTTTCTGTTTTGCTATTTTTGTGTTATGGTTGGACTTGGTATGACAGGTTTTGTACTGTTATGGGCAGCATAACCTAGCAAGTGTTGGGCTGATTTTTGCAGCATTGTTAGCAGGCTGTAGCAGGTTTTTGGATAGTTTCTTTGGTTTAGGTGATACTTTTCTAACTTGTCCCTATCTTCTTTCCTCTTTCATCTTTCAATGAAATAAAGCAACTTGCTTTTTACTCCAAATTCTGAAGGGTTTTGCAACATAGGGAAAATGATGATGCTAGCTTATATGTCATCTGATTTTGCAGCCTATCCTTGCTGCTATATTGTTGTTGCTTGGGCAGCCTTGGACTTGCTTGCTATAATGTTTTTGTTGCAGGTTTTAGTCTCCATTCTTTAGGCAGCTTGGGCAGCTTTCTTGCTGCATTGTTTTTGTTGTAGGTTTTTGCTTACTGCACTATTGCAACATGTTGTCTTATTATAGCCTATTGTTTGCTGTCTTTTATACTTTGCCTATGCTGCCCTGTTTCTGTGATGCTGTGTGATGTTTTGTGCTGGGCAGTTTGACTTGTATATTTTCTTCCTTTCTTATGAACCAAGAAAGGAAACTTTCTTGTGATTTTCAATTGGGAAATGGATTATGATAAAAAACAAACAAATATTCTGATTCCGAGTTGCAAAACCCTAATGATAAACTCATTTTTGCTTGAATTTTTCAATCCTTATTGTTTGCTAACTTCTTCTTTTTTTCTTTTGTTACATGAACATGAGGCGTGGATAGCAAGCGAGGATGGGAATGGTCACTTGAAGATGAAACAACAGAGGTTTGAAGAAACAAAATAAATGTTCTCTCTTTGTAGACAAAAACTTGTAGTTCTTTGTAACAAAACAACAAAAACTTGTAAATCAAACCATTTGTAATGTAATAAAATGAGGCCTTGAATAAATTTGTTGTAATGAATTTTATTGTTCAAGACTTGAATTTATTTAAATTTGCAATTCTCAATTGAATGTTTTGGACTAAAACATCTTGGTTTGGTAACTTGGATTTTAAGCAAACAGAAATGATCGGATAATCAATATGCCTTGTATTCCAATCAAACTTCTAAACAAAATAAATGTTTTAAAATTCTAACTTGGTTAACTTAATCCCAAAGCCATGGTCATCTAAATGATAGTCCTAACCTTCGCCTCTTGTCCACACCAAATTTTCATTCAAAATGAAACTCGAACGCCATGCTTGATAACAGTGGGAATTTATTGCTAAACAATCATGCTTTGAGAACCCTCATCAACCTTTAAAAATTCCAAGATCAATGATGATTAAGAACATTTTGAAAACAAACAAATGACTTGCGACGATTTGATAACTTTCAAAGTCTTCCAAACGCAATTTTCCTTCAATTCCTTGAAGATAAACCCATGAGCGACATCACACATGACCATGAGTAGAAATAAATGTCTCAAGGTCTTGTAATTTGAAGAAATCACAATTCTAGAAATCAGACGACTGTTATTTGAAATTAGGTCAAAATTCATGAAGTGACTTCCAACGCATTCGAATTTCTGGTGATTTTCTACGTGTAATCAGTTTTTGATTTGTGAAGAGAAATTTGAGATGGCATCAAGGGGAATCATACGCAAGAAAAACCATTCAAAAATTTTGAATAATGAATAAGTTACGATCATTTGAATTTGTTCTCGCAAAAGGGCAATTTTCAAGTCAATGTAGTCGTTTTCAGTTATATGGACCATTGATTGAGCAAACTTGCAATGCGAGGTTTGAAAACTGATTTAAACAACCTTGAGGAGACATGAAGACCTATGAAGACCATTTGAAACCCTGAAGACTCAATTTTATTTGAGAAACGTCAAACCCTAATTGTTGACTTACTGCCTAGGAAGAGAATCTGTCCGATCAACTTCTGAACCAAATTAGGTGTCTGAGAAACCCTAGGATAGCATCTTGAGTGAAAAATGAGAGGGCAAATTTTGGGGTACAACAGAGGCTGTTGGCTTGATTTCCCCAATCATATCGATTCCCCACATAGCAAAGGGCCAAAGAGTCGTCAAGACGTTTAGAGGAATCAGAGGTACGTGCACTTTATCCGCATAAATTTGACATTTATGGCAAGTCCGAGAGTGTTGGTAGCAATCTGCCTCCATGGTAGACCAATAGTAGCCTGCCCGTAGGATTTTCTTTGCCATCGTATGCCCACAGGAATGGGTACCAAAAGTGCCTTCGTGTAATTCAACCATGATCCTTTCAGCCTCAACCTTGTCTACACACCGAAGTAATATAGAGTCATGACTGCGTTTCTACAAAATGTCGTTACTAAGGAAGAATTTAGTCGAGAATCTTCTTAGGAACTTCTTGTCATTCACTGAAGCTCCTTCTGGATATTCCTGAGACTCGAGATACCATTTAACTTCGTGGAACCAAGGTCCATCCACTACTTCTTCAGTACTGACCTCGTGACAGTAGGTTGGTTCATCCATCCACTCAATGGAGATTTGAGGAGCCTCGTTATCCCAATTAAGTTTAAACATAGATGACATTGTAGCTAATGCGTCTACTAGCTGATTTTCTTCTCGCGAGAAATGCTCGAAGGTAATCTTCTTGAAATGCGGCAACAATGTCAACACATGTTCTTTATAAGGGATAAGGTTGGGGTGTTTGGTGTCCCATTCCCCTTTGACCTGACTGATGACCAAAGTTGAATCTCCAAATACATCCAAGTATTTGATCCCCAAGTCTATAGCAACTTTGAGACCGAAGATGCATGCTTCGTATTCTGCCATGTTGTTTGTACAGTCGAAGCAAAGTCTGGCAGTAAAGGGAGTATGACATCCTTCCGGGGATATGAGTACAACATTGATACCGTTGCCAAGTGAATTGGATGCCCCACCAAAGAACAGGGTCCATCGGGATCCTTGTTCAGGTCCGTCATATGGCCTGATTTCTTCACAGTTGTCTAATGTCATGATGTCTTCATCCGGGAACTCAAACTTCATGGACTGATAGTCTTCCACAACTTGGTGAGCAAGGTGATCAGCTAATACACTACCCTTTATAGCTTTCTGGGTAGTATACTGTATGTCATAATCTGTCAGTATCATCTGCCATCTTGCTATCCTCCCAAAAAGAGCGGGCTTCTCGAAGATGTACTTTATCAGATCCATTTTAGATATCAACAGAGTAGTATGGGTCAGCATATACTGTCTCAGCCGGAGAGCAGCCTATGCCAGAGCGCAGCAAGTTTTCTCGAGCAGTGAATATCTTGTTTCGCAGTCGGTAAACTTTTTGCTCAGGTAATAAATAGCATGCTCTTTTCGGCCAGACTCGTCATGCTGCCCCAGCACACACCCCATTGAGTTTTCTAAAACAGTTAGATACAGGATCAATGGCCTTCCCTCGACAGGTGGCAACAACACAGGAGGCTCTTGCAGGTATTCTTTGATTTTGTCAAAATCAACTTGGCACTCGTTATTCCATTTGACTACTTGATCTTTCTTCAAGAGCTTGAAGATTGGCTCACAAGTAGCTGTCAGGTGAGAAATGAACCTGGCGATGTAATTCAAACGTCCCAAGAATCCTCTGACTTCTTTCTCAGTATGAGGATAAGGCATCTCTTATATCGCTTTAACCTTGGCAGGATCAACCTCGATACCCTTGTTGCTGACGACAAAGCCTAAGAGTTTACCAGACTGCACTCCAAACGTGCACTTGTTTGGATTCAATCTCAACTTGTACTTCTTCAGCCTCTCAAACAGCTTCTGTAAGTGATCAAGGTGCTCTTCTTCTGTCTGCGATTTGGATATCATATCGTCTACGTAGACCTCTATCTCATGATGTATCATGTCATGAAATAAATCTACCATGGCGCGTTGATAAGTTTCCCCATCATTCTTCAGTCCGAATGGCATGACCTTATAGCAGAAAGTGCCCCACTGTGTAACAAAGGTCGTTTTCTCCATATCCTCAGGCGCCATTTTGATTTGGTTGTAGCCCAAGAAACCGTCCATGAAGGAAAACACTTTGTGTTGTGCCGTATTGTCAACTAGGATGTCGATGTGGGGAAGTGAGAAATCATATTTGGGGCTTGCCCTATTCAAATCTCTGTAATCCACACACATTCGTACTTTACCGTCTTTCTTGGGCACAGGAATAACATTGGCCACCCATTGGGGATAAGAGGTGACAGCCAAAAACCCAGCATTGAATTGCTTCATGACTTATGCTTTGATCTTTTCTGACATATCGGGCCTCATGCGACGAACCTTTTGCTTTACTGGGGGAAATCTTCTTTTGTAGCCAGACGATGTACCACATTGTCTGCATCAAGTCCCGGCATGTCTTTGTACGACCAGGCAAATATCTCAACATAGTCGTGTAATAACTGAATCAGGCGCTCCTTGACACTGGGTTCCAGATTGGCACCCACCTTGACCTCCTTCTTGTCTTCCTCAGTTCCCAAGTTAACTGTTTCGACCGGCTCTTCGAGCGGCTGAATGGTCCTTTCTTCCTATTGTAACAACCTGGCCAACTCCCCTGGCACCTCATAATCTTCCTCACCTTCGTCATCGGCTTGGTAGATCGGATTTTTAAAGTCACAATTGGCCATAGCAGAACTGTTACCCATGGCATCCTGAGTGGATGTAGATATGCATTTTTAATATGTGAGTGTGTGTAAGAGCATAGCTACCTTTTGAAAGAAATAAAATGTAAGAAAGAAAAGACAAAGAAGACAAAATTTGATGCAAAAACGTCCATGATTCATTAATGACATATGAGAATGAAGTGACAACCCTCACAAATGGACCGTTGCGCCTCGGGTAAGACACAAGGTTTTAAAAGTCTGAATTTGTTTAAATATTACAAGCCTGAAAATATTAAGAGACAATTACTCTTGAATAAAAGTAATAGGAATGAAATCTTTGGCCTCCCAATTGTTGAGCCCTCCGCCGATGGTTGGAAAAATCCATTCGTCTATGTCACAGTTGCCATCATTGTCTTCTATTATATTGACTCCTTGATTGCTGATACGCAGAGGTGGTCCCCCAGCGCGAGAATGTCGAAAAGCTCTTTGGGCCTCTAAAGTGAACCCCAACCCAAATTTGTCGGACTTGTAGGGAATATCCGGAAGCTGACCCCAGATAGTGCATCCTCCCTCTTCAACTACTGCTCGAGCATCTTTCAATGAGGCCATCTTCAGTGGAGGTTTAGTAGCCTTTGGGACCCTTGAGTAGACTTGGTTGCCGCGACCGTTGTTGGAACCTCTTCAAAGTTCTGACAGGGAGTCTCTATGAATTCACCATCCATTTCAACATACCTGAAAGAGTTCAGATGGCTAACCATGTACTCCTCCTCTCCGTGAAATGTGACAATCTTCCCTTTGATCGGGTATTTTAGCATTTGGTGTAGGGTGGAAGTGATGGCACCAGCACCATGGATCCATGGTCGACCCAACAGACAAGAGTACGAAGGGTGGATGTCCATCACATAGAAAATTGAGTTAAAAGTTTGAGTCTTAATTTTTATGGGGATACTAACTTCTCCGTGCACTGTCCTCTTGGAGCCATCAAAGGCCTTTACTATGATGCTGCTAGGTTTCAAGATTAACCCCTTCCAATCCAGTAGGTCGAGAAATATTTTGGGCAAGAAATTCAATGATGAGCCAGTATCCACCAGAACGTGGGCAAGCGTGGTGCCCCTGCATTCAATGGAAATATGTAAGGCATCGTTGTGCTTCATTCCCTTAGAGGTTAAATCAGCGTCGGAAAAGCCCAATCTGTTATCAGTAGTTAGACTGGCCATGCAGTTTTCAAATTGGTTGATGAAGGTCTCTTGGGGCACGTGGGCGGTCTTAAGAAACTTTAACAAGGATTTGGCGTGAGTTTCAGAACACAAAAGTAAAGGCAACAATGATATCTTCGAGGGAGTCTGCCCCAATTGTTCTACAATGTTGTAGTCACTTTTCTTGATTATCTTCAGGATTTCTTCTATTTCTTTTCTAGAAGCTTCAAGGATGACCTCGGGATGTTCTCTTGCTTGGGAAGGCTCAATCAAGGCCTCTTTGCCCCTTGTATCGGTAGTAGGGATAACAATAGGAGTATCACTGGGAGTGTCGGTAGGAGTGGAAGTAGGAATGATCGTAGGAGTAGCAACGGTCTTTGGAGAAATCTTAGGCGAGAAGACTCTTCCACTTCTTGTTATTTTGCTGGTCCCAGTGATGTTACCGACATCAGGATCAATATCTCTCGCAACTTCGTCTTTGACAACCAACTGATCTTGCTTGACGCCATAGTAATAAACGTCAGCCCCATAACTCCAGGGAACAGCTTTATCCGAGGAGTACGATATTGGTCTTGGCATAGTGATGATTAAAGGTGCAGATCTTGGAACAGATGTAATCCTGACGGGTCTTTTGGTGGAGACCCTGGGAGGATTGTCGGAAATGGTGATTATCGAAACATCTTGATAAGAACTTTTAATAAGAGGTAGCTTTTCAATTAGGATTTCTTTGTTAGTCATCAGGCGTTGGACGCCTATCTTTAGTAACAAACAACGGTTCGGTAGAGACTTGCATAAGTGACAATCTTCATCGCAGCCTGGGAACAGGCCGGCTTGCAGTAGATTCTGTTTAATGATCAATAGAGGAGTAATTAAGTCATTCACGGAGGAAACAAAACAATCATCATCAATGGCGTTGATACCTTGGCCATGTCTGGGCATTGGCGCTGTTATTACATTAGGCGTTTCTAGGGGATCAAATTCAATCTCTTTTTCATTGATAAGGTCTTGCACCTTATTCTTTAAGGCCCAACAGTCATTTGTATCGTTCCTCGGGCTTTCAGAATGATAGGCACATCGGGCGTTCGGGTTGTAGCAAGGAGAAGCAGTATTGGGGTTCTTGGGAGCTTCCTTTAAAGTTTCTAGATTGGTTTTTAGAAGGTGTGGCGAAACTTGGGACATGGTCCTATTAATCCGGGTAAATCATCTCATGGGTGCTTCTGGTTTGCGCTGATAATTTCGCTGCTGATTTGGCGCAGGGTTAGAAATCATGACAGCCCCTACTGCCGGACGACGATCGGTTTTGTTTTAATTTCTATAGTCATATGCAGCACTGACCTCCTTCTTTCCAACAAAGGGCTTCTTCACCATACTCGAGGATGCATCTCTTTGAATTTTTCTGCTTTTTATACCAGCCTCAACCCGCTCACCAGTCATGATTAATTCAGTAAACCCAGCTGAGGAACTCCCAATCAGGTGATTGAAAAATGGTCCTCACAAGGTGCCTAGGAACATATCAACTACTTCTCTTTCGGATAGAGGGGGCTGGACCCTGCCTGCGAGATCCCTCCATTTTTTAGCATAGGTTTTGAAACCTTCATCCGTTCCCATAGACATGCTTTCTAATTGCATCCTAGTCGGAACCAAATTAGCATTATACTGATATTGTTTGTAGAAAGCAGCGGCCAACTCTTTCCAGTTGTGAACATTGGTCCTTTCCAATTGGTAGAACCAATCCAACTGCGTCCTAGACAAGCTCTCCTGGAAGAAGTGCACCCACAGATTCTTGTCAGCCGTGTGGGGGTGAATCTTTCTGACATATGACCTTAGATGTAGCTTCGGGCAAGAGACACCATCTTACTTGGCGAAAGTGGGGACCTTGAATTTTTGTGGGATGACAACCCCCGAGATGAGTCCTAATTCTTCAAAGTCCAAACCGGGTACCCTCTGAATCTCCATAGCATTCAAACGATCCTCTAGCTGTTTGTATTTATCATCAGCAGGAGGATATTGTTCCTCCGAGTAATCAGGCTCTTACTCTCCTTCAGATGCTGGGTCGTTGTTCACTTCCTGGGTTTAATTATCTCCTTCACCTGACGATGTTGCAAAATCTAAAGTTCGCCTGGTTTGTCCTTTAAACCTTCTTCCCATGATTACAACACCAGTTGGTTTCTTTGTTTTCTTCTTCTTCTCTTTGGCCAGCAGATTCTTCAACTCCTCTTGTCCTTTTGTCAGAGCCATGAGCATTTGTTGAAATTGGGCGTTCTACGCCTGAAGATCTTTCACAGTCTGTTCAACATCCATCTCACTGAAATAAATAGTAGAAGGATAAGGTGACCTGTTATGAGAAACCTGTATGATGTTATGATGAATGAAGATGCAATATGCAAATGATTTCAAGGAAATTTAGAGATTTAAACTTGTTCAAACCAAAAAAAGGAACACACGTCATATTAAATAAAACCAAGTTTGAATACATCATGCCTCCTTGGGCTTTCAAAGAAAGAAACAAAATACAGAAAAACTCCTAAGACAAAAAGACCGAACGCATCCTCTTTGGAGCAATGTAGGCATTCAGGTTTTTCTCTTCATGAAGCAGTTTGGTGAGCTCTAGAACCTTCTTCTCACTAGCATAATACTGGGTTTCAAAGGTGTCTCGCTCTTCCTTCAACTGAACCTAAGCTTTATGCAGGTCTTCGAGAGAGGTAGGCATGTCAGGATGAAGAATGGTGTATGTGACGTCTCCTTTGATAATCGGCTCAATGATGACAGGAAGGATGGAAGGGTAAGGCATCAAGAGACTCTAAGCACGAGCCCGTACCCACCTAAGGTAAGGCTCGAGAGGGATAGAGTTTTTATGTCCCAAAGTCCTACTGTCCACCTTTTTCACCACTCCCTAAGCACGTGTAAACCTCTGGCGGTAACCTTGGTCTTCTTTGTCGTAGTCGAACACCAGACCTTGGATGAGCATCTCATGAGGGCCGTCTCTTCGGACATACCCAAACTGTCGAAGAGCTAAGCATGGGTTATAGGTGATACCTCCCCTAATACCAAGAAGAGGTACATTAGGGAACTCCCCACAGCGGTCAATGACAGAGATATCTTCCAAGGATCTCGAGCACCAACGGATATCAGAGTGGGTGAGAGACATCATCCTTTGAGACCAAGTCAGTCTTTGCTCGTTCTTCAATGCTGACTGAGGCAGGTGTGAAGTGAACCCCTTAGCGAATAGGGGGATATAACACAAAAGGGTACCTCTTTTCTTCATGGTGCGGGTATGAAGGCAATGCAAGATGTCTCCTAGTAAGGTAGGTATAGGATTGCGAGAGAGAAAGACTTTGATGGCATTAACGTCTATGAATTGGTCTGAATTGGGAAACAGAACTAAACCATAAATGAGGAGAGCTAGTATGTCTTTGAAAGCTTGGAAATCCATGTCATCCCAGAATGAACGAGCTTTTTCCAATATAAACTTATCTAGAAAGCCTTTAACCCCACTTCTTGTCTCCCAATTGGCTATGACGTCGGCCCTCTTCACATGTAAAGCTTCAGCGATGACTTCAGGTTTTGGAATCCCTTCTAGACCGGTGAACGGTATCTGATTAAGCACGGGCACCCCTAAGAGTATAGAGAACTCTTCCAGTGTAGGTACCAACTGATAGTCTAGGAAAGTGAAACAATGATGTACGTGATCAAAGAATTGGAATAGTACACACATCATCTCTTCTTGGAAGTTGGATGTAGCCAAGCTGAGGAGTCGACCATATTTCTTGGTAAAAGGAGAATCCCCTGGCACTCTTGAGGCTAGCTCTTGAAGTTGAGGATGTGCTTTTACAAAGCTGATTCGGATGGTGTTTCTTCGGAGAGAATTCATGTCCTACAAAACAAAAACAAAGATAAATTTCTAAATCCTTGAAATGGGTAAAGAGCATGCATATGATGTTGATGATGTTTATGATGTTTATGTATAAGCAAATATATATACACACAACAAACAAATCCCTATGTTTTAGGCTTGCATGAGCTTTCTAGGTAAGTACCCTCTTGAAGTCTAGTTGGCTCAACCTGTCCTAGAAATAATGATCGGGTTCTAAAGGATCTCAATATCACCGACCTTTCTCTTGGGCATTATCTCAGCACAACAATCTTTTCTTGCGGCCGAGATATCCCAAAAGTCTATCGTCAATGAGTGTAGTATCGACTATCAAACAATTTTTAGCTCTACACCGAAATCGGCTACCTCACTACGTCCTAATGGCCAAGTTTGTTCAATTAGGGTTCTAAGGTCAATTAGTGCTTCATGACGCCACTCATCGGCCCCGTGTTCTCCTCGATTCGCAACGAGGAATATCGGTACCCACAAATACATCACACTAACATAGCCATTGTTTCAACCATATCGGTCTACGCCGTACAGTCTCCACAATCTATTGCTATTTACCTAAAAAGGTGTCCCAGATCTGGGTGGAGGATCAAAGCAAGCCCAATACAAGGAACTAAATATAAAGCACATAAATCAAATAATGAAAGTGAGTAAAGATGATCTAACCCTAAGGTAACCCCACTTTTTTTAGAATTTTCCCCAGCAGAGTCGCCAGTTCTGTGATACAGTGGGAGAACTGACTTGATGTTTTGCGTTTTGATCGCATTTGTGCGGATAGCAAGAGTCGCCATCGACTTTTCTTTTATCCAAAAGGAAAGGTAAAAAAGCACAGGAAAGAACTTTCGAGATTATTTCTCAGGTTCGGGGGGGTAGATTATGAAAAGGGAAGGTATTAGCATCCTTTTCATCCATGGTTTTCCATGGGCTCTTAGTTACTCGCTTATATCACTTGCTTTTGTTTTGACAGCGTGCTTGTGGTGTGGGCTTTGAAAGTGTTTTAAAAAATCTCTTTGCAATGGTTCTCGTTTCTATAAGAACGCGTACAAAGTTTTTATTTCGAAAAGTGGTTCAAAAGATGTGTTTGTGGATTGTGTTTCGGAAAGTGTTTTGAAGGGATGTTTTGCAATGGTTCTCGTCTCTATAAGAACATATACAAAATGTTTTGTCTTTTGAAAATGTTTTGAAATGAAAGTGTAGGTGTAAAAAATGTTTTTTTTGTCGTGAGCAAGCGAGTAACTAGGAGTGAATCTACCTACTCGAAAGGTCTTAAATGTTCTTTTCTTTCTCCTTTAGATGTTTCTATCTTACCATTGATTTGGTAAGAAGCCCCATTGTTGGATGTAAAGGGATAGGCGCAGGTCAATTTTTTACAGTCATTAAAAGCAACTTATGTGACGCTTTAGCAATTTTTATAAGGGACGAGATCGTTTTATCGAAAGCAGCGTCGAGGGTCATCGAGGGACTACGATCTTTTTATCGAAGGATCATTGCTAAAACATCTCATATTCGAGGGACATGACTATTGTTGTACCCCAAATTTTGACCTAAGATACCATCTCCCATCTGCATCATTATATTGCAAGCGTTTTGATATATTGATTTTTAAAAATTCATAACTTTTTAAGGTCGAGAGCTGTTTATTTTTGAACGCTGAATTTATTAATCGATCAATGATCAAACAATGTTTATTAATTATTTATTATCTTAAATTTAAATAATTGGAATCTATTTTTGGTTATTATATAATTTAAAGATTTATGAATAATGAAATAAACATTTGGAAAGAGGTTTATTAATTGGTCAACAATGATTATTTAATTATTTATCATTCTAAGTTAAATAATTGAAATTCTATTTTTAATTATTATAATTTAGAAAATTATGAATAATGAATTAAATAATTGGAGTTATTAATTGATCAATGATGTTTATTTATTTGTTTATTATTCTGAATTTAAGTAATTGAAATTGATTTTTAATTATTATAATTTAAAGAATTATAAACGATAAATAAATAATTGGAAAGAAAAAGAATTAATTGGGAAATAATAGAATTTTATTCACTTTATTCTATTTATTACAATTGTTATTTAAATATTGTATTATTTACAAAATATTTATAATGACAATTACATAAAAAGTTTAAAGTAAAATAAAAACTATTTTTCTAATATTCTAAATCTTCATCTTCTATCCAATTGCTCATTTGATTTTTTTTACCTGCAAAGAATTAAAGAAAAGAAGTCAGAAATAAACAATTAAAAGCAGAAAATTAATCTTAAGCGTTCATCATTAAAAGCAAACGGCTGGAATCAGTTTACCCTTTTTTGCAAATCACGGGATTTCTCCCGGTTCACAAAAAGGGAGGAATTTTTATTTTCAAAAATGAATGCACAAATTTAAATATGCACAAATTCATGTTTTTGGTCAAAATTGCATTTTTCAAAGTAAAACTGCATAATTCAAAACAAATTACACAATTCATATTTTGTCAAACAGCATATGCAAGACAAGCAATCCCAACGTAAACTAGTATAGGAAGAGGCCAAAACATGAGGCTCTTCTACTGTTACATTGAAAGACAAAGAGGATAGGCAATTTTAAAACCAATTTGCAAGCAAAGCATCTTTCCTTTTTTCATCATTTTCCAGCATTTTCACTTTTTCAGAACTTAAAAATACATAACATATCACTTTTATGTCAATTTGTATTGAGGAGAGAGAAGAGAGATAGAAGTATGGTTTTGCAGGTTTTGGTTTAGGCAGGAAGAGGATATATACAAACTGCAGCAACATCTCATAAGAAAAGAAAGCATAAAATAGAATACAAACAAAACTGTAACAGTAAGAGTGCAGAATTTACCAAGGATATAGTAAATTAATTCAAAACCTGTAGGATAAACGAAAAGAGGCCAAATTGTTATAACATAACATAAACCACTTCAAAGAGGGAAGACTTCACAACCGGTTTGAAGCCTCCACCACCAAAAACTTTCAAACACAAAACCAGTAAAACCTGCGTGAAGCCTCCTAAACAAAACAAAAACCATTCTAAAACCTGCTATCAACATAAACACAACCGGCATAGACCATTTCAAAGCCTGAAGCCTTGAAACCTCAATCACCCCAAACCTGTTCCATAACCTGTTAAACACAACCTTATGGCCAAACCTCAAAACCTACTGTATCAAGACCAAAACCATTTCACAACCTTGGCCTAAACAAAACAAAAAGCATAGAAACCTGCTATCTGCTAAACCATTAACCTACATAAAACCAAAATCATATGGCCTAAAACCATAAACATGTACCATCTTAACCTGTTGCCCAGCCTAACCAATAAACCAGTAGCCATGGTCTAAAAAAAACTGAAAACCAGCATGAACACCATCAACCATAACCACAATGCAAACCTACATGAAACTGTCCAAACTCTAAGGCCTCAGAAGTGATCATCATTGGCCATTTAAAGGCATACAGAAGAGAAGCTAATCAAAACAGATAGGTTTCAACAGTAGCGTCGTTCAAATATTTCAAAGGCCACAATTCTCAGAACCTAAAAGGTTCATCCTTGAATACATCATCAACGAAAATATAGAACAGGCAACAGAAGCAAAGCCTCACAAGCATTCCATCATAGGCAATAACAAAGGCGACAGAATCACAGCAAAAGAAGAAGATATAAAAGTTTTCGAAGGCATCATAAGCATCCAACACAAGCATACAACGAAGACCTCAGAAATAATCACCCTAGGTTAATACAAAAAGGGCAACAGAAGAAGAGAAAAAAGATAAATACAGAGTACCAGGCAGCTTAAGCAAGCATCACGCCAAGCCTTCCACGCCCTGGCCTCCTAGCTCGCCTCCAATCTTCCTCCTCCATCTCCAGGTAGCATTTCACTTTCTTTTTCTCTCAAAATTCCTCAAATAAATCACATAAATACGAAGTCAGAAGCAAAAATGAACTCAAATCGTAACATGCAGTAATCTACAAACCCTAAACGAATAAGACAATGATTTATACCGTAAATTCTGTCGCCATAACGCTGTCGTTGGAGGGAAGAGGAAGTGGAGGAAGCTGGTGGCCTTTGGGCAAGAGAACTCGGGCGAGAACGCGAACGAAGAAGAAGAACGCATGAGCAAGCGAACGGCGCCGTCGCTGTTAAACCAAAACCTAATCCCTTTCTCAGTGAACCAAAACGCGTTTAACCCTAACAAAATTATGAATGTAATGGACCCAACCGGTTCCCTGCATAAGCCCAAACGGATCTCCTTAGGCACCCCCCCAGTTTTACTTGCTTCTGTTTGGGCCCTTTAGAACTTTGGCCCACCTTTTTTGCTTTCCTTTCATTTTGTTTTAACACTCATAAACCAATTTTAATTTATCTTTTTTCTAATGTTTAAATAATAAACCATTTCTTTTCATATTTAATTTAATTAAGTATTTTACTCTTATTTATATTGATTGACTAATGAACAATACCTTATTATATATTAATTAAGACCTTATATAAAAATTAGTTAAAATATTTAAATTAGTATAAAACATCAAGTCATTTTTTAATTTTATATTAATACTAAAAAACACATAAAAAGAATAAAATAATAGAAAACAAAAAAAAAGAACATTTAAGAATTAAAGCATTTTATTTCTTTAAATTAATTCTCATGCTTTGTCCCTATAAAAAAATGCGTAAAAAATGAAAACTATTAAAACATTTTATTTTCGTTAATATTAAACAAAAATACAAAAATGCATATTTACACCATTTAGTCATTTATTTAACTGTTGCTATTTAATCATTATCCGCATAATTTTTCTGCTTAATTATTTCATATTTACTTGTTTATTCTGTTTACTTCTAAATCCAAGGGAAAAACGATTAAATTTGTTGACTTCATGTCCTCAAGTCCGATCACGCGAATATTTTGCATTCCATTAAAACTTAAGACAATTTCCCCCCCCCCCCCCCCCCCCCCCCAAAACTCAATCTTTTTCAAAACTTATACCGTTCAAGCCAAAACTTCGACATTAGGTCGTCGTATCTTCAAAAACCCGTCCATACCCCTTTTCGGCCAAAACAATTTATTTCTTAATCAAACGGTCAATTTTAATAAACAGATATTTCAAAAGGTTCCTATAGAGTACTATAGATACATTGGGTGCTAATACCTTCCCATTGTATAACCAACCCCCGAACCATAGATCTCTTTTCAAAAACGCCTTGTATTTTTATTACTTTTAAAAGTATTATTTACATTGCATATTTAGGGTTTTATTTCGCTCTTTTCCCTTTTCCCTTGGAAATAATAAAGCGCGGTGGCGACTCTTGCTTTTGTGAGACGAATTAATCAATAATTCGATCTCCGATTTACCCCGCTACATTTTTTATCGCTACAGAATTGGCAACTCTGCTGGGGAAAGATTGACCTCTTGCTGGTCCATCCCTAAGTGGGTTAAGCCTAATTTGTTTTATCTGTTTTATTATTATTTGATTTGCTTGATTATGTGTTTAAATTGGGGTGTTTGGGTTTTTTTGCGAAGGACGAATCCTATACCCGGATTAAGTAACACTTAAGGAATAGGACGGGCGGTACAGTCATGTTAAGTTTGAGGGAGTAATCCCGAAGAAGGAGGCATGAGATCCCCCACTCAATGGAAGGCCCTCTTGAACTTAATATTTGTTTACCGAGTTATCGGGAAGACATTATTATTTTCGACCTAGGAGCCCGAGAAGTTGATGACCGTAGAACCCTAACCCATCTTGGCCTTTTTAGGTGTAGCACGGAGACTATAACGGAGTAATTCGGAAGTAGTTGTTACGCGATGCTACGCTCGGACGAGTTTCTCTTGAGAATATTGCTAATTATTGAGTAATCAAGACGTTGGTAATATCCGAAGGAGGAATGTAGACTCTGGGGACTCTTAGAACCTTGTCTTACAGGTGCGATTGAACCATTAGTACATACCTTTGGGTGGGCTTTACCCTCGACTCCATGCTGAAACGTTGAACCTTTGAACCCCATGTTTGTGAACTTGTGTGTGACTGTTGCATTATCATTCATTCATGCATTCATCAACATCTTTGTAAAAAACTTGTTTTTCAAGGAACTTCGGAATGATTTTTGCAGACATCTCAGGTTATTATGGAATTTAGAAGGAGAAACACTCGAAGCTTTAGTTTTAAGGAGCCCGAGATCGAAGAACTGAAGAGTTTGATTCCGAAGATCGAGAACCCGACGGATTTTCAGAAGAAGTATGGGTCCATTATACCTCTCATGAAGCGCAAGATGAAGGAAGGCATTCTTAATATGTTGGTTCAATTCTACGATCCTTTGTACCGATGTTTCACCTTTTCGGATTACCAGTTGATGCCCACCTTAGAAGAGTACTCCTACATACTTGGTTTGCCGATCACCGACCGTGTTCCTTTTTCTGGCTTAGAAGAGGAACCCAAATATCACGAGATAGCGACCATCACCCACTTGAAGAAGTCAGAGATAGAGGAGAACATGACTACAAAAGGGGGAATCCGAGGTCTGTCTGCGCAGTTTTTATTGAGGAAAGCTCGTCATTTCGCTGAGATAAAAGATATTGTTGCCTTCGAAGACGTCTTTGCTTTACTCGCCTATGGTTTATTCTTGTTCCCCAACGTTGATAAGTTTGTGGATATCAACGCCATCAGAATTTTCTCGATTGGAAATCCGGTCCCTACGCTGCTTGGAGATACCTACTACTCCATCCATCTTCGAAACTCTTATCAAGGAGGGATGATTATTTGTTGTGCACCGTTGTTGTATCAGTGGTATGTTTCGCATCTACCTAGGTCTGATGTTTTCTGGGATCTCGAGAAGGAACCGCGTTGGGCGCCAAAGATTATGGCTCTCACTCATTTCGACATTGATTGGTATAATCGAGTTTACTACGACGTGAAGATCATCGATAGCTGTGGTGCTTTTCCTAACGTGCCTCTTCTCGGTACGAGAGGTGGAATTAACTATAACCCTGTTCTCGCGCGCCGTCAGTTTGGGTACCCGATGAGAGACAAGCCAAACAACATCCATGTGAGTGGTTTCTTTCTACAGGAAGGACAAGATCATCAGGCAGCTAAGAGGGAGATCGAAGGAGCTTGGCGCCACATCCATAGGAAAAGGAGGATTTACTCTTTATTCAAGACGGCTGGTTCATTGATCACAATGAGAAGCTTCGTCAAAAGGATGCTTTACTGAAGAAGTATGCTAGTGAAAGGAAGAGAAAGAAGGAAGGTTCGGTAAGCGTTGCTCTTGTTCCTAATCCGCAAAAAGAAATCATTGATCGACTGGTAGCTGAGAAGAAAGAGATGGAAGACTTTTATGAAGAGAAGATCAAGAAGCTCCGGTTACAGTTGGTGTTTGGTCCTTCATCTGATGTTTCTGAGTGATCTTTAGTTTTTAGTTTTATTTTATTAATGTCATTTTGTAAAACTTTGTAAAAGGGCTTCATGTTCCGAAGTTGTAATTTACTGCTGTTATTATGGACTTCATGTCCCAAAGTTGTAATTTATTGCTTTATTAAGGGCTTCATGCTCCGAGATTGTAATTTATTGCTTTATTATGGACTTCTTGTTCCAAAGTTGTAGTTTACTGCTTTTATTATTGGGTTGTTATCCCAAAGTTGTAATTTATTTTTTTGCTGTTCCAAAGTTGTAAGTTGTAATTTACTGTTTTTGTTTGAGTTTTTGTTATTCCAAATTCCTTTACCATTGATGCATGCAAAATTATCGAAGTTCCTTGAAAAACTATTAAAATGAATCATCATTTGCATCACACATCATGCATCATTCAACATTCCACTTCACATGTTTCCTAGAGTCTTATCCTTGTTTCTTTTTCCACTCCAAAGGTTGTCAAGCTGTCTCACCGATACGACACTCGAGCCAATCGTCAGAGGAAAATGGAAGATCTGGAACAGGAAAATCATGAGCTTCATGGAGAGGTTGCTACCCTTTGTATCGAGATGGAAAAGTTAACTGCGCTAGTGGAAAGTTTGGTGGCTGTTCAGAATCAGCCATCGACTACAGCTGCTGAGATTCAGACTTCAACTCCAGTGGTTTCTGAGATTGTCACCGTTCCAACCTCTGTGACTCAAATCAACTCTCCGCTTCAGCATCAGATGCCGAAAGGTTTTCCGTGGGGAATGCCTTACAACTTTGTGCCAGAGGGGCATCAGCCTGCCGTACAGCCTTTGTTCAACCTGCTTTGTCTCTTCCTCAACCAGAGACAACTGCCATGCCGCCGGTAATTCCGTCTGTGACACCTTTTCCGCAACCGATTATGACAATTGTCGCTCCTGTGGTCTACTCCGTGCCATACTTGAATGAGCCTACTTATCCTGCCGAGCCTGCTGAAAGTTTGGGTCTTTTTGATAGAATGGAAGAATTTCAAGATCAGTTCCAAGAAATGCAGAAGGAGCTCAGAGCGTTAAAGGGGAAGGATTTGTTTGGGAAGAACACGCATGACCTTTGTTTAGTTCCGAATGTCAAGATTCCAGCAAAATTCAAAGTGCCAGACTTTGAGAGATATAAGGGTGATTCGTGTCCTAGAAGTCATTTGACTATGTACGTGAGAAAGATGTCTACGTATTCCGACGATCATGACTTGTTGATTCATTATTTTCAAGATAGTTTGACGGGTGCTGCTCTAAAGTGGTATATGGGTTTAGACAGTATTCGGATCCGCAACTTCAACGATCTTAGCGAAGCTTTTGTTCACCAGTATAAGTACAACGTTGACATGGCACCGGACAGGGATCAACTTCGGGCGATATCGCAAAGAGACAAAGAATCTTTTAAGGAATACGCCCAGAGGTGGCGTGAAATTGCTGCTCAAATCTATCCACCTCTTGAGGAGAAAGAGATGACTAAGATATTTTTGAAGACTTTAGGTTCCTTTTACTATGAAAGAATGATAGCCAGCGCACCCAATGACTTCACCGAAATGGTAAGCATGGGCATGCGGTTAGAGGAAGGGATTCGTGAAGGGCGTTTGGTTAAAGAAGGAAGTCCATCTAGCAGTACTAAGAAGTTCGGAAGTGTTTTCCCGAAAAGAAAAGAGCAGGATGTCAGCGCTTTGTTCCCAGGTAGACCAAGGAGAGGTTACTCTCACGTTGCGGCAGTCACTCCGGCTGTCCGCCCAGCTTTGATGACCCCAGCTCATCAAACCCCACCAACTCAACAACGACCATTTCAGCAGCAGCCTCGACAACAGGCTTATCCATTCAACAATCAGAACCGTTCACCCAGAAAACCGCAGTTCGATGCCATTCCTATGACTTATACTGAATTGTTCCCTGCTCTTATCAGAAAGAATCTCATAACGACAAAGCCTCCTCCTGTCGCACCAAATAGTACTTCTCCGTGGTACAAGGCGGATCAGTTTTGTGAGTATCATCAAGGGTCGCCGGGGCACAACCTTGAGAATTGCTTTGCTCTGAAGGCGGACGTGCAGAGGTTGATTAAGAATGGTATCTTGTCTTTCAAGGATGTTAATCCAAATTTTAGAGATAATTCTTTTCCTCGACATGGGGCAGCTTCGGTGAATATGGTGGAAGGTTGTCCGGGAAAGTTTCGAGTTTTTCAAGTTGAACACATAAGAGAGTCGTTGATCAGGTTACATTAGAGTTTGAGAAGACTTGCCTTTATTAGACATCAGCATGATTATGATGTTTGTGAATTTTGTTCAAGAGAGGTTGATTGTCCTATTGTGAAGGAGGATATTCAGAAGTTGTTAGACCAGAGAGTTATCACTATTACGTATGACAGAGATCCGGAGGATGAAGTGAATGTTATCATACCACAATTCAATTTGCCTGAATCAGTAGAGATCGCTTACGACAGTCAGACTGCACCTGTTGATCCTTTGATTATTTACCCACCTGGTCATGTGCCTTACAACTCAGACCAAGCTGTACCGTATAAGTATAATGCCACAATGATTGAGAATGGGGTAGAAGTCCCTATACCAACAAGACCGTCTTTTGTTAACATTGCTGATGTGAGTAGAGTTACGAGAAGTGGACGTGTTTTTACAGCAGTACCTTTGAAGAGACCAGAAGTTCAAGTCAGGAGGCCCATACCGGCAGAAGTTCCAGCGAGAAATGTTGAACCAAGGGTTGAGATAGGCCGATCCAGTGAACCTATCCCTCACCCTGAGGATGATGAGATTTTGAAGCTTATCAAGAGAAGTGAATATAAGATTGTGGACCAACTTTTGCAAACTCCTTCCAAGATTTCTTTGCTTGCTTTACTGAGAGATTCTGGTGCCCATAGAGAAGCTTTGTTGAAGGTCTTGGACCAGGCGTTCGTGGATCATGATGTGACGGTTGACCAATTTGATGGAATTGTGGGAAATATTACTTCGTGTAACAATCTTGGTTTCAGTGATGAAGAACTCCCGGAGGAGGGGAGAAACCATAATATGTCTTTGCATATCTCAGTAAGTTGTGGAAATGATACCTTATCAAGTGTGTTGGTGGATACAGGTTCGTCGTTGAATGTAATGCCCAAAACTACATTGTCTCGGCTCTCATATCCAGGTGCTCCCATGAGACCCAGTGGAGTAATTGTTAAAGCGTTTGATGGTTCTAGGAAGACTGTCATTGGTGAAGTGGATCTTCCTATAGTAATTGGTCCCCATACTTTCCAAATCACTTTCCAAGTAATGGATATTCGTGCTGCCTACAGTTGCTTATTGGGTCGTCCATGGATCCATGATGCAGGGGCAGTCACCTCCACGCTCCATCAGAGACTGAAGTTTGTGAGGCATGGGAAGCTAGTAATGATTGGGGGAGAGTAGGCTATGGTGGTAAGCCATTTATCATCCTTCTCTTTTATTAATGCTGATGAGGATGTTGGAACCCAGTTCCAAGGTCTATCTGTTGCCAAGAATGAAGTGAAGAAGCAAGGGGCATCCATTTCTTCTTTTGAGGATGCGCGACGAGTGGTGGAAAGTGGTTCGGCCGAAGGATGGGGCCAGGTGTTGACTTTGCCCGAGAACAAATCTGGAGAAGGTCTTGGCTTTCATCCAGTGTCTGCAAGAGTCAAGAAGGAGGTGGTTGTTCGTCCGATTCAAGAGGTTTTCCGAAGTGCAGGTTTTATACATCCTGAGGTTGATGCTATCATAGAGGACGATTCCGAGGAAGATTTGCCCGATTTTGTGACGCCTGGATTGGCTTGCCAAAACTGGATAGTTGTTGATGTTCCTATTGTTATGCACATTTCCGAGTAATGTTTTGTTTTGTTTTTCTTTGAAAAAATTCGCTTTGCCCAAGGCGAAAAGTATTTTGTGTCGGGCTATGAAAAATAATTCCTTTTGCTCTGCCCAAGGCAAAAGAGAAATGTCTGGGCTCCTTGTTTCAAGTATTTCCCTTCAATGAATAAAAATGTTATTTTGTCCACTACTGTTTTATTTTTTTCACTTTTTCTGGGAAATGATAATGAAAATTAATTGGTAGTAATAGGAAATATAATAACCTTTTGTTTTATTTGCACAAATCGATTTCTAAAATAAAGCATAATCATATGTGCAGATTAATCCATGACTTAACCATCGAAAACAATGATCCTATACCCTCTCCCAACTTTGAATTCCCTGTGTTTAGAGCCGAAGAAGAGGATGGTGAAGAGATTCCTATTGAAATTTCCCGTTTGCTTGAGCATGATGAGAAGATCATTCAACCGTTTGAAGAACCTGTAGAGTTGGTCAACTTGGGTGATGAAGAAGATAGAAAGGAAGTCAAAGTCGGAGCATTGCTTATCCCGGAAGTTAAAGAGAAAATGTTGGAGCTTCTCAAAGAGTATGTTGATGTGTTTGCTTGGTCTTACCAAGATATGCCGGGTTTGGACAACGATATTGTTGAACATCGTCTACCGTTGAGACCTAAATGTCCGCCGATCAAGCAAAAGTTGAGAAGGACTCGTCCCGATATGGCTGACAAGATCAAAGAAGAGGTTCAGAAACAGATTAATGCAGGTTTCCTCGTTACATCGGTCTATCCTCAGTGGTTAGCCAATATAGTTCCTGTTGCAAAGAAAGATGGCAAGGTTCGGATGTGTGTAGACTATAGAGATCTGAATAGAGCTAGTCCGAAGGACGACTTCCCATTACCTCACATTGAAGTATTGGTCGACAGTACCGCCAAGTTCAAAGTCTTTTCTTTCATGGACGGTTTCTCTGGTTACAATCAAATCAAGATGGCACCAGAAGATATGGAGAAGACAGCTTTCATTACACCTTGGGGAACTTTTTGTTATCGGGTTATGCCGTTTGGTTTAAGGAATGCTGGCGCAACATACCAAAGGGCCATGACTGCTTTGTTCCATGACATGATGCATAAGGAGATAGAAGTGTATGTGGATGACATGATTGCCAAATCACAGACTGAGGAAGATCACTTGGAGCATTTGTTGAAGTTATTCCAGCGCTTGAGAAAGTATAAACTCCGTCTGAATCCCAACAAGTGCACTTTTGGTGTTTGTTCTGGAAGACTTCTGGGGTTCATTGTCAGTCTGAAAGGTATTGAGGTAGATCCTGATAAAGTCAAAGCCATTCGGGAGATGCCCGCACCCAAGACGGAAAAACAAGTAAGAGGATTCCTTGGGAGACTGAACTATATTTCTAGGTTTATATCTCATATGACTGCTACCTGTGGGCCGTTTTTCAAGCTTCTCCGAAAGAACCAAGGATGTGTGTGGACAGAAGATTGTTAGAGAGCTTTTGATAGCATCAAAGAATATTTGCTTGAACCTCCCATTTTGATTCCTCCGGTGGAAGGAAGACCTTTGATTATGTACCTGACTATATTGGAAGACTCTATGGGATGTGTGCTTGGTCAACAAGATGAGACTGGAAGAAAGGAACATGCTGTATATTATCTGAGTAAGAAATTCACAGACTGTGAGTCTCGATACTCATTGCTTGAGAAAACCTGTTGTGCTTTAGCTTGGGCTGCTCGCCGTCTGCACCAGTATATGATTAACCACACCACTTGGTTGATCTCCAAAATGGATCTGATCAAGTATATCTTTGAGAAGCCCGCCTTATCTGGAAGGATAGCCTGTTGGCAGATGTTGTTGTCTGAATATGACATTGAGTATCACACTCAAAAAGCAATCAAAGGGAGTATTTTAGCTGATCATTTGGCTCACCAACCAATTGACGATTATCAATCCATCAAGTTTGATTTCCCAGATGAAGATGTTATGTACTTGAAAGCTAAAGATTGTGAAGAGCCGTTACCTGAAGAAGGACCTGATCCTGAATCTCATTGGGGTTTGATATTTGACGGAGCTGTGAATTCCTATGGAAATGGAATTGGGGCAATCATCGTCACTCCCCGAGGTACTCATATCCCGTTCACAGCGAGATTGAAGTTTGACTGCACGAACAACATGGCTGAGTATGAGGCGTGTATTATGGGTCTCGAAGAAGCAGTGGATCTAAGGATTAAGATTCTTGATATTTACAGAGATTCGGCATTGGTGATTAATCAAATCAAAGGAGAATGAGAGACTCGTCATCCTGGTTTGATCCCTTACAGAGACTATGCTAGAAGATTGTTAACTTTCTTCAACAAAGTGGAATTACATCATATCCCTAGAGATGAAAACCAAATGGCTGATGCTTTAGCTACTTTGTCTTCAATGTTTCAAGTGAATGGTTGGAACGATGTGCCTACAATCAGAGTTATGCGCCTCGACAGGCCTGCTCATGTGTTCTCCGTAGAAGAGGTCACCGACGACAAACTGTGGTTCTATGACATTAAACGTGTTCTTCAAACTCAAGAGTATCCGCCTGGGGCATCCAATAAAGATAGGAAGACGTTGAGAAGATTAGCAAGCAGTTTCTTTCTCAATGAAGAAGTTTTGTATAAGAGGAATTACGACATGGTCTTGCTCAGATGTGTAGACAGACGTGAAGCAGACATGCTGATGCAAGAAGTACATGAAGGATCCTTTGGCACTCATGCCAACGGACATGCGATGGCTAGAAAGACGTTGAGAGCCGGTTACTATTGGATGACAATGGAATCTGATTGCTGTAAATATGTGAAGAAGTGTCATAAATGCCAGATTTATGCGGACAAGATGCATGTGCCACCGACCCTCCTCAATGTTATCTATTCACCTTGGCCTTTCTCTATGTGGGGCATTGATATGATTGGAATGATTGAACCCAAAGCTTCAAATGGTCATCGTTTCATCTTGGTAGCGATTGATTATTTTACTAAATGGGTGGAAGCAGCATCTTATGCTAATGTAACCAGACAGGTGGTAGTCAGATTTATCAAGAATCAGATCATTTGTTGATACGGTATCCCGAGCAAGATTATCACTGATAATGGTTCGAATTTGAATAACAAGATGATGAGAGAGCTTTGTGAAGAGTTCAAGATCGAACATCATAATTCTTCTCCTTACAGACCGAAGATGAATGGGGTTGTTGAAGCTGCTAACAAGAATATCAAAAAGATTGTCCAGAAGATGGTGGTAACTTATAAAGATTGGCATGAAATGCTTCCGTTTGCTCTGCATGGATACCGTACTTCAGTTCGAACTTCAACAGGCGCAACCCCTTTTTCCCTAGTTTATGGTATGGAAGCAGTACTCCCCGTAGAGGTTGAGATTCCGTCTCTGAGAGTGTTGATGGAAGCCAAACTTTCTAAGGCCGAATGGTGTCAAAGTAGATATGATCAGTTGAATTTAATCGAAGAGAAGAGATTGACAGCTTTGTGTCACGGTCAATTGTATCAGCAGAGAATGAAGAAAGCTTTTGATAAGAAGGTTCGACCACGTGAGTTCAGAGAAGGTGACCTTGTGCTCAAGAAGATATTATCTTTCCAACCTGATTCAAGGGGCAAGTGGGCTCCGAATTATGAAGGACCATATGTCGTTAGGAGGGTTTTCTCTGGAGGTGCCTTGATTCTCACCAATATGGACGATGACGAGCTCCCGCGCCCCATAAACGCTGATGCAGTCAAGAAATATTTCTCTTAAGCAAGCTTTTGGTCAGACCAGTCTTGGCATTTGAGCATATTTTGGAAATTCGAAGTTGTTAGGGAGAATAGTGATCATTGTTTTTGTGTAACCCTTTCTTTCATATACTATTTCCCAAGCTTTTGTAAACCGTTGGAGTCGCATTGTTAGCGAACTACCATCTTATTAATGAAATTTGAGCATTTACCTTTTGTGGGCAAAATTTTAATTTTTACAGAAATATTTGAAACAAAGTTATTTAAAATATTTTTATCTTAAAAATGTGTCATAAATAATGAAAGGAATATTAACAGTTGTTCCGAGGATGGTCAAGCCATGAAATGCAAAACAGTACAGTAGTTTATCCTTGCTTGATGAACATGTTTTCTTTCAAAATCGTCATGAGGTGTTGGTTGTGTAAGCTTGCGTTTCTCGTGTACTAAGTTCGTTGACTCCCCAGTTGTTTCAAGTTAAGCGTTGTTTTGAGTAGATTTCTGAAGCGTGGTATGCTCTAACGTTGCTTTGTGTTTCCAGTTCCAGTTATTTTCCATTTCTTTTCAAGATTGGCCGAGTATCTATTATGCTGTGACATCTTATTCCATCTGTTTGTTTTGTCAGCATAACATTCATTTATTCATTTACACTTATATCACGCACACATATTCACATTTGCCGTTGATTTTGGGTTGTATACTTTGCTTTAATACGACGTACATGTTTCTTTCCAAGTAGAAGGTTAGCTTAGGCAGAAAATGTGTTTCCTTTCTAAATTCCCCAACTGAGCTAATCCTCGTGGATGATTTTTTTTTTTGATTTAGCCTCCCTTGTCCATTTCTGGATAGGATGAATTCCCCAATCGAATTACTTCCTCATTGGGTGGGATCTTGTTTGACTGTTTTCTCTCTGGTTTATTCCTGGATGAAGTTGTTGTCTCTTGCATAGGCTATCTCATGATTTTTCCCAGTGAAATCGCGACCTAGACGGATGGTGCATTTATTTTGCACATTTAAGTATGTGATCTCCTCGGGAAGGATTGATTCATGATTCTCCTTGATGAAGATTTTATTCTCTGCCAGTGTCATTGCAACTTCCTTCTGAGTTACCTTTCGGAAAACGACAAGCGGCAGCTCTTCACGAGCAACTTGTGCGTTATTATTATTTTTTGGAAAAACGACAAGCGGCAGCTCTTCACGAGCAACTTGTGCGTCATTATTATCTTGTGGAAAACGACAAGCGGCAGCTCTTCACGAGCAACTTGTGCGTTATTATTATTTTCGGAAAACGACAAGCGGCAGCTCTTCACGAGCGACTTGTACGTTATAGACACCGGAAAACGACAAGCGACAGCTCTTCACGAGCAACTTGTGCGTCATTATTATCTTGTGGAAAACGACAAGCGGCAGCTCTTCACGAGCAACTTGTGCGTTATTATTATTTTTGGAAAACGACAAGCGGCAGCTCTTCACGAGCAACTTGTGCGTTATTATTTTGGAAAACGGCAAGCGGCAGTCTCTGTATTTGAGCAACTTGTACGTTATTATTCTGGAAGACAGCAAGTGGCAACTTCTTTATTTGAGCAGCTTGTATGTTATTGGTATTTTCTTTGGAAAACAGCAAGTAGCGGCTTCTTTATTTGAGCAGCTTATGTGTTATTGACACCTCTGGACGACAGCAAGTGGCAGCCTCTTTATTTGAGCAGCTTGTATGTCATAGTTTTTGGACGACAGCAAGTGGCAGCCTCTTTATTTGAGTAGCTTGTATGTCATAATTTTTTGGGAAGACGGCAAGTGGCAGCTTCTTTATTTGAGCAGCTTGCGTATCTACAATCTTATTATTATATCAGCATTATTTGGTATATCTCCGGAAATCTCGCAGAGAAGTTTGTTATGGATCTTTACCTTCAGAGGTTGGGAATCCATCATCAGCAAAATTTGATACTCTCTGTCTATCTTTGACTTGAGTTGTGAACTCACTATTTTCGGGTCGATAATCTGTTTTATGGCCTATGCAAGATGCCTTCTTTGTTAGGGTCGGAGGTCGTATTCCCTCAATTTTATTCGCTGTCAAGAGTCTGTCGTTTGAAGTCGATGGCTCGTTTCCCCAGTAATGTATAATCCATGTCTCTGTGTTTTGTTGGTGTTCGATTCCTCCAGCATTGTCTTGTTTCATACAATATCTTTCTCTGTGAATTCAATCACTGCATTCATATCAAACATGATGGCGGCATCTTAGGACAAAATTTGCGTATTATGTATTTAAGTACCTTCAATCTCGTCGAAACGAAGATTTTAATCTTCATATCTCCGGATAGAAGAAACTTAAATAGGGGCAGCTGTTGTACCCCAAATTTTGACCTAAGATACCATCTCCCATCTGCATCATTACATTGCAAGCGTTTTGATCTATTGATTTTTAAAAATTCATAACTTTTTCAGGTCGAGAGCTGTTTATTTTTGAACGCTGAATTTATTAATCGATCAATGATCAAACAATGTTTATTAATTATTTATTATCTTAAATTTAAATAATTGGAATCTATTTTCGGTTATTATATAATTTAAAGATTTATGAATAATGAAATAAACATTTGGAAAGAGGTTTATTAATTGATCAACAATGATTATTTAATTATTTATCATTCTAAGTTAAATAATTGAAATTCTATTTTTAATTATTATAATTTAGAGAATTATGAATAATGAATTAAATAATTGGAGTTATTAATTGATCAATGATGTTTATTTATTTGTTTATTATTCTGAATTTAAGTAATTGAAATTGATTTTTAATTATTATAATTTAAAGAATTATAAACGATAAATAAATAATTGGAAAGAAAAAGAATTAATTGGGAAATAATAGAATTTTATTCACTTTATTCTATTTATTACAATTGTTATTTAAATATTGTATTATTTACAAAATATTTATAATGACAATTACATAAAAAGTTTAAAGTAAAATAAAAACTATTTTTCTAATATTCTAAATCTTCATCTTCTATCCAATTGCTCATTTGATTTTTTTTACCTGCAAAGAATTAAAGAAAAGAAGTCAGAAATAAACAATTAAAAGCAGAAAATTAATCTTAAGCGTTCATCATTAAAAGCAAACGGCTGGAATCAGTTTACCCTTTTTTGCAAATCACGGGATTTCTCCCGGTTCACAAAAAGGGAGGAATTTTTATTTTCAAAAATGAATGCACAAATTTAAATATGCACAAATTCATGTTTTTGGTCAAAATTGCATTTTTCAAAGTAAAACTGCATAATTCAAAACAAATTACACAATTCATATTTTGTCAAACAGCATATGCAAGACAAGCAATCCCAACGTAAACTAGTATAGGAAGAGGCCAAAACATGAGGCTCTTCTACTGTTACATTGAAAGACAAAGAGGATAGGCAATTTTAAAACCAATTTGCAAGCAAAGCATCTTTCCTTTTTTCATCATTTTCCAGCATTTTCACTTTTTCAGAACTTAAAAATACATAACATATCACTTTTATGTCAATTTGTATTGAGGAGAGAGAAGAGAGATAGAAGTATGGTTTTGCAGGTTTTGGTTTAGGCAGGAAGAGGATATATACAAACTGCAGCAGCATCTCATAAGAAAAGAAAGCATAAAATAGAATACAAACAAAACTGTAACAGTAAGAGTGCAGAATTTACCAAGGATATAGTAAATTAATTCAAAACCTGTAGGATAAACGAAAAGAGGCCAAACTGTTATAACATAACATAAACCACTTCAAAGAGGGAAGAGTTCACAGCCAGTTTGAAGCCTCCACCACCAAAAACTTTCAAACACAAAACCAGTAAAACCTGCGTGAAGCCTCCTAAACAAAACAAAAACCATTCTAAAACCTGCTATCAACATAAACACAACCGGCATAGACCATTTTAAAGCCTGAAGCCTTGAAACCTCAATCACCCCAAACCTGTTCCATAACCTGTTAAACACAACCTTATGGCCAAACCTCAAAACCTACTGTATCAAGACCAAAACCATTTCACAACCTTGGCCTAAACAAAACAAAAACCATAGAAACCTGCTATCTGCTAAACCATTAACCTACATAAAACCAAAATCATATGGCCTAAAACCATAAACCTGTACCATCTTAACCTGTTGCCCAACCTAACCAATAAACCAGTAGCCATGGTCTAAAAAAAACTGAAAACCAGCATGAACACCATCAACCATAACAACAATGCAAACCTACATGAAACTGTCCAAACTCTAAGGCCTCAGAAGTGATCATCATTGGCCATTTAAAGGCATACAGAAGAGAAGCTAATCAAAACAGATAGGTTTCAACAGTAGCGTCGTTCAAATATTTCAAAGGCCACAATTCTCAGAACCTAAAAGGTTCATCCTTGAATACATCATCAACAAAAATATAGAACAGGCAACAGAAGCAAAGCCTCA
The DNA here is from genome assembly GCA_948472305.1 of Vicia faba. NCBI lineage: Eukaryota > Viridiplantae > Streptophyta > Magnoliopsida > Fabales > Fabaceae > Vicia > Vicia faba. Next base: position 779,103,847 of record OX451736.1, read on the forward strand.
CAAGCATTCCATCATAGGCAATAACAAAGGCGACAGAATCACAGCAAAAGAAGAAGATAGGAAAAGTTTTCGAAGGCATCAGAAGCATCCAACACAAGCATACAACGAAGACCTCAGAAATAATCATCCTAGGTTAATACAAAAAGGGCAACAGAAGAAGAGAAGAAAGATAAATACAGAGTACCAGGCAGCTTAAGCAAGCATCACGCCAAGCCTTCCATGCCCCGGCCTCCTAGCTCGCCTCCAATCTTCCTCCTCCATCTCCAGGTAGCATTTCACTTTCTTTTTCTCTCAAAATTCCTCAAATAAATCACATAAATACGAAGTCAGAAGCGAAAATGAACTCAAATCGTAACATGCAGTAATCAACAAACCCTAAACGAATAAGACAGTGATTTATACCATAAATTCTGTCGCCATAACGCTGTCGTTGGAGGGAAGAGGAAGTGGAGGAAGCTGGTGGCCTTTGGGCAAGAGAACTCAGGCGAGAACGCGAACGAAGAAGAAGAACGCATGAGCAAGCGAACGGCGCCGTCGCTGTTAAACCAAAACCTAATCCCTTTCTCAGTGAACCAAAACGCGTTTAACCATAACAAAATTATGAATGTAATGGACCCAACCGGTTCCCTGCATAAGCCCAAACGGATCTCCTTAGGCACCCCCCCCCCCCCAGTTTTACTTGCTTTTGTTTGGGCCCTTTAGAACTTTGGCCCACCTTTTTTGCTTTCCTTTCATTTTGTTTTAACACTCATAAACCAATTTTAATTTACCTTTTTTCTAATGTTTAAATAATAAACCATTTCTTTTCATATTTAGTTTAATTAAGTATTTTACTCTTATTTATATTGATTGACTAATGAACAATACCTTATTATATATTAATTAAGACCTTATATAAAAATTAGTTAAAATATTTAAATTAGTATAAAACATCAAGTCATTTTTTAATTTGTATATTAATACTAAAAAACACATAAAAAGAATAAAATAATAGAAAACAAAAAAAAAAAGAACATTTAAGAATTAAAGCATTTTATTTCTTTAAATTAATTCTCATGCTTTGTCCCTATAAAAAAATGCGTAAAAAATGAAAACTATTAAAACATTTTATTTTCGTTAATATTAAACAAAAATACAAAAATGCATATTTACACCATTTAGTCATTTATTTAACTGTTGCTATTTAATCATTATCCGCATAATTTTTCTGCTTAATTATTTCATATTTATTTGTTTATTCTGTTTACTTCTAAATCCAAGGGAAAAATGATTAAATTTGTTGACTTCATGTCCTCAAGTCCGATCACGCGAATATTTTGCATTCCATTAAAACTTAAGACAATTTCCCCTCCAAAACTCAATCTTTTTCAAAACTTATACCGTTCAAGCCAAAACTTCGACATTAGGTCGTCGTATCTTCAAAAACCCGTCCATACCCCTTTTCGGCCAAAACAATTTATTTCTTAATCAAACGGTCAATTTTAATAAACAGATATTTCAAAAGGTTCCTATAGAGTACTATAGATACATTGGGTTCTAATACCTTCCCATTGTATAACCAACCCCCGAACCATAGATCTCTTTTCAAAAACGCCTTGTATTTTTATTACTTTTAAAAGTATTATTTACATTGCATATTTAGGGTTTTATTTCGCTCTTTTCCCTTTTCCCTTGGAAATAATAAAGCGCGGTGGCGACTCTTGCTTTTGTGAGACGAATTAATCAATAATTCGATCTCCGATTTACCCCGCTACATTTTTTATCGCTACAACTATGTTTTTGAGGCAACAAGCGAGGTTACCCTAGAGGTGCGTGTGTGAAAAGTGTGTTTGATTCAAGTTATTTTGTTGAAATTAGGTTATCTAGCAATTGATTTTATGTCTTGCCATGCATGCCTAATTACTATACAGTATAAGGAAAACAGTAAATTGCGGGAATTGAAATTCTATGCTATTACAGAGTTTTCTGGAATGGGGATATAAATTTACAAATGGGGATGGATCGATGCGATTAAAAGTCTAACTAGGCAATCAATACAACCAAATCGAATCGAACAAATTAATTAAAACTACAATAGTCTATGAAGTAAAAATTAATTAACAAAGTATAAAAAAATAAAAATTCTTGATATTTTTGTTTTTGAGAATTTGAAAAGAATAAAATAAAAATTTTATTCTATTATTTTGGAATTTTAGTTTATTATAAAGGAAATAAATTAATTAAAAGAACTTTACTATACAACATTAAAAAAAATGTTATCGAAATTAATTATTCACAAGAAGTTCTAAATTTAAAACTAAACTAATAAAAAAAACTAACAATTAAACTAAACTAATTAGTAAACCAAAAGAGTGAAGAAGAAAGAAAAATAAATCAAATTAAACCTTAAAAAAAATTTAAAATTTATTAGAAACCTAAAATTAAGTTAAAACTTAAAATCAAATTAAAAAAAATTCAATTAATTTTGATGAAATAATAATAAAAAGTTATAATGGGTTAAAACAGTAAAACAAGGGTGAAGTAGCATTAAAACGTTGGGCTTAGAGTGTCATGGCCCAGAAAAGATAGGCGCTAAGCCCAATCCGTAAGGACCAAGAAGATTTTTTGTTCAGCTTCAGCATGTGGCTTACAAAAAAAAGTTGGAAACGGGCCTAGGTAATGACGGCCCGGCCCAATCAATTCAACAACAATCTATCTTTTATTTTTTTTAGCATTATTGGGCCATTTTGTTATTACTAAAAAAAACAGAAATAAAAAAATAAAAAAACAAACGGAAAAATTGAAAAAAAAAGATTTTAGGGTTCCAACAAATGTTCAGATCAGTCAAAAACCAAACTTTCTCCCTTCTCTCTCAGCGGCGACGACGACTTCATCTACAATCTCCTTCTTCTCTTCCAATTCCATCATAGCACCGCCATAAAACCGCGCTCCTCCGTCTCAAATCATCAGTGGCGCCCAGCTTCATCTCTGACCATATGACAATCTCGCTGCCAAATTCCTATGTTCTACTCTCCTCTCTTTTCAACGAAACACAACAACCATCCTCCATCAGTATCTCTTTATTCTAATGATACTCCTTCCTCACGGTATATCAGTAAACCTAACTCTATTTTGGTTTTCTGTGGCACGACAAACAATAATCCAATGTTCGCGCTTTTCTCAAATTCTCATATCATGGCACAACAATAACAATAAATTAAGTATCAAAGCAAGGTAACAAACAACATATTTGAATGAAGGAAAAGAAAACTCACCAACTCAGAGCTAGTACGAGGATTATGATATCGATGGCGATGACAAAACAAACAGAAAACCACAGGTGATAATGATACTTCTTTAACTCCTTCTAATTATTCAACTCTAAAATATGGAAGTGTTGGTGTTGATGTTGACACGTGTTGTGTGTGCCTATTTGAAGCATGGAGGAAGATGTGTGATGCAGTTCTGAAAAGAGTGAGGTTCGATTATCGAGATGGAATGGAATTTGTAGTGTAGGTTGAAGGTTTAAGGAGAAGTTATGGTGGATAGGTTTATGGATTTGAAAGAAGATATCAGGATTAGAGTGAGGGAAACAATGTTGTTTGAAAGAGGGTGGCTGAATAATTTTTGAGTCCCCTCTCTGTCTTTTTTGTCTCTTTTTTATAGCTGAAAGTATATGGAATTTGGTGGGAAATATTAGTGAATTTGAACAATTGTGGCATACTGTTCTAACGCTTTTTGTTGCAGTTTTGGTTTTACCATTTTTTATGAAAATTATGGACAGATTTGGACAGGGTTGGGCAGGGGCAGCAGGGCTGTTTCTGCAGCAAGTTTGGATTGGTTTTCTTGGCTTATTATGAAGGTTTTTGGCTTTGTATGCTTGGGTGATATTTTCCTAATGTGTCCCTATCATCTTTCCTCCTTCCTCTTTCTATAAAACAAAAGCAGCTTTTGCTTATTTCTTTAACTTTCTGAAGGATTTGCATTTTCGGAAAATGATGACAGGGTGCATACCATGAGCTAGCATTGTTATGCTATTGCTGCTACATTTTTTGCCTTTGTATTTTTTAGCAGCCTATGCTGCTGCTACCTTTGCTTGTTTCTGCTTTTGTTTATGCTGTTGTTTGTCCTTGTTGTATTGTGCGCTTGGCAGCTTTTGGACTGGGCAGCCTTGGGCAATTTTTTCTTTTTTGTGAACCAAGGCCCAAACCTTGTGTTTTTGCCAAAAAAAAAAAGGAGAAGATTGGATCATGATAAAAACAAACCCTTTTAAAATGATTCCAAATGCAAATCCTCATGATGAGAAGTTTTCTTGAAAAATTTGATTTTATGCTTAAAGTCTCATGTTGCTAACACTTTTTTTTTTGTTTTTTTCATGTGATGAATGTTGACTTGGAGATGAAGAAGACAAGGCAAGGTGGAAGATTGATGCTAGGTTCAAAGAAACATGAAGAATCGAAAATGAAAAAGCCATGGTTGGAAACCAAATAAAGCATGGAAGATTTTAGAAGCAAGTTAGCATATGCTTAGGGAGGACTTTAGGTTTCTATGTGCAAAAACTTGTGTAATTTTCTTGTAACTTGTAATTTGAAACTTGGAAAAAACGAATTAAATTTGTATTTTGTAAACTTGAATTAAATTTAATGAATATGAAATCTTGAATGATTTTGTGAAGAGAACTTTAAATCGAAATGGATCTTAAACCTTGATGTCTTGAATTTTCATCGTGAAATGATGAACTTTGAATGATGAATGCACATGGACATTTGAGCGCCTTGATTCTTGAATGAGCCTTCGAAATCATAATGGACTTGAGATTTGTATCTTGGCTTCTAAGTAATTCAACCATATTATTTTCCATCCTTTAATCTTAAATCAAATCTCTGAATAAAGCGAATGTCTTATGAGCTTAAACATGTCCAACATCGATCCAATAATCATCATTGTTTCGACATCAATGATTCACAATGCTAGCATCAAAACGATTAATGAATTTTAGACTCAAACTTTTCATTTTCATGAATTATCCCGACATAAGAATCAATTTTTTTTTTGAGAAAAATGATTACGACATGAAAAAATCCTAGGAGTTAAGAGCATTCAGAATCAAGCAGATGACCTATGACGATTCGATAATTTTCAAGGTCTTCAAAGCACAATTTTCCTTTGATCTTTGAAGATAATTTGTATATGGAATTGCTTATGACAATGTGCAAGAATAATCGCTTCAAGATCTTGAAAATTGAGGAAATTACAATTCTTGGAAATCAGGCATAGTTACTTGAGATTAGGTCAAAATCCATGATGTGACTTCTAACGTATTCGAATTTTGGTGATCTTTCACGCGTAACCAACTCTTGATTTGTGAAGAGAAAATGGAGATGACATCAAGGAGAGTCATATGTAAAAAAAATCGTTCAAAATATTGAATAATGAAGAAGTTGCAATTGTTTGAACTTGATACTGAAAAGGCCGACTTTTGCAGTTGATTTTTAGTCATCTGGGTCATTGACTGAGCAAACTCACGATGTGAGGCTTGAAACTTGGCACAAACATCCTTGAGAACACATGAAGGACCATAAAGACCATTTGAAACTTTTGAAACTCAATTTTTCTTAAGAAATACCAAACCCTAGCTGTTGACTCAAAGCCTAGAAAGAGAATCTGTCAGATCAAATCTTGTGCCAAATTGAGTGTTTGAGAAACCCTGGGATAGCATCTTGAGTAAAAAATGGGAGGGAAAATTTTAGGGTACAACAGTGCAGGTGAAGGTTTCAAAGCCTATGCTAAAAAATGGCGGGATCTCGTGGGAAGAGTCAAACCCCCCTCTATCTGACAGAGAATTGGTGGATATGTTCTTAGGCACGCTATTTGGTCCATTCTTCAACCACCTGATCACAAGCTCTTCGGATGGATTTACTAAACTAATCATGACCGGTGAACAAGTAGAAGCGGGTATAAAAAGCGGCAAAATTCAGAGAGATGCATCCTTAAGCACGATGAAGAAACCCTTTACCGGAAAGAAGGAGGTCAGTGTTGCATATGACCATAGGAATCAAAACAAAACTGAACGTCGCCCGACGGTAGGGGCTGTCATGATTTCTAATCCTGTACCAAATCAGCAGAGAAATTATCAACGCACGCCATAGGCGCCCGTGAGACGATTTACCCGAATCAACATGACCTTGTCTCAAGTTCTATCACATATTTTAAAGTCCAATCTGGTGACCCTAAATGAAGCTCCCAAGAACCCCAATACAGCTTCTCCTTGCTACAACCTGAATGCTCGATGTGCCTATCATTCTGAAAGCCCAGGGCATGATACCAACGATTGTTGGGCCTTGAAGAATAAGATACAAGACCTTATCGAGGAAAAAGAGATTGATTTTGATCCCCCATAAACACCTGATGTGATAACGGCGCCAATGCCCAAACACAGTCAAGGTGTCAATGTTATTGATGATGAGTGTTTTGTTTCCTCCATGGATGATTTAACTACTCCTCTTTTGACTATTAAACAAAATCTATTGAGAGTAGGTTTGTTTCTGTGTTGTGATGAAAGTTGTCACTTATGCATGTCTCTACCCAATGGTTGTTTATTACTGAAGATAGACGTTCAGCGTCTGATGGCTAACAAAGAAATCATGTTTGAAAAAGTTCCTCTTATTAGAAATTCCTGTGAAGATGTCTTAATAATCACCATCTCCGACAATCCTCCCAGGGTCTCCACCAAAAGACTCGTTAGGATTACATCTGTTATAAGGTATGCTCCCCTAATCATCACTATTCCAAGGCCAATACCATATTCTTCGGATAAATCTGTTCCCTGGAACTATGGGGCTGACGTCTATTGCTACGGCGTCAAGCAAGATTTGTTGGTTGTCCAAGAGAAAATTGAGAAAGACATTGATCCCAACATCGTCAATATTGTTGAGACCAATAAGATAACAAGAAGTGGAAGAATCTTCTCACCTGAGATCTCGCCAAATACCATTGCTACTCCTATAATTATTCCTGCTACCACTCCTACCAGCATTCCCAGTGATACCCCTTTTGACAATCCTATTGTTATTCCTGCGACCAAGACAAGGTGCAAGGAGGTGTTATCTGAGCCTATCCAGATGAAGGCGCATCTAGAGGATATTCCTGAAGCTTCTAGAAAGGAGATAGAAGAGATACTAAAAATAATCAAGAAAAGTGACTACAACATCGTGGAACAGTTGGGGCAAACCCCCTCGAAAATATCAATGTTGGCCTTACTTCTGTGTTCTGAGGCCCATGCCAAAGCCTTGGTAAAGTTTCTAAAGACCGCCCACGTGCCCCAAGAAACTTCCATTGACCAATTTGAGAATTGTGTGGCCAGTCTAACTGCTGGTAATGGATTGGGCTTTTCTGACGCCGACTTGACTCCCAAAGGAAGGAAACACAATGATGCCTTGCACGTCTCCATTGAGTGCATGGGCACTACGCTAGCCCGTGTTCTAGTGTATACGGGCTCATCGTTGAATGTTTTGCCCAAAAATGCTCTTGACTGGCTGGATTGCGAGGGACTCACTTTAAAACCTAGCAACATTGTGGTGAGGGCCTCTGATGGTTCTAAGAGGATAGTGCACAGAGAAGTTGAGATCCCCATAAAATTTGAAACTCATACTTTTGATTCAACTTTCTATGTGATGGATATCCGCCCTTCTTATTCCTGTATTTTTGGCCGACCATGGATTCATGGGGCTGGTATTGTTACCTCTACATTACATCAGATGTTGCACAAGTATAATTGAACTTTTAATGCCTCATATGACTCTCATGGATCATTATGTACCATCAAGATTGCTTATGTCAAGTTTCAAGTCTTGGATCACATTTTTGCTCAGTCAATTGATCAATTGACCTAAAAATCAACTATATTGGGAAAAAAGTCAACTGTGGCCAATTTACAGTCAAACTTCATCATTTTTTATCCATATCAATATTTTTAACTCATATATGTCATTTGATCAAGTCTGGCCCACAATTCCTCAAGAAATTTGATCAGATCATCAAAAGGGCAAAATGGTCAAAATTAGGGTTTTGATTGAGAAAAGGCAATTTCTGATTTTTGACCTAGAAAATGGTTGATTGGTTGGAAACATGATCTCAAGGATTCAATTGCATCATTTTAACCTAATGGCATGACCCAAAACATTGCTCAAGGTCAATTAATTGATAGTTGATTTTCAGTCAACTGATCAAAAGTCAACTGCACACTGAAAAGTCAAACTTTGACTTTTTGGTCAAAATCAAGTGTCAAAGATCACAATTCATAAAAACATGTCAAAATATGAAACTTTTTCATCAAGAAATCAAAAAGTCAAGATTTCATTTTGAAAAGTCAAAGTTTCCAAACTTAGAAATTTTTCTAAGTGTTGAAAACTTCATATTTTTTCATAACTTTGAGCCAATTTTTCACCATGATGAAAGATGATTAAAAGGAAACTTTCAACATGAAAGTTGTAGATCTCAATGAGATATAAAACTTTGCTTTACACAACTCCTCCTATAAATTCTTGGATTTAAAGTTATTAATCCATGAAATCATGGTTATGAAACTAAAACACTTAGTGAAATTTTGAGCATTTTGGTTAGGATTTTGACCTAACTTCTGGGCCAAGTTTCATATAGTTCCAATTGTATTTTGCAAAAGTGATTAAAATAGGGGTTGTATAGCATATTACAATATTTCTAAAATGTCCAATAACTCCTTGAGATCATTTCTGAGCAAGGAGAATCGAAGGCCAGAAGTTAGGGTTTCAAGTTGTTTTACAAGGCAAAATTTGTGATGCACAATGAACCAAATCCATAGCCATGTTGCATAATCTTCACTTTTCAGGCCTCAAACTTGTTTGTAAGTCCTTAATTTAATGTTTACACAACATATGGAGCCATTGTCTAAGCATTTGAATCATTATCCAAGTTTCATTTCCATTTTTGGAAGAAAGGCACCATTATTATTCTTGAAAAGTAACTTTTATAACAAAGTCAACTTGTATGGAGCTTTGCACTTGTTATTTCTGCACAAGCATATTCTATAAACTCAGAACAAACATGTTTAAAGTTTATAGCCACCCTACAATACATGTACCTTGCATTGAAACCATGTTTGTCAAGATAACTTCAAAAACAAGTCAAGAACTCATAACATGTGATTCTTTGTTTCTGATCATTTCAAACCTCAAAACCTTTCCTCTATAAATAGTGATACTATTTGCAAGAGAACCCATGCATACACAAGCCCTCAAACTCCCTAGAACCCAGAATCACACATAAAAACTCCATTGTTGCATATTCTAGCCAGAAATCCCAAAATCAAAAACTACTTGTGCGTTTCTTGGCCTTTTGCTTCCAAAAGCTTCCAAACATCATACATAAGCCATCCATGTCCCTATTACACGACTGCAACACCATCTTCACCCATTTCCAAGTTCAAAAACATAGTATCACAATTGGACTTCTCCAGACCATTTCAGCCACCTTCAGCTCAAGCCAGCCATTGCATTAGCTTCCTAGAGGTCCAAGGAAGCTAACCAGCTCATTACAACACCTTGAAAGTTGCTCAAATTCAAAACATGAATTCCATTTTCAAGGTGAGTTTTATGACTTTTGAACTCTTCATATTTGCATCATTTGGTTTCCATTTGTGAAGATAAAATGTAGACATCATAGCCCTAAAACTAACCATGTCCTTAGAATTCATTTATGTTGCCTGAGCAGTGAGAATTTTAGAGTTGAATTTTCTGAAAAAATTAGGTCAGATTTGGTACCATTCAAAATTCATGCTCATCTTTGATTTATAGCTTTAGTTATTTATATGACTGAACTCGTGATGAAATTTGGAGCAAGTTTCATGTTTATACTTTTGCAAATGGTTGAGAGATGAAGAAGTTACAGTATTTGAATTCATGACTGGTTATGGCGCGAGGAAGAAGATGAAGTCATCTTCAAGAACGTGTTTCAAATATATATTTATGGTTTTATTTATAACACCATATGTATAGCCACCCCAGTGGTAGAGAGCGCGCACATAAGGTCTTATTGCTAAGGGTCCTGGGTTCGAGCCCCAGGGACGCCTTTTGTTATTTTTTTCTAACATTTTTACTTGTTTCAGGCGCGTTGGGCCTCATATCCTTGGGCCTTTCCATTTTTTCTTCAGCATCACCCCACATTTGCTCATGCACACGCAGGCCCAGTTTATTTTTATTTATTTTCTTAATTTTGAAACCAAAAAAATTGTTGAGCCTTTTGCTAACATTCACACCCTTTCCACTTTTTAAAGCCCCTGACTTTAATTTTATATTCTTATTTTGTTTTATTTTGTTTTATTTTTATTTATCATTTATTATTATTATTATTATTATTATTATTATTATTATTATTATTATTATTATTATTGTTATTATTATTATTATTATTATTATTTATTAATCACAAAAAACACCAAAAATATTTTATCTTTTTATTTAGATATTTAGTATACTTTTATTTATTTTACTTCTTTTAGATAAAAAAGGTCAAAAAACATTTCTTTAACAAATTTTCTTCAAATTAGTATTAAACTTAGATTTATTTTAATTTTCTTTCTTAATTTAATTAATTTAGAACTTAGAAATTTAGCTAGTTAACCCTTTTTATCTTAATTTAATTAATTAGGTTAAAACCTTTCATAAAAAACCTAAAGGTAATTTTTTAATTAATCTATTTTCTTTTCTTAATTTAATTTAGTTTTAGTTTTTTTAAATCAACTTAGACTAATTAAATTATCTTCATTTTTTAGTTTAATTAGGTTAACCCCTTTTCATTAAAACTTAAACAAAAACAATTTTCTTTTCCTTTCACATTGCCTTCATGATTCTTGTACATTATTTGTTCATATTCAATATGGTTGTAATAGTAAATTAGGATTTATTTACTTTTATTCCCCCCATTTGTAAATTATATCCCCCTCCCCTATTGATGTAATAGCTTAGAATTTTTATTTTCCGCAATTTAATGCTTTATATATATATATAAATGCTAGTAAATTAGGGTTTGTATGGAAAGATAAAATCAATGCTTAGAAAACCCTAAAACAAGACAAAACAATGCATGTAAATCAACACACTTGCACACTTTGCATCTCTAGGGTTAACTCCACTTGTTTCCTTGATAAATAAATGGTTATAATACGCATGTAAGATGTCTTAGCAAAAACAAACAAAATACAAGATCATAGTCCCTCGATGACGCTACAAATGTTGTCTTACGAATGATCTTAGTCCCTCAAAGAAAATGCTAAGATATCTTACAACATTGCTATTCATGACTGTACGATGACCCTTGCCCGTCCCTTTTACATCCAAAGATAAGGTTACTTACCAATCCATAGTAAAATAACAATATCAAAGGAAAGAGGAAATAAACAATAAAGACTTTTGAGTAGGTAAAATGCTCCTAATTGCTTGCTCAATTTCAAATCAAAACATCCTTGCTATTTTCAAAACAAACACCAACACTTTCAAAAACATCTTTCAAACTTGAAACATTTTCAAAAGATCAACACTTTTTATACATTCTTACGAATGAGAATCATTACAAAGTTTGCCTAAACAATGGCACCTTTTAAAAATACTTTCAAAAAAACGACACAAAGCACATTTTCAAACAAAAGCAAGTGATCTAGCAAGCAACTAAGAGCCCGTAGATAACTACGGATGAAAAGGGTGCTAATTCCTTCCCTTTTCATAATCTACCCCCCGAACTTAAGAAAACATCTCAAAGGTCTTTCCTGTTCTTTTCAGCCTTTCCTTTTGGATAAAAGAAAAGTCGGTGGCGACTCATGCTAACCGCAACATTTGCGATCAAACGCAAAATAACCAAGTCAGTTCTCCCACCGTGTTACAGAACTGGCGACTCTGCTGGGGAATACTTAAAAGTGGGGTTACCTTAGGGCTAGATGACATCTACTTGCTTTCATTGTTTGACTTGTATGCTTTACATTTTGGGTCCTTGTTTGGGTTACTGTTAAAAATCCTACACCCAGATTTGGGACACCTTTTAGGTAAGTAGCAATAAACTGTGAGGGAACTGTGCGGGGTATACCGACACGGTTGAAATAGTAGCTATGTTAATGTGACACTTTGGTGTGTACCGGTAGCCCTTGAGTAATCAAGGAGAATACGAGGCCGCTGCATGGTATCATAAAGCGTCAACTGACCTTAGCACCTTAATTGACCAACTTGGCTTTTAGGACATAGTGAGATAGCCGTCTTTGGTGTAAACCCAAAGTCGGTCGATACTCGATGCTACACTCATTGAGGTTTGACCCTTGAATTTTGTTTGGTGGCAAGTCAATTGTCTACCGGAACGAGATTTGGGGGAAAGACCGGTGATATTGAGATCCCTTAGAACCCGGTTACTATATTTAGGACAGGTTGAGCCAACCCAACTTCAAGAGGGTATTGCCTTAAAATCCATGCAATCCTTAAACCTAAGGTCTCTGTGAGATTTTCTTGTGATTTCTATATCTGCTATATCTGAGCGTAATCATGACATCATAACATAGCATGTCATACTAACCATTTTAAGGATTCTTAGGGTTTATTTTTGTCTTGTTTTGTAGGACATGGCCCTCGCCCGCAGATTCACTATCCAAGTCAGTCTGGTAAAGGTACCTCCTTAACTTAAGGAATTGGTATCAAGGGTTCCCGAAAGTTCTTCATTCACTGAAAGACATGGTCGACTTCTCAGCTTGGTCACCTCAAACCCTGATGAAGAATTGTTAAAAGTACTCTTTCAATTCTTCGACCCTCTACATCACTGCTTCACTTTTTTGGATTACCAGTTAGTGCTTACTATGGAGGAGTTTTCTATGTTAATGGGGGTGTCTATCCTTAACGAGGTATCGTTCAATGGTATGGAAAGAGACCCTAAACCTGAAAATATTTTCAAAGCTCTGTCCTTACAACGGTTTGACATAATAGCAAATTGGGATACCTTGGACTTACAAGCTTTTGAAGAGGTGTTAGCCCTTCTCATCTATGGGTTGATACTGTTTCCTAATCCAAACCAGCTCATAGACATGAATGCGGTTAAGGTTTTCCTGTCACACAATCTGGTACCTACTCTGCTTGGAGATATCCTACATTCGTTGCATACTCGCACTATAAAGAGGAGAGGAACCCTTCTATGTTGCATACCTCTTTTGGCTAGGTGGTTTATTTTGCACCTACCTCAATCTGTCTTGAAGAATGAACAAGGCTTAAGATGGTCTCATAGGCTAATGACTCTTACACATTCAGGCATTCATTGGTGTCCTTGATCTGCAAAGAATGTTACCATCATTGATTGATGCGGAGAATTCCCTAATGTCCCTCTTTTAGGCATTAGGGGAGGAATCACTTACAATCCTTGTTTGGCACTGCGACAGTTTGGATATGCAAGAAGGGATGGTACTCGTGATACACTTACCCAAGGAATTGTCTTCAACTACGAGGATGATGCTCAGGGTTATCACAAAAGGTTCATGCGAGCTTGGGGCATGGTACATAGAGTTGATAGCAAGATACTGAGGCACACGAATTCCATCCCTCTTGAGCCTTATCTCAAATGGGTACGAGCTCGTGCTCAAAGTCTTATGATGCCTTACCCCTCCATTCTCCCAGTTATCATAGAGCTTGTTGTGGAAGGATATGTCCCATACATTGTCCTTCATCCTAACATCCCCACCTCTCTCGAAGAATTACAAAGGGATTGGATACATCTTAAGGAAGAGCGAGACACTTTCGAAGCCCAATTCTACGCCAGCAAGAAGAAAGTTCTGGAACTTACTAAGCAGCTTCATGAAGAGCGGAGTCTGAACGCCTACATCGCACCAAAGAGGATGTGCTCAACTTTTTTGTCTTAGAGTTTTGTATTTTTATTTCTTTCATTGTAAGACCAAAGAGGCATGATGTACTCAAACTTTAATTTATTAATATAACGTGCGTTCCTTTTTGTCTAAAGCAAATTTAAAGCTCTTATGTCCTTGAAATCATTTGCATATGCATCTTCATTCATCATAACACAAACAGGTTTCTTACAACAGGTCTCCTTATCTTTCTATTGTTTATTTCAGTGAGATGGATATTGAACATACAGTAAAAGATATTCAGGTGCAGAATGCTCAGTTTCAACAAATGTCCTTGACTCTGGCAAAAGGACAAGAGGATTTGAAAACTTTGCTAATCAAAGAAAAGAAGAAAGCGAAGAAATTAACCGGTGTTTTGAATCTGGGAAGAAGGTTCCAAGGCCAGCCAGACAGACCCTAGACTTTGCAACATCATCGAGTGAAAAGGATAATCAAGAAGGGAAAGACAAGGAAGTGACTGACCATCTAGAATCTGAAGAGGAAGAAGAGGTTGATTATTCTGAAGAGCAGTATCCTCCAGCTGACGATAAATACAAACAGTTGGAAGATCGCTTAAATGCTATGGAGATCCAGAAAGTACCCGAATTGGATTTTGAAGAGCTAGGACTTGTCTCATGGGTTGTCATACCACAGAAATTCAAGGTTCCCACTTTCTCTAAATATGACGGTGTCTCTTGTCCGAAGCTGCATTTGCGATCATACGTCAGGAAAATTCAACCCCATATTGTCGATAGAGACCTATGGGTACATTTCTTCCAAGAAAGCTTGCCAGGGATGCAGTTAGATTGGTTCTACCAGTTGGAAGGGACCAATATTAGCAATTGGGAAGACTTGGCTTCCGCCTTTTATAAACAATACCAATATAATGCGGACTTAGCTCCAACATGGACACAATTGTAAGTCATGTCTATGGGTACAGGTGAAGGTTTCAAGACCTATGCTCAAAAATGGCGGGATCTCGCGGGAAGAGTCCAACCCCCTCTATCTGACCAGGAATTGGTGGATATGTTCTTAGGCACGTTGTCTGGTCCATTGTTCAAACACTTGATCGGAAGCTCCTCGGCTGGATTTACGGAATTAATCATGACTGGTGAATGGGTAGAAGCGGGTATAAGAAGTGGAAAAATTTAAAAAGAGGCATCCTCAAGCACATTGAAGAAACCATTTGTTGGGAATAAAGAGTTTGGTGTTGTGTACCATCAGAGGAATCAGGACAGAACTGAACACCGTCTAGTGGTAGGGGCTGTCATGATCCCTAAGCCTGCACCTATTCAACAAAGGAACAACCAGCCTAGAACAGAAATACCGGTAAGACAATTCACCCGGATAAATATGACGTTGTCTCAAGTCTTGCCACATTTGTTAAGATCTAATATAGTAACCTTGCGGGAAGCTCCGAAGAATCCCAACACTACCTCTCCCCGTTATAACCCAAATGCTCATTGTGCTTAACATCCAGAAAGTCACGGTCATGATACAAACAACTGTTGGGTTTTGAAAAACAAGGTGCAAGACCTTCTCAAGGCAAAAGAAATTGAATTTGATGCTCCTGAGATCCCAAATGTTATCACTGCTCCTATGCCCAAGCATGACCATGGTATTAACATTGTTGAAGATGATATGTTTGTTGATGTTGTTAATAAACTTGTTACTCCTCTCCCAACCGTCAAAAGGAACCTGTTGAAGGCCAGTTTATTTCCGGGCTGTGGCGAAGGCTGCCACCTCTGTTTATCCCTACCAACTGGTTGTCATTTATTGAAAGCAGGTGTTCAGCGCCTGATGGATGACAATGAGATTTTGTTTGAAAAGACTCCAATTCCAACCATTTCTTACAAGGATGTTTCAATAGTAACCATTTCCGCCAATCCTCCCAGGGTCTCCACCAAAAGACCCGTTAGGATTACATCTATTCCGAAGGTGACTCCACTAATAATTACTATGCAAGGACCAATCCCATACTCCTCAAATAAAACTGTCCTCTGGAACTATGGGGGTGACGTCTACTACCATGGCGTCAAACAAGATTGGTTGGCTGATGAAGACTCGATTTTTTAGAGGGTTGACCCCGATATCGGCAACATTGTGGGAACCAGCAAAATAACAAGAAGTGGAAGAGTGTTCTCCCCTGAGATTGCTCCTCTGAAAATTGTTACCAGTCCTGTGATCATTCCTACTTTTGTTCATGTTGATACTACTACTACAGTTCTTGTGGTTACCCCTGCAGACACCTCTATCACCCAGTCGACCGAGACTCGGGGTAAAGGCATTTTGGTTGAACCTGTCTAGATAAAGGCGTAATCAGTATCTATCCCAGAGGCTTCCAAGAAGGAAATGGAAGAAATTTTGAAAATTATAAAGAGAATTGACTACAATGTGGTCGAACAGCTAGGGCAGACCCCTTCAAAAATTTCTATGCTAGCTTTACTGTTGTGCTCCGAAGCTCATGCGAAGGCCTTGGTGAAATTTCTCAAAACTTCCCATGTGCCACGGGAAACCTCTGTTGACCAATTCAAATATTGTGTGGCCCGTTTGACAGCTAACAACGGTTTGGGCTTTTCTGATGCTGACTTGACACCTAAAGGAAGGAAACACAATGAGGCGTTGCATGTCTCTGTCGAATGCATGGGCACTACTTTGGCCCATGTCCTGGTAGATACTGGTTCATCATTGAATGTATTGCATAAGAAGGCTATGGATAGGCTAGACTGTGAAGGTTTGACCTTAAAACCCAGCAACATAGTAGTAAGGGCCTTCGACGGTTTAAAGAGAATGGTGCACGGGGAGGTGGACATCCCCATTAAAGTTAGAACTCAGACCTTTGATTCAACTTTCTATGTAATGCATATTCTCCCTTCCTATTCCTGTTTATTGGGACGACCTTGGATTCATAACGTTGGTGTCGTCACCTCTACATTACATCAGATGTTGAAATACCCAATCAAGGGAAAAATCATCATTGTTCATAGAGAGGAGGAATATATGGTCAGTCACATGAACTCCTTCAGATATGTGGAAATGGATCGTGAATTCATCAAAACTCTGTGTCAACATTTCGAGGAAGTCCCACAAACAGTTGCAGCAACCAAGACTATTTCCGAAGATTACCAGACCTCCGCTGAAGAAGTCTTCTCTGAAAGATGCCAAGGCAATAGTCGAAGAAGGTGGGTGTACTATTTGGGGCCAACTCCCAAATATTCCCTATAAATCTGACAAATTCGGTTTGGGTTTTACTTCAGGAGCCAATAAAGTTGTTCGTCGTGCTCGTGCCAGGGGACCACCTTTACGGATCAGTAACCATGGAGTCAACACAGTGGAGGATAGTGATGACAACTGTGACCTGGAAGAATGTATTTTTCCAACTATCAGCGGAGGACTCAACAACCGGGAAGCCAAAGAATTCATCCCTATTACTTTTATCCAACATTAATTGTCTTTAAATTTTGTTGGACTTGTAACAATAAAACAATTTAGAATTTTAAAACCTTGTGTTTTACCCGAGGCACAACGGTCCATTTGTAAGGGTTTTTACTTCATTTTCATATGTCATCAATGAATCATGAACGTTTTTGCATGCAAATTTTACGCTCTTTGTTTTTATTTTTCTACATTTTTATTCTTTCAAAGATAACTATGCTCTTACACACACTCGCATATCAAAATGCAGATCCACATCCACTCAGGATCTCATGGGTAACGATTCTGCTATGGCCTATTGTGACTTTGAAAATCTGATCTACCAAGCCAAAGACAAAGTTGAGGAAGATTGTGAAGTGCCAGGGGAACTAGCCAAGTTACTACAATAGGAAGAAAGGACCATACAGCCCCACGAATAACTGGTTGACACAGTTAACTTAGGTACCGAAGAGGACAAAAAAGAAGTCAAGGTAGGAGCCAATCTGGAACCTAGTGTCAAGAAGGGCTTAACTCAGTTACTACATGACTATGTTGAGGTCTTTGCCTGGTCATAGGAAGACATGCCAGGACTTGACGCTGATATCATGGTATGTCGTCTACCGATAAAAGAAGACTGCCCTTCGGTAAAACAGAGAGTATGTCGCATGCGGCCAGACATGTCAGAGAAGATCAAGACTGAAGTCATGAAATAATTCAAATCGGATTCTTAGTCGTCACCTCCTATCCACAATGGGTTACCAATGTTGTTCCAGTGCCTAAAAAGGACAGTAAAGTACACATGTGTGTGGATTTCAGAGATTTGAATAGGGCAAGCCCTAAGGATGATTTCCCGCTTCCCCATATCGATATTCTTGTTGATAATACTGCATAACATAAAGTGTTCTCATTTATGGATGGTTTCTCAGGCTATAATCAAATTAAAATGGCACCTGGGGACATGGAGAAAACGACCTTCGTCACACAGTGGGGCATGTTCTGTTACAAATTTATGCCATTCGGGTTGAAAAACGTTGGGGCAACTTATCAGCGCGCCATGGTAGCTCCATTTCACGACATGATCCATCATGAAATAGAGGTCTACTTGGATGACATGATAGCCATATCTCAAACTGAAGAGGAACATCTTGACCATTTGCAGAAACTATTTGGAAGGCTAAAGAAACACAAGCTAAGGTTGAATCCAAGTAAGTTCACATTTGGAGTGAGGTCCGGTAAACTCCTAGGCTTCATTGTCAGCGGTAAAGGCTGCAAAGGTAAAATTAATACAAGAAATTTCTGCTCCTCACACCGAGAAGGAAGTCAAAGGATTCTTAGGACGGCTAAACTATATCGCCATATTCATTTCTCACCTAACCGCTACTTGTGTACCAATCTTCAAATTACTGAAGAAAGATCAAGTGGTGGAATGGAATGACGACTGCCAAGCTGCATTTGACAAGATTAAAGAGTATCTTCAAGAGCCTCCTGTTTTAATGCCACCGGTCGAGGGAAGACCTTTGATCATTGTGATACGGTGGGAGAACTGACTATGGTTTTGCGTTTGTTTTCGCAAATGTTTCGGTTGAGCAAGAGTCGGCACCGACTTTTTATTTTATCCTAAGGAAAGGTTTAAAAAGCACAGCAAAAACCTTTGAGATATTTTCTTGGGTTCGGGGAGTAGATTATAGAAAGGGAAGGTATTAGCACCCTTTCTATCCATGGTTATCCATGGGCTCTTAGGTACTTTCTTAGATCAACTTGCCTTGGTTTTCAATTGTTTGAAATGGTGCTTTGTGTGTGGTTTTGAAAATATTTTGAAAAAGATGCCTTGTCTAGGCTACCCTTGTAACAATTCTTTAGTCGAATGTTTTACAAAAGGTGTTTTGTATTTTTGAAAATATGTTTCAAGGTTTTTTTTTGAAAGTTTGTTTTGAAAGTGTTTGTGAAGTGTGGTTTGAAAAATAGGCAAGTGTTTTTGTTTTGCAAGTTGACAAGTACTTAAGAGCTATCTACCCTAAAGTTCTCAAAGATTTATGCTATGTTTTAACCCTTTTAACAATTTTGTTCCACCATTGTATTTGGTGGACAATCTTGTGTTAGGAGGTGAAAGGGACGGGCGCGGGTCATCGTTTAGACCATAATTGCAATAGTGCCAAGTATCTTTGGGCAATTTTCTTTTAAGGGACTTGATCATTTTAGGCAACTTTCGAAAGCGTCATCGAGGGACTATGATCATTTGGTTATTTGTTTTGTTTTTGCCCAAAGAGACCTAACATGCAATATGGCCCATTTATTGAAGGCAACAAGTGGAATACCCTAGGGGTGCAAGTGTGATTAGTGTTGTCCATTTTCATGCTTGATTATCTTGAAATTAGGTCAAACTATTTTGTTGTTTTTATTTGCATACAAACCCTAATTCTAACATGGTATATTTAGAAAGCAATAAAGTGCGAAATTTAAAGTTCCTAAGCTATTACAACACAATATGGGAAGGGGGTACAAATGTTCAAATGGGGGGGTATTTGACAAGGAATTTAAACCTAGCTATCACATCAATTTGAAATTATTTACAAGATAATTGATTGCACAAATTAAATAGAAATAAAATAAATATGCAAAATGTAAAAAGGGTTTTTATATGTATGGAAAAAAGGTATTTTTTATGTCAAATAAACAAAATAAAAAAAGTATTATTTTTGGAGCTTTTTTATGTTTATGGCAAAACCCTAATTTTATTAAGTAAAATGCATTAATCATTTAATATGTACAAATATTTATCAATTATATACTAAATAAAATAAAAATGAAGTATGTTTGTCAAAATGTATTTTTACTATCAAATATTAATAAAAAATAAAATGTATACATTTTTTGTATTATTTACTAAATATTCTAATATATATATATATATATATATATATATATATATATATATATATATATATATATATATATATATATATATATATATATATATATATATATATATATATATATATATATATATATATATATATATATATATATATATATATATATATATATATATATATATATATATATATATATATATGTATTAATTTCTAAATATGTATTATATATACAAAAATAATAATATTTAATATTTATAAAAAAAAAGTATATTTTATGTAAAATATTTTAAGAAGATAAAACAAAATAAAAATGAAAATAAAATGTGTTTACATTATTTTTTAGTATTTTAAGTAAAAAGTGTTTATTTATTTATTTATGTACAAATGTCAATATAAACAAATAAATGCCTAAAAAATTCAAAAATGGTTTAAAAAATTATTTTTATATTTTTAATATCATGAGGAAAAATAAATAAGTCAGGAATAAAAAACAAAAGTCAAAAAATCATAAAAATAAACCAAATGGGCCTAGGGGGTGTCAAAGTAAAAATAGTGTGTGAAAAGAAATACAAAAACAGGCCCAGCCCACCAAGTCCTTCTTCAACCTCCAGCCAGAAATTGTTCAAAAAAACGCGCGCCTGTACACTGATTCAAACATCTGGATTCCTTGACTTTTTGCACAAACTTACAACACCAAAAATGTTAAGCATTGAATCACGATTCTGAATATGTAAAGAACTCCTCCTAACTCTCAGAAATGAGAGAGAATTTTATCATTCCCAAATCTTAACCTAACTTTTTATCAATATTCAGACCTTAAATTCTCACAGCATATGCAAAATAAATGAAAAGTAAAAGTATGTACAGTTTCAGGGGCATGAGTAGAACACTTCTTATTCATAAACCTAGAGCTAACAATGCCTACATTAAGAGTTAGAAGTTCATGAATATACCTGCTCAGTTGGAATCGTGTCTGGCAATGGAGGAGTTTTCAGGGCAAGATGATGATCTGTACAGCTTCCTTGGAGTGTGAGGATGCTATTCCAATACTTGGTATGCTTTGAAACCTTCTATACCAAGCTGCAGAAGTCCACCTACAAGAGGAAGAAATGAAAATGGCCAAACTGGTTAGAGGAGTTACAGGTCGGGTTTGAGGTTTTGATTAGCTTCAAGGGATGTTATGGGATGAGTTTGACAAGTTTTTAGCAAGAATGCATGGAAGGTTTGAGCTATGGAACTCAAACTGCAGCAAATGCTCTGTTTGGGCAGTTTGAGGGTGATTCTGGGAATGGGGAGGTATGAGGGATGCTTGGCTCGTGTTCTAGCTCAGTTATGATGTTTAGGATATGTTTGACAAGTTTGCTTAAGGGTTCTTTTGCTGAGATGAAAGTTGTTGTGTAAAATGCTATATTTCTTCACACTTAAGCAAGAAAAGGTCAAGTTGGTTTTTAGATAGGTAGAGGCCCCCCTAATGTGCTAAAAACCTTGGCATTGATCAGTGTAATTAGTTCCTAAACTTGTGCCAAGGGGATTTGAACTGTACTTCTTGGATTTGCATTTTGACATAAAGCTCACTTTTGCAAAAATGGTTAAAGTGCTTTATCTATTTTGGGATTAAACCATTATGCAATGCTTGAACACATAGAACATGGTCTTGGCACAAAGAGTTTGCATTAAATTTATGAGTGTAAAAAGGATTTAAGGCCTGTAATCAAGAGATGCATGCTGATTTGAAAAATTGCACAAGTTATGGACATGTACATGGCCATGAATCAAAGTGACTTTTTCCCAACTTGCCAAATTCGATTCTCCCTAACCATGAGGTTGTTTGATGAGTTCTTGGACATTTTGGAAATCTTGGAATGTGTACCACAATCCATATTTGAAATTAAAATTGAAATTCCAAGTTGAAGTATGTGGAAAGTGGTCTTGAAGTTAGGTAAAAACCTTGCCTAAAATAGGTCAAATTTTCTCTAAGTTAAGAATGGTTTGGTACCCTTGTTCCAAAAATTGTAACTTGAGATACAAGCTTCTTTTGGGAAAACTTTGTGAATCAAAGTTGTAGATTATACAATAGGCTACAACTTTCATGTTTTGACTTTTGCTTGAATCCAAATGAATCTTGGTGAGAAAGTGGGACAAAGTTAGAAAAAAATTAGGGTTTTTCATAACTTAGAAAAATTCTAAGTTATGAAAAATCTTCATTTTAAACCCTAATTTGCAATTTTGGATTTCTTGATGAACAAGTTTCATGATTTGGCATGTTTTGATGAAAAATGAATCTTGACATTTGATTTTGACCAAAAAGTCAAAGTTTGACTTTTCAGTATACAGTCAAAATTGATCACTTGACTGGGAAATTCATCTGTCAATCTTGTGTATTTGGGATCTTTTGAACTTGTTGAGCATGTCAAGACAATTCCATGGGGTCCTTGAGTCCATATGTGAGCTTGGTTTGCCATTGTCTAGGTCAAACAGTCAAAATTTGCCTTTGTGCAGTCAAAACCCTAAAAATGACCATTTTGCCCTTTTGGTGATCTGATCAAATTTCTTGTGGAATTGTGATCTAAACTTGATCAAATGGTCCATGTGAGTTTGTAATGTTGATGTGGGTCAATTTTCATGAGATTTGACTGTCAATTGGCCACAGTTGACTTTTTCCCCAATGCAGTTGATTTCTAGGTCAACTGTCCAATTGACTGGGCAAAACCTGGAATCAAGGCTTGAAACTTGATGTGGATAAACTTGGTAGTCCAATATGAAGCATGAAAGTCATCTTAGGCAATTTAGGTCAAAACATCTTTGTGCAAACACAAACCCTAATTTGGGTCAACAGTGCAAGGAGAAGTCTTGAGCAGAGGAAACCCTAACTGGATCTTGATCTCCAAGGGCTCTGTGATGAGAAATGTTGAGAAAAAGGGAGGGCAAATTTTGGGGTACAACAGTTGCCCCTATTCAATCTTCTTGAATCCGAAGAGTTAGATTGGCAAGTTTGCCTTTCGTGACTCGAGGGTAAAAGGAGATTGGACACTAGAGTGCCCGGAAATTTGCACTCGTCAAAGCAATGGATGCGGGAATGGGCTTAGAGATGCCATTTGGAGATGGGCTTAACGATGCCATCTGGAAGAGTGACAGAAACGTGTCGGGGATGGGCTTAAAGATGCCATCTGGAATGAGTATCAGAAAGGTGTCCATGTTTTGGACCACGTCTGAATTGGGGGTCTGAATAAGCAATAGATTGACATCCGTATCTGGAGGCATCCGTAAACTGTTTTCAGAGGTTGAGAAGAGTCTGAACAAGCGATAGATTAACATCTGTTGTTGGGAAGAATCCATAAACTGTTTTCAGAGGTTGAGAAGAGTCTGAACAAGCGATAGATTAACATCCGTTGTTGGGAAGAATCCATAAACTGTTTTCAGAAGTCTTGAAGTTGAATAAGCAATAGAGCAGCATCCGTTGTTGGGAAGCGTCCGTAAACTGTTTTCAAGAGTTGCATTTGAACAAGCGATAGATTAACATCCGTTGTTGGGAAGAATCCATAAACTGTTTTCAGAAGTCTTGAGAAGAGACTGAACAAGCGATAGGTTAACATCCGTTACTGGGAAAACCCGTGAACTGTTTTCAGAAATCTTGGAGTTGAATAAGCGATAGAGCAGCATCCGTTGTTGGGAAGCGTCCGTAAACTATTTTCAAAAGTTGCATCTGAACAAGCGATAGATTAACATCCGTTGTTGGGAAGAATCCATAAACTGTTTTCAGAAGTCTTGAGAAGAGACTGAACAAGCGATAGGTTAACATCCGTTACTGGGAGAACCCGTGAACTGTTTTCAGAAATCTTGGAGTTGAATAAGCGATAGAGCAGCATCCGTTGTTGGGAAGCGTCCGTAAACTGTTTTCAAAAGTTGCATCTGAACAAGCGATAGATTAACATCCGTTGTTGGGAAGAATCCATAAACTGTTTTCAGAAGTCTTGAGAAGAGACTGAACAAGCGATAGGTTAACATCCGTTACTTGGAGAACCCGTGAACTGTTTTCAGAAATCTTGGAGTTGAATAAGCGATAGAGCAGCATCCGTTGTTGGGAAGCGTCCGTAAACTGTTTTCAAAAGTTGCACCTGAACAAGCGATAGATTAACATCCGTTGTTGGGAAGAATCCATAAACTGTTTTCAGAAGTCTTGAGAAGAGACTGAACAAGCGATAGGTTAACATCCGTTACTTGGAGAACCCGTGAACTGTTTTCAAAAATCTTGGAGTTGAATAAGCGATAGAGCAGCATCCGTTGTTGGGAAGCGTCCGTAAATTGTTTTCAAAAGTTGCATCTGAACAAGCGATAGATTAACATCCGTTGTTGGGAAGAATCCATAAACTGTTTTCAGAAGTCTTGAGAAGAGACTAAACAAGCGATAGGTTAACATCCGTTACTTGGAGAACCCGTGAACTGTTTTCAGAAATCTTGAAGTTGAATAAGCAATAGAGCAGCATCCGTTGTTGGGAAGCGTCCGTAAACTGTTTTCAAAAGTGTCTCGGAGGATAATGATTTCTTGTTTGTCGACTGATCTTACCTGCAAAGGCAAAGAGTTAGTTACATGCAATGTCATGATGCATGATACAATGTATGTTATATGATATGAATGTAAATGGATGCGCATGTAAGCTGGAGAGTTGTCTTGCAAAGGATAGATGAATCCGGGATGGCTGAAGATAAAAGCATCTTGACTGCTGCCGGGAAGAACAATTCCTGGTGGTTGCTGGAGAATAAGGAGCTGGGGTTGTATGCCAAACTACTGGGGAATTCCTATCTTGAGGAGATCTTCATTGGAGAATCTTGAGTATACAATGAGGAACTCAAAACTGAAAGTCTGCAGATTTGCTTGGGGAATACCAGACCTTCAATCGTCGAGGGGCCTTAGAACCACTTGCGGGGACTTGGAATCTCCTTGGTGACTTGCAGGGTAAGAGAATTTCTGATGATGTCTACTGGGGATTTTAGAACCTGGTAGACTTCAGTTGGGGAGATAAGACTGAGAATCTCTGGTCTAGTGAGAAGCATTTCTGTGGGGAGAAGGTTCACTAGTCTGGCTCTGCTGGGGATTGATAGTTTGAAGTTTTAGTTCTGTTGGGGATACTGAAACTTAATTCTGAGGGGAATTGAGTTCCGGAGGATTCTCTGGCTGGGGATAACAAAGACAAACTCCTCTGGGGATTATATTGATAAGTTATGTTGGGGAACTCTGATGAACTCCACTGGGGATAGGAAGAAATTTGCCGAGTGCGATCTTCCGTGGCAATAAGCTGAGGATAACCTAGTTATAAACCCTCATGAGGAATAACTTTGAATAAAGCTCGGGAGAGACGTCCGTACTCTGCAGGGGATAAGCTTCCAGAGTCTACTGGGGACAAGCTTCAAGGCTTGTTGGGGATATGGATTCCAAATCTCCTGGGGATTTCCTTTGAAAGGGTATCAAGATATTCAACTGCATCTTCAACCTATCAGTAATCCTCTTTCTGGGTTTATAAGGAAATGATTATGTTCAAATGCATATGCCTATTTAACAAAACATTGGACGTTTCTCAAAATAAAACAATTAGTGCAAGAGGAAAAGAAAAAGGAAATGACACAAATTTCTGGGAAAAGTATTTGTATTAACTTTCTCTGAGTATATTTGTACAAAGGAGACAATCATCCTAGTAAGAGGATTTTGTCGTAAATATTGAAAGATTTATACAAAATAAAGATGGCTATGTGAAATAATTCCATGAGATTCCATTCCGCTATAGCCTTCACAACTCTGAATATCTGTCCATTCAATGCTTCGTTTGCTGATGACTGGATTGATCAGAAATCTGGGACTGGTTGATGAAGAGATTCTCTTTGAAGTGATCCGACGAGACATAGTCATGCGCTTTAATTCCCTAACTTTTGCCTGAATCGCCCTTTTGGGTTTTCGATCCACCGGGAAACCCCTTTTTTCCCAAGCCGCCCTTTCGGGTTTTCAACTTGCCGGGTGTACAGATTTTTTTTGTTTTTATCCCTAATTTTTGCCTGAACCGCCCTTTCGGGTTTTCGGTTCACCGGGATGCCCATTTTTGCCCAAGTCGCCCTTTCGGGTTTTCGACTTGTCGGGTTATTCTATGCGTAGTATCTTTTGACTATGTCTGCGTTCGCAGGGTGCGGCAAATCGTCGCCGTCCATGGTGGTTAGAATCATCGCACCACCAGAAAATATGCTCTTGATCACAAATGGTCCTTCATATGTAGGAGTCCATTTGCCCCTGGGATCACTTTGCGGCAAGATAATCCGCTTGATTACGAGATCTCCGACTTGATACACTTGACGTCTGACTTTCTTATTGAAGGCCTTGATCATCCGTTTTTGATACGTCTGACCATGGCATATAGCAGCGAGTCGCTTCTCGTCGATCAGATTGAGTTGATCAAGTCGGGTCTGCATCCAATCATCTTCATTCAAACCCGTGTCCTTCATAATCCTTAGAGAAGGAATCTGAACCTCCATAGGCAGGACATCTTCCATGCCATATACCAACGAAAATGGGGTTGCCCCGGTTGAAGTATGTGCCGTCGTACAGTATCTATGTAGGGCAAACGGTAACATCTCATGCCAGTCTTTGTAAGTGACTTTCATTTTCTGAATGATCTTCTTAATGTTTTTGTTCACAACTTCAACAGCACCGTTCATCTTCGGCCGATAGGGAGATGAATTGTGATGATAAATCTTGAACTGTTCGCACAAAGCGGTGATCATCGTGTTATTCAGATTTGTATCGTTATCTGTGATGATCCTGTCTGGAACACCATACCGGCATATGAGATTTTTCTTGATGAAGCGGGAAACCACATTTTTAGTAACAGAGGCGAAGGAAGCTGCTTCGACCCACTTGGTGAAATAGTCAATGGCAACTAGGATGAAGCGATGTCCGTTGGAAGCCGTGGGCTTGATTTCTCCAATCATGTCAATGCCCCACACTGCAAATGGCCAAGGAGCAGTCAGAACGTGGAGAGGAACCGGAGGGATATGAACCTTGTCAGCGTAGACTTGACACTTGTGGCAAGTACGGGAATGTTGATGGCAGTCGGCTTCCATGGTAGACCAGTAATAGCCTGCCCTTAGGATCTTCTTAGCCATTGTATGCCCGCTCAAGTGAGTGCCAAATGTGCCGCTGTGTATCTCAGTCATGATCAACTCTGCTTCAGCTTTGTCTACGCATCAGAGTAATACACAATTGTGGCTTCGTTTGTAAAGGATGTCGTTGCTCAGGAAGAATTTGGCAGCAAATTTCCTTAAGAACTTCTTGTCATTTACGGAAGCTCCTTCGGGATAATCTCTAGTCTGGAGATACCTTTTGATTTCATGGAACCAGGGTTGTTCCACTACTTCTTCGGTATTAATCTCGTGACAATGTGCCGGTTTATCCATTCGCTCGATGGTGATTTGGGGAGCCTCGTTATCCCAGTTGAGTTTAAACATGGAGGACATTGTAGCCAGAGCATCTGCTAGCTGATTCTCTTCTCGCGGGAAATGCTCGAAGGTAATTTTCTCAAAATGAGGCAACAATGTCAAGACATGTTCTTTGTATGGGATAAGATTAGGGTTCTTGGTATCCCACTCTCCTTTGATTTGACTGATAACCAAAGCCGAATCCCCAAAAACAATCAAAGATTTGATCCCCAAGTCTATAGCAGCCTTGAGACCAAAGATGCAAGCTTCATACTCAGCCATGTTGTTTGTGCAGCTGAAGCAAAGTCGGGCCGTGAAAGGTGTGTGACAGCCTTCCGGAGAAATGAGTATTGCGCTGATACTGTTTCCAAGTGCATTTGAAGCACCATCAAAGTACAGGGTCCATCGGGATCCCTTTTCGGGTCCGTCATACGGTCTGTTACCTTCAATGTTGTCCAAATTCATGATGTCCTCGTCTGGGAAGTCAAATCTCATGGGTTGGTAATCTTTGATAGCTTGATGAGCCAAATGATCAGCTAGTACACTCCCTTTTATAGCTTTTTGGGTGGTGTACTGGATGTCATACTCAGTTAGGATCATTTGCCATCTAGCTATCCTTCCAGATAAAGCGGGCTTTTCGAAGATATACTTGATAGGATCCATTTTGGAAATCAACAAGGTAGTATGAGTCAACATATACTGCCTTAGTCGGCGAGCAGCCCATACCAAAGCGCAGCAAGTTTTTTCGAGCAGTGAGTAGCGAGTCTCACAGTCGGTAAACTTTTTGCTAAGGTAATAAATAGCATGCTCTTTTCGACCAGACTCGTCATGCTGGCCCAAAACACACCCCATTGAGTTATCCAAGACAGTCAGATACATGATCAATGGTCTTCCTTCGACGGGTGGCATCAGAATAGGAGGTTCTAGCAAATACTCCTTGATCTTATCAAAAGCAGCTTGGCAATCGTCGTTCCATTCGACTACCTGATCTTTCTTCAAGAGTTTGAAAATTGGCTCACAGGTAGAAGTTAGATGAGAGATGAATCTGGCAATATAGTTCAAGCGTCCCAAGAACCCTCTAACCTCCTTTTCAGTACGGGGAGCAGGCATCTCTTGTATTGCTTTCACTTTTGCGGGATTGACTTCAATACCTTTGTTGCTTACAATGAATCCTAGGAGTTTACCAGACCTAACTCCAAAAGTGCATTTACTTGGATTCAGCCTGAGTTTGTATTCTTTCAATCAGGCAAACAGCTTTTCTAGATGTTCAAGGTGCTCCTCCTCTGTTTGTGACCGAGCTATCATATCGTCTACGTAAACTTCAATCTCATGATGTATCATATCATGAAACAAAGCTACCATGGCGCGTTGATAAGTTGCCCCAGCGTTCTTCAGTCCGAACGACATCACCTTGTAACAGAAAGTGCCCCATTGTATGACAAAAGTTGTTTTCTCCATATCCTCGGGGGCCATTTTGATTTGATTGTAGCCCGAGAATCCATCCATGAAGGAAAACACTTTGTGCTGAGCTGTGTTGTCGATTAAAATGTCAATGTGTGGAAGTGGAAAATCATCTTTGGGGCTGGCCCTATTCAAATCCCGGTAGTCCACACACATCCTGACTTTGCCATCTTTCTTAGGTACTGGCACGATGTTAGCTACCCATTGAGGATAGGACGTAACAGCCAGAAAGCCAGCGTCGAATTGCTTCATCACTTCTGCTTTGATCTTTTCAGACATGTCAGGCCTCATTCGGCGGACTTTTTGCTTGATCGGTGGACAATCCTCTCTTGTGGGGAGACGGTGAACCACGATGTCTGTATCTAAACCCGGCATGTCTTCATAAGACCAAGCGAAGATTTCAACATACTCATTCAACAACTGTATCAGGCGTTCCTTGACACTTGGTTCCAGATTGGCACCCACTTGCACCTCCTTCCGGTCTTCCTCGGTCCCTAAGTTGACAGTTTCCAATGACTCTTCGTGCGGTAAGATGGCCCTTTCCTCTTGTTGTAGAAGTCTGGCTAGTTTCCCTGGTACTTCACAACCTTCGTCATCTTCATACTCGGCTTGATTGACCAGATCTTCAGAGTTATTGAAGGATATAGCAGAATCGTCACCCATGGAATCCGGAGTGGGTGGGTACCTGCATTTGTGAGTGTGGGTGTGTGTAAGGGATAGCCATCCTTAAACAAAAAATGCAAAAGGAAAGAAAATGAACACAAGCAGTTTATCAAATGAAAAACGTCCAATGAATCATTAAACATGGCATATGGATATGAAAAATAATCAAAACCCTTACAAATGGACCTACATGCCCCGGGCAAGGCATGAGGTGAAAAGATAGTGTACGGATTATTCGAAAATAAATATTACAGACCAAATTGGAAATGTTTGACAGATAAATTACAGATGAATAAAAGTGATGGGGACAAAGTCTTTTGCCTCCCAGTTGCACAATCCTCCTTTGACAGTCGGGTAAATCCACTCTTCGAGGTTGCTCTCTTTGTCTTCATCCTCCAAAGCGTTGATTCCGTAGGGAGAAATTTTGACTGGCGCCCTTTCAATCTTCGACCGGCGCATAGCTTTCTGGCCCGCGGTAGTGAACCCTAATCCAAATTTGTCGGTCTTATGTGGAATATCAGGCAACTGCCCCCATGCTGAATTCTTCCCCTCCTTTATTGCGGCCCTTGCGTCCTCCAGAGATGCCATCCTGGCCATCTGCCTCGGTGCTTCAGCTGCCAACTTTGCTACTGTTATTTCAGGAAGGACTTCTTCAAAATGCTGAAAAGGTGTCTCAATGAACTCACCTTCTACCTCCACGTACCGGAAGGAGTTTAAGTGGCTGATCATGTACTCCTCTTCACCATGGACAGTAATGATCTTTCCCTTGACAGGATACTTCAACATCTGATGTAAGGAGGAGGTGACTGCCCCAGCATAGTGTATCCAAGGCCTACCCAACAAGCAAGAGTATGACGGACGGATGTCCATCACATAGAAAGTAGATTTAAACACCTCAGGGCCTATCTTGATGGGAATTTCGACCTCCCCATGGACCATTCTCTTCGAACCATCGAAAGCTCTAACAACAATATCACTTGGCTTCAACTCCAACCCTTCACAATCTAGTCGGTCCAAGGCCTTCTTAGGCAGTACATTCAGCGATGAACCAGTGTCGACCAAGACATGTGCGAGAGTAGTTCCTCGGCACTCGACTGAAATGTGCAAAGCATCATTGTGGTTTCTACCTTTAGGAGTTAGGTCGGCATCAGAGAAACCTAATCCATTGTCCGCAGTAAGGCTAGCCACGCAATTTTGAAATTGATCTGCAGAGGTTTCCTGGGGCACATGGGCTGCCTTCAGGAATTTTATCAGAGCTTTAGCGTGCGCTTCTGAGCAAAGTAGTAGTGCCAGCATGGAGATCTTTGAGGGGGTTTGCCCCAGTTGTTCTACTACATCGTAATCACTCCTTTTGATTATCTTCAAGATCTCATCCATTTCCTTCTTGGAGGTTTCCGGGATGACCAAGGGTTGATCCCTCGTCCTGACGAGCTCACCTTGGATTCCCTTACCTTTATCAACAGCGGTAGGAGGGACAATACTAGGAACAACAACATCTTCAATCAATGGGGTTCTAGCGGAGAGTTTTATTGGTGCAGGGATGACCTTGTCGGCAGATGAGGGTCCAAAGATTGCTCTTGGAGGGGCAATCTCTGGAGAAAATATTCTCCCGCTCCGGGTGATTTTGCCCGTGCCTGCAATGTTTCCAATGCTGGCTTCTTCATCATCCGAACTTTCTTCAGTTATTTCGATTTGTTTAATACCATGGTAGTAGACGTCACCGCCATAGTTCCATGGTATTGACTTCTCAGAAATATAGGGGACAGGCCCTGGCATTGTTATCTTCAAAGGAACAGATTTCGTAACTGGTGTAATCTTAACAGGCTTTTTGACGGCCTTGGAAAGATTGGCGTGAATGGTTATGATTGATACATCTTCAGTATGGGTTGGAGTAGCAGAAAATTTTTCAAACAAAATTTGTCGACTGTCCATTAGGCCTTGGATGCCTTTCTTCAGTAATGGACAATCAAACGGCAGAGAGTAACAACAAAAGCAGTCTTCTTTACATCCCGGGAAGATCCCGGCCTTTAACAGATTCAACTTGATGGTTAACAATGGAGTTATCAGATCATTGACATCAGCAACATACAAATCTTCTTCAATGGCATTGACATTTCGGCCGTGCTTCGGCATGGGAGCAGATATCACATTAGGCTTCTCCGGAGCGTCAAACTCCACCTCCTTCGCCTCTATCGGGTCTTGGATTTTATGCTTGAGTGCCCAACAATCATTGGTGTCGTGCCCGACACTGTCAGAATGGTAGGCGCATTTAGCATTAGGATGATAATGCGGAGAGGATGTATTCATATTTTTTGGTGCCTCTTTGATAGTGGCGTGATTTAATTTCAACAGATGGGGAAGCACTTGCGCTGGCGTCATATTAATGCGGGTGAACTGCCGTTGTGGCCGTTCCACCCGTTGTTGATTTGGTCTGGACTGGTTATAGCGAGGCTGCTCACTTGAAGGGTTTTGAATCATTACGGCCCCCACCGTCGGCCGGCGCTCAGTCTTCCCTGCTCTTCTTTGGGAGTATACAACAGTCGTTTCCTTCTTAAAAGGCTTCTTCTCAACACTTGCAGCAACACCCTTCTGAATCTTCCCTGACTTGATGCCAGCTTCTATTCTTTCGCCTGTTAAGATCAAATCGGTAAACCCCGCAGAAGAGTTACCAATCAGATGATTGAAAAATGGCCCATATAGGGTCCCTAGAAACATATCAACAAGTTCACGGTCGGTTAAAGGAGGCTGCACCCTGCCAGCCAAATCCCTCCATTTTTGTGCATATTCTTTGAATCCTTCGCCTGTTCCTAATGACATACCCTGAAGTTGGGTACGCGTAGGAGCAAGGTCAGAATTGTATTGATATTGTTTGTAAAAGGCGGTGGCCAAGTCTTCCCAATTTCGGACGCTGGTTCCCTCTAGCTGATAAAACCACTCCAATTGAGCCCCAGAAAGGCTGTCTTGAAAGAAATGGATCCAAAGGTTTTTATCTGCCGTATAGGGTTGGATCTTTCTCACGTAGGACCTGAGATGCATTTTTGGACAGGACAGCCCATCATACCTCACAAACACTGGCACTTTGAACTTTGGGGGAATCACAATCCCGGCAACCAAACCCAAGTCTTCAAAATCCAAACCCGATACTCTTTGTAGCTCTATGGCGGCCAACCTGTCTTCTAAACCTTTGTATTTATCATCAGCTGGAGGGTATTGCTGATCAGAGTAGTCTTCGTCCTCTTCAACCTCCTCTTCTTCCACATTGGACTCGGAAGGTACCGCAACCCCACCTCCTTTACTGGTCCCTTCATCAGAAGTAGGAGGAAATTCAAGCACTCTCCTGGCCTCTCCGTCAAATCTTCTCCCTAAAGTAGCCACCCCGAGTCTCTTTTTTCTTCTTTTTCACTGGGTCTTTATTCCCCAGCAAGGTCTTGAGATCCTCCTGACCCTTAGCCAAGGTCGTCAGGAGTTGCTGGAACTGTGCATTTTGAGCTTGCAGGTCTTTGACTGTTTGCTCGAGATCCATCCTACTGAAATAAACAACAGACAGATAAGGAAACCTGGCGTGAGACCTGCTTATGCACATGATGAATGGTATGCTTATGTATGCAATGCATTCAAGGATTTAGAATATTCAAACTTGTTGTAGACAAAAAAGAACGCACGTCATATTAATAAGAAGAAATTTGTTAGTACATAAATGCCCCATGGGCCAAATATTAGAAAAATAACTTCTCAAGGTAAAAAGACATTGTGCATCCTCTTTGGTGCGATGTAGGTGTTGAGGGCCTCTTGCTCATGGAGTCGGCGGGTAAGCTTTAGAACCTTCTTCTCGCTAGCGTAGAAGCTGGCTTCAAAAGTGTTCCGTTCCTCCTTGAGCTGAATCCAACTTTTCTGCATTTCCTCCCACGATGTAGGCATGTCAGGATGTAGGATGGTGTAGGGAACCTCTCCTTCCTTGACGGGCTCTTTAATCACGGGGAGAACATGAGGATAAGGCATCATTAGACTCTGGGCTCGGGCTCGTACCCACCTGAGATAAGGCTCAAGAGGGATGGAGTTCTTGTGTCCCAGTGTCTTGCTATCAACCTTGTTGGGCATCCTCCAAGCTCTGATGAATCTTTGGCGAAGTCCTTGCGCATCATTGTCGAAGTCAAAAACTAGGTTAGGAATCAACATGTCATGAGGGCCATCCCTCCGTGCATATCCAAATTGCCTCAAAGCTAGGCAAGGGTTGTAGGTGATACCTCCTCTGATTCCAAGTAAAGGAACATTAGGAAACTCTCCGCAACGATCGATGATGATGACATTTTCTCTGGACCGAGAACACCAATGTACATCAGAGTGAGTAAGAGTCATCAACCGTTGGGACCACCTTGAGCCTTGGTCATTCTTCAAGACAGATTGTGGAAGGTGCGAAATAAACCACCTTGCAAGGAGAGGAGTACAGCACATGAGAACACCCCTCTTTCTCATTGTTCGTGTGTAAAATGAGTGAAGAATGTCCCCAAGCAATGTTGGTATTGGATTTCTGGACAAGAAGATTTTGACGGCGTTGACATCTACCAATTGGTCAGAATTTGGGAACAAGACCAACCCATAGATAAGGAGTGCCACAATCTCTTCAAAGGCTTGTAGGTCCAATGAATTCCAACATTCTTGTGCCTTCTCAAACAAGAATTTTGCTAAGAATCCTTTGACGCCGCTTCTGGTTTCCCAATGCCCCTTGATGTCGGATGGTTGTAGATGTAATGCTCGAGCAACATCTTCCGGCTTCGGTTCCTTTTCCGTACCGTTGAAGGGTAGTTGATTAAGGATAGGGATTCTTAGGAGTTGAGAAAACTCCTCCAAAGTGGGCACCAACTGGTAATCAGGGAAAGTGAAACAGTGGTGAAGAGGGTCAAAGAACTGGAATAGCACTTTCATCATGTCTTCTTCAATGTTGGTGTTGACTAAGCTGAGCAGTCTACCATGTCTTTCACTGAAGGATGAGCTTTCTGGAATTCTTGAGGTGAGCTCCTTGAGTTGAGGAGAGATTCTCACAAGGTTGACTTGGATGGTTTTTCTGCGAGGAATTTCCATGACCTACAAAACAAGAACAATGATGAAGATCCAAACCCTTGAAATGGTTAGTGAATGCATATGATGCTTCATGATGTTTATGATGTATGCACAAACATATGTACAAGCAAATCACACCAAACCCTAGTTTCAGGCTTGCACGGGGTTTCATAGGTAAGTACCCTCTTGAGTGTAGTTGGCTTAAAAACCTGTCCTATAAATAGTAACCGGGTTCTAAGGAGCTCAATATCATTGGATTGTTTTCATCGTTCATTGTTTTGGTTTAGCCACTTAACTAGCGACCAAAATATTCCAAGAAAACAACCCTCAATGAGTGTAGTATCGAGTATCTACCAACTTCGGACTGCACCAAAGCCGGTCATCTCACTACCCCTAATGTAAGGCCAAGATGGTCAAGTAAGGTTCTAGGTCATTAGTGCTTAGTGACATCACTCAGCGGCCCCGTACTCTCCTTAATTGAACTCAAGGGTTACCGGTACTCACAAATATGTCGCACTAATATAGCTATTGCTTCGACCGTGTCGGTATACCCCACACAGTTTCCACAACGTATTGCTATCTATGAATGTTTCCCAAAATCCGGGTGTAGGATTGCAAACCCAAACAATAGAGCCAAGATATAAAGCAATCAATTCAAACAATTAGTCATGTAAGAGGGTGATCTAATCCCTAAGGTTACTCCACTTTTAAAATTATCCCCAGCAGAGTCGCCAGTTCTGTGATACGGTGGGAGAACTGACTATGGTTTTGCGTTTGTTTTCGCAAATGTTTCGGTTGAGCAAGAGTCGCCACCGACTTTTTATTTTATCCTAAGGAAAGGTTTAAAAAGCACAGCAAAAACCTTTGAGATATTTTCTTGGATTCGGGGAGTAGATTATAGAAAGGGAATGTATTAGCATCCTTTCTATCCATGGTTATCCATGGGCTCTTAGGTACTTGCTTAGATCAACTTGCCTTGGTTTTCAATTGTTTGAAATGGTGCTTTGTGTGTGGTTTTGAAAATGTTTTGAAAAAGATGCCTTGTCTAGGCTACCCTTGTAACAATTCTTTACTCGAATGTTTTACAAAAGGTGTTTTGTCTTTTTGAAAAGATGTTTCAAGGTTTTTTTTTGAAAGTTTGTTTTGAAAGTGTTTGTGAAGTGTGGTTTGAAAAATAGGCAAGTGTTTTTGTTTTGCAAGTTGACAAGTACTTAAGAGCTATCTACCCTAAAGTTCTCAAAGATTTATGCTATGTTTTAACCCTTTTAACAATTTTGTTCCACCATTGTATTTGGTGGACAATCTTGTGTTAGGAGGTGAAAGGGACGGGCGCGGGTCATCGTTTAGACCATAATTGCAATAGTGCCAAGTATCTTTGGGCAATTTTCCTTTAAGGGACTTGATCATTTTAGGCAACTTTCGAAAGCGTCATCGAGGGACTATGATCATTTGGTTGTTTGTTTTGTTTTTGCCCAAAGAGACCTAACATGCAATATGGCCCATTTATTGAAGGCAACAAGTGGAATACCCTAGGGGTGCAAATGTGATTAGTGTTGTCCATTTTCATGCTTGATTATCTTGAAATTAGGTCAAACTATTTTGTTGTTTTTATTTGCATACAAACCCTAATTCTAACATGGTATATTTAGAAAGCAATAAAGTGCGAAATTTAAAGTTCCTAAGCTATTACAACATAATATGGGAAGGGGGGGTACAAATGTTCAAATGGGAGGGGTATTTGACAAGGAATTTAAACCTAGCTATTACATCAATTTGGAATTATTTACAAGATAATTGATTGCACAAATTAAATAGAAATAAAATAAATATGCAAAATTTAAAAAGGGTTTTTATATGTATGGAAAAAAGGTATTTTTTATGTCAAATAAACAAAATAAAAAAAGTATTATTTTTGGAGCTTTTTTATGTTTAGGGCAAAACCCTAATTTTATTAAGTAAAATGCATTAATTATTTAATATGTACAAATATTTATCAATTATATACTAAATAAAATAAAAATGAAGTATGTTTGTCAAAATGTATTTTTACTATCAAATATTAATAAAAAATAAAATGTATATATTTTTGTATTATTTACTAAATATTCTAATAAATATATATATATATATATATATATATATATATATATATATATATATATATTAATTTCTAAATATGTATTATATATACAAAAATAATAATATTTAATATTTATAAAAAAAAGTATATTTTATGTAAAATATTTTAAGAAGATAAAACAAAATAAAAATGAAAATAAAATGTGTTTACATTATTTTTTAGTATTTTAAGTAAAAAGTGTTTATTTATTTATTTATGTACAAATGTCAATATAAACAAATAAATGCCTAAAAAATTCAAAAATGGTTTAAAAAATTATTTTTATATTTTTAATATCATGAGGAAAAATAAATAAGTCAGGAATAAAAAACAAAAGTCAAAAAATCATAAAAATAAATCAAATGGGCCTAGGGGGTGTCAAAGTAAAAATAGTGTGTGAAAAGAAATACAAAAACAGGCCCAGCCCACCAAGTCCTTCTTCAACCTCCAGCCAGAAATTGTTCAAAAAAACGCGCGCATGTACACTGATTCAAACATCTGGATTCCTTGACTTTTTGCACAAACTTACAACACCAAAAATGTTAAGCATTGAATCACGATTCTGAATATGTAAAGAACTCCTCCTAACTCTCAGAAATGAGAGAGAATTTTATCATTCCCAAATCTTAACCTAACTTTTTATCAATATTCAGACCTTAAATTCTCACAGCATATGCAAAATAAATGAAAAGTAAAAGTATGTACAGTTTCAGGGGCATGAGTAGAACACTTCTTATTCACAAACCTAGAGCTAACAATGCCTACATTAAGAGTTAGAAGTTCATGAATATACCTGCTCAGTTGGAATCGTGTCTGGCAATGGAGGAGTTTTCAGGACAAGATGATGATCTGTACAGTTTCCTTGGAGTGTGAGGATGTTATTCCAATACTTGGTATGCTTTGAAACCTTCTATACCAAGCTGCAGAAGTCCACCTGCAAGAGGAAGAAATGAAAATGGCCAAACTGGTTAGAGGAGTTACAGGTCGGGTTTGAGGTTTTGATTAGCTTCAAGGTATGTTATGGGATGTGTTTGACAAGTTTTTAGCAAGAATGCATGGAAGGTTTGAGCTATGGAACTCAAACTGCAGCAAATGCTCTGTTTGGGCAGTTTGAGGGTGATTCTGGGAATGGGGAGGTATGAGGGATGCTTGGCTCGTGTTCTAGATCAGTTAGGATGTTTAGGATATGTTTGACAAGTTTGCTTAAGGGTTCTTTTGCTGAGATGAAAGTTGTTGTGTAAAATGCTATATTTCTTCACACTTAAGCAAGAAAAGGTCAAGTTGGTTTTTAGACAGGTAGAGGGCCCCCTAATGTGCTGCAAACATTGGCATTGATCAGTGTAATTAGTTCCTAAACTTGTGCCAAGGGGATTTGAACTGTACTTCTTGGATTTGCATTTTGACATAAAGCTCACTTTTGCAAAAATGGTTAAAGTGCTTTATCTATTTTGGGATTAAACCATTATGCAATGCTTGAACACATAGAACATGGTCTTGGCACAAAGAGTTTGCATTAAATTTATGAGTGTAAAAAGGATTTAAGGCCTGTAATCAAGAGATGCATGCTGATTTGAAAAATTGCACAAGTTATGGACATGTACATGGCCATGAATCAAAGTGACTTTTTCCCAACTTGCCAAATTCGATTCTCCCTAACCATGAGGTTGTTTGATGAGTTCTTGGACATTTTGGAAATATTGGAATGTGTACCATAATCCATCTTTGAAATGCAAATTGAAATTCCAAGTGGAAGTATGTGGAAAGTGGTCTTGAAGTTAGGTAAAAACCTTGCCTAAAATAGGTCAAATTTTCTCTAAGTTAAGAATGGTTTGGTACCCTTGTTCCAAAAATTGTAACTTGAGATACAAGCTTCTTTTGAGAAAACTTTGTGAATCAAAGTTGTAGATTATGCAATAGGCTACAACTTTCATGTTTTTACTTTTGCTTGAATCCAAATGAATCTTGGTGAAAAAGTGGGACAAAGTTAGAAAAAAATTAGGGTTTTTCATAACTTAGAAAAATTCTAAGTTATGAAAAATCTTCATTTTAAACCCTAATTTGCAATTTTGGATTTCTTGATGAACAAGTTTCATGATTTGGAATGTTTTGATGAAAAATGAATCTTGACATTTGATTTTGACCAAAAAGTCAAAGTTTGACTTTTCAGTATACAGTCAAAATTGATCACTTGACTGGGAAATTCAACTGTCAATCTTGTGTATTTGGGATCTTTTGAACTTGTTGAGCATGTCAAGACAATTCCATGGGGTCCTTGAGTCCATATGTGAGCTTGGTTTGCCATTGGCTAGGTCAAACAGTCAAAATTTGCCTTTGTGCAGTCAAAACCCTAAAAATGACCATTTTGCCCTTTTGGTGATCTGATCAAATTTCTTGTGGAATTGTGATCCAAACTTGATCAAATGGTCCATGTGAGTTTTTAATGTTGATGTGGGTCAATTTTCATGAGATTTGACTGTCAATTGGCCACAGTTGACTTTTTCCCCAATGCAGCTGATTTCTAGGTCAACTGTCCAATTGACTGGGCAAAACCTGGAATCAAGGCTTGAAACTTGATGTGGATAAACTTGGGAGTCCAATATGAAGCATGAAAGTCATCTTAGGCAATTTAGGTCAAAACATCTTTGTGCAAACACAAACCCTAATTTGGGTCAACAGTGCAAGGAGAAGTCTTGAGCAGAGGAAACCCTAACTGGATCTTGATCTCCAAGGGCTCTGTGATGAGAAATGTTGAGAAAAAGGGAGGGCAAATTTTGGGGTACAACAATCATGTATCTAACTGTCTTGGAAAATTCAATGGGGTGTGTGTTGGGGCAGCATGATGAGTCTGGCCAAAAAGAGCATGCAATATACTACCTGAGCAAAAAATTTACCGACTGTGAAACCAGATATTCACTGCTCGAGAAAACTTGTTGTGCTCTAGAATGGGCTGCTCGCTGGCTGAGACAGTATAGGCTGACCCACACTACCTTATTGATATCCAATATGGATCCAATTAAACACATATTCGAGAAGCTCGCCCTCTCTAGAAGAATAGCAAGATGGCAGATGATCATGACTGAATACGGCATTCACTACACTATCCAAAAAGAAATAAAGGGCAGTGTGCTAGCCGAGCACCTTGCTCATCAGGCTATGGATGACTACCAATCCATGAAATTCGAGTTCCCAGATGAAGACATCACGATGGTAAACAATTGTGAAGAATTCAAACCATATGACGGACCTGAACAAGGATTCCGATGAACCTTGGTTTTCGATGGAGCTTCCAACACACTGGGCAATGGCATAGGTGTTGTGATCATATCCCCTGAAGGATTCCATACTCCCTTTACTGCAAGACTTTGTTTCAACTGTACCAACAATATGGCAGAATACGAAGCGTGTATTTTGGGTCTCAAAGCTGCCATAGATTTGGGAATCAAGTCCTTAAGTGTATTTGGAGATTCAACCTTAGTCATCAGTCGGATCAAAGGAGAATGGGACACGAAGCACCCTAATCTCATCCCCTACAAAGAACATGTGTTGACATTAATCCCACATTTTGAGGAAATTACCTTTGAGCATTTTCCACGAGAGGAAAATCAACTAGCGGACGCGCTAGCCACTATGTCATCCATGTTTAAACTCAAGTGGGGTAAGGAGGCTCCTCAGATCACCATTAAGCGAATGGATGAACCAGCTTACCGTCACGAGATCGATATTGAAGAAGCAGTGGACACACCTTGGTTCCATGAAGTTAAGAGGTATCTCGAGGCCCAAGAGTATCCGGAAGGAGATTTAGTAAATGATAAGAAGTTCTTGAGAATATTCTCTGCTAAGTTCTTCCTCAGTAATGGAATTCTCTACAAGCGCAATCACGACTCTACTTTGCTTCGTTGCATAGACAAGGTTGAGGAAGACAAGATCATGGCTAATCTACATGAAGGAACTTTTAGCACCCATTCTAGTGGGCATATGATGGCTAAAAAGATCCTACGCGAAGGGTACTACTGGTCTACCATGGAAGCAGATTGCCATCAGCATTCACGAAACTGTCACAAGTGTCAGATCTATGCTGACAAAGTACATGTGCCTCCAGTTCCTCTGAACGTCTTGACTGCTCCATGGCCATTCGCGATGTGGGGCATCGACATGATTGGAGAAGTCAAACCTACACTTCTAATGGACACCGCTTCATCTTGTTAGCCATTGACTACTTCACAAAATGGGTTGAGGCAACTTCTTTCGCTTCTG
Organism: Vicia faba; assembly: GCA_948472305.1. Classification (NCBI taxonomy): domain Eukaryota; kingdom Viridiplantae; phylum Streptophyta; class Magnoliopsida; order Fabales; family Fabaceae; genus Vicia; species Vicia faba. The sequence goes on from OX451736.1 coordinate 779,145,023, forward strand.
TTACCAATAATGTTATGGCCTGATTCATCAAATAGAATCTAATATGTCGGTACGGTATCCCAGAGAGAATAATTACAGATACTATGATCACTGCACTATGCACGCAATTCAAGATCCAGCACCATAATTCTTCTCCTTACCGGCCAAAGATGAATGGCGCTGTCGAAGCTGCAAATAATAACATCAAGAAGATCATACAAAAAATGACAGTGACCTACAAGGACTGGCATGAGATGTTACCATTTGCTCTCCATGGTTACCGTACCACGGCGCACACGTCAATAGGGGCAACTCCTTTCTCCTTGGTGTACAGCATGGAAGTTGTTCTATCAATTGAAGTCCAAATACCTTCTCTTAGAATCATAAAGGATGCAGGGATGAATGAAGATGAATGGATTCAAACTCGACTTGATCAGTTGAATTTTGTAAGTGTTTAGTTATTGGCATGTATTTTTGGTAAAACCAGGTGTGTGAATGTCATGACTGATGTCATAACATTCTGGATTATTAGGTACTTTATGCAGAAAAAGTATGGCATACAGTAGCTTTACAGTAGCTTCTGTTGATGAGTGTGTATCTGAGCATTTTGCAATGATCACATTTATTACTTTCTACCAAAATCAGTAAACAGGAATTCTGATGTCATAACAAATGTTAAGACATCCTGTACTGATCTAACAATTATGCAGTTTGGTTAATTCTGAGATTTTTCAGGAAGTTGGTTCATTCCTTCCAGAACAGAATCTCACGTGGACTTTAGGTTAACCTAGCTCAACCCTAATCTGGTTGATAAAGTCTTGTGACCAAGTCTTGAGGTTAACCCTAATTAACCCTAGCTTTTTGTGGAAGCCCTAACTGAAGAAACAGCTGCATATATATTCAACAGGAAAGCTGATTGGATATTAACTCTCTTAGACAGAAGATCAATTAGGAGCTGTATAGTTTTAACTGCTGTAATCCAAGCAAGTATCATTGTGATAAGTGACTTGGAATAGGTTTTGTTTGTAAGGGTTTTTTGTATCACTCAAAGCTTTGAAGCAAGAGTGTTTGTGTCTCTTGACTAAAGCTTTGAAGCAAAGTCAAGATAGGTTTATGTATCACTCAAAGCTGTGAAGCACGAGTGTTTGTGTTACTTGATTAAAAGTTGTGAAGCATAATCAAGTGTATGTCCTGAAGAGTGTCTTTATTATTTCATTAGTCAATTGTTTAAGTATCACTGCTGTGATTGAGGGGGAGTGAGTAGGAACTCAGGTTTAAGTTGAACTTAGGTTGAAGTTGCATTGGGTAGGTCTTAAGTGAAGGAGATAAACTGGTTGGTTTATTCTTGAATTAATATCTCTTATAGTGGATTTCCTTCCTGGCTTGGTAGCCCCCAGAGTAGGTGTTGTTTCACACTGAACTGGGTAAACAATTGACTGTGTTCTTTACTGTTTTTATTTACTGTCTTATAGAAAGTCAGATACGGTGTCATAACATTCACTGTGACATTGAGTATCTGCTGCCAGAATTTCAAATTTGATTGATGAGAAAAGGCTTACGGCTTCCTGTCATGGTCAGATGTACCAAAAACGTATGATCAAAGCTTTTAACAAGAAGGTCAGACGTTAGGTATCTCGAGTTGGTGACTTGGTAATAAAGCGTATCATATTACCACAAGGTGATCCCAGGGGCAAATGGACTCCTAGATACGAATGACCATTTGTGATCAAAATCATATTCTCTGGTGTAGCAATGATCTTAACCACTATGGATGGCGATGACCTACCACACCCTGTAAACACGAACATAGTCAAAAGATACTATGCGTGAATAAAGACCCGCTAGGTCGACTGGCCTAGGCAAAAATTAGGGCATCCCGATGAACCACAAAGGTTTGGGCAAAAATTAGGGATAAAATACACACACACAAAAAATTGTACACCCGGCAAGCTGAAAACCTGAAAGGGCGGCTTGGGCAAAAAAGGGTATCTCGGTGGGCTGAAAACCCGAAAGGGTGGTCCAGGCAAAAGTTAGGGAATTAAAACGTATGACTATGTCCCATTGGATCACCTTACAGACAATCTTTAGCATCGACTGACAAACTCAAACGGGTCTAATCAATCCAATCAACTTCGGACAAGGCAGTAAGTGGATGTGACGCTCAGAGACATGAAGGCTATAGCAAAATGGGAACCCCATGGGATTATTTCACATAGCTATCTTTTCTTTGTATCACTTTTTATTTTCTACGACGACACTCCTTTTCTAGGATGTTCGTCTCATTGTACAAAAAATACTTATTCAAGTTAATACAAAGATATCCCTTTGAAAGTACAAAATTATCTGTTTTTCTTTTATTTTCGTGTTTTGTTTGCAAAAACGTCCAATGATTATTTTCGAACATATGCATTTGAACGTGATTACTGTTTACAAATGAGTAAAAAAGGGGAACAGAAAATAGAAAGACAATCACTAATGGCTTTAAGAAATAGGATAATATCTTTATACTATTCCATAAAATCCCCCGCAGGTACTTTTTCAGCAAGAGCAGAAGCTGGGACATCCCATTACATGATCGCTAATGTATCCCCAGTATGCAGCCTAATGGTATAAAGTTCTCTCACATCCCCGACGGAACAAAACTCCCAGTTACGGTTCCAAAGATTCCCCAGTGAAGGTCGCCCAGTCTCTCAAGATTCCCCAGCAAGATTTCACGAGGTCCAAAAGCAATGCATGGTGTTTCCCTTCCACAACAGAGTTTATTTCTCTAACAACTGGAAAATCATCAACACTTCAACTTCAAAATATTGGAGACTAACATTCCCAGCAGTACTCAGGGATTTATTTTCCCTAACTCCAACAACACTGTGACATAACAATTAACGTATCCATACATTACATTCATACGTCATAACATTGACAACACAAATGCATACAACACAATCTCATTTATTTTGAGAAATAACATTATACCATGCATTTCATACATCATGGCATTGCATGAAACTAACTTGTCACCTTTTCAGGAAAAATCAATCAACAGAAAATTATCGTCAAATTTTCAGCAAGTCAATTATAGATCAATTCCCGAGAAAGGACTGGTCGACCATCTAAATAAAAAATGTTTACTCAATATCCCTGCTGGTTTAAATTAAGTCTCTCAACGGTTTATTCTGATTCTTTCTTACCAACACTTTCTTTGGTTCAAATAAATCTCTCAATGATTTATTTTGATTCTTCTCCAGATCGCTGCCGGTTCAGTTTAGATCTCTTAATGGTTTATTCTGATTCATTCTCGCAGACACTTTCTCTTGTTCAGATAAATCTCTCAATGATTTGTTCTGATTCTTCTCCAGTTCCATGTCGTTTCAGTTTAGATCTCTCAACGGTTTATTCTGATTCTTTCCCACATACGCTTTCTTTGGTTCAGATAAATCTCTCAACGATTTATGCTGATTCTTCTCCAGATCCTTGTCGGTTCAGTTTAAATCTCTAAACGATTTATTCTGATTCTTTCCCGCAGACGTTTTCTCTGGTTCAGATAAATATCTCAATGATTTGTTCCGATTGTTCTCCAGATCCCTGTCGGTTCAGCTTAGATCAATCAACAGTTTATTCTGATGCTTTCCCGTAGACGTCTTCTTTGGTTCAGATAAATCTCTCAGCGATTTATGTTGATTCTTCTCCAGATCCCTGCCGGTTCGGTTTAGATCTCTCAATGGTTTATTCTAATTCTTTCCCGTAGACGTTTTCTCTGGTTCAGATAAATCTCTCAATGATTTGTTCTGATTCTTCTCCAGATCCCTATCAGTTCAGTTTAGATCTCTCAATAATTCTTCTCCAGAGAAACATGAAGAAAAAATACCAAAGATGGAGATGTCATCATTGTGGGAGGTTTGGTCACATAAAGCCATTCTGCTTCAGATTGTATGGATACCCTAATCAGAACCCAGGTGTCAAACCTAAGTCTAACAAGGTACCACATACTCCACAATGGAAGAAAAAGGCTACTGCCCTGATAGCCCACACTTCCCTTAGAGTCTCTGCAAAGGAAGACTGGTACTTTGACAGTGGGTGCTCTAAGCACATGACTGGAATCAAGAACCTTCTCAATAATGTCAAACCTCACACCACTAGTTATGTGACCTTTAGAGATGGTGCTAGAGGAGAAATCAAAGGAGTTGGTAACTTGGACTGCCCTGGAGTTCCAAATCTAAATGAAGTACTATTGGTAAAAGGCCTGACTGCTAATCTCATTAGTATCAGTCTATTATGTGATCTAGGATTCAAGGTCAACTTCTCAAAATCGGAATGTCTTGTAACTAATGAAAAACAAGAAATTGTAATGAAAGGAGTCAGATCTAAAGATAATTGTTACTTGTGGGAACCTGAGAACACTAATTACTCCACTGTGTGTTCTATTGCCAAAGAAGAAAAAGAGGTGAAACTGTGGCACCCAAAACTTGGCCACCTTCATCTAAGAAGAATGAAAAGGATTATATCCATGGAGGCAGTCAGAGGGATTCCAAGACTGCAAATTGATGAAGGGAGAGTTTGTGGTGAATGTCAGGTTGGTAAGCAGACTAGGATGTCACATCCAAAGTCAAGACATCTGACCCCCTCTAAGGTTCTAGAACTTCTACATATGGATCTGATGGGACCAATGCAGGTGGAAAGTCTTGGTGGAAAGAGATATGCCTATGTTGTTGTGGATGACTTTTCCAGATTCACCTGGATTAACTTCATTTGGGAAAAATCTGATGTGTTTGAAGTTTTTAAAGAACTGTGCAAAAGAATTCAAAGAGAAAAAGAAGGGTGTATTGTCAGAATCATAAGTGATCATGGCAAGGAATTTGAAAACAGTAAGTTTAATGAGTTATGTTCCTCATAAGGAATTAGTCATGAATTCTCTTCTCCTATAACTCCTCAACAAAATGGAGTTGTAGAAAGGAAAAATAGGACCATACAGGAATCTGCCGGAGCTATGATACATGCCAAAAGACTTCCTATTCATTTTTGGGCTGAAGCTATGAATACAGCCTGTTATGTCCATAACAGAGTCACTTTGAGAAAGGGAACCTCATCCACCATTTATGAACTCTGGAAAGGAAGAAAGCCAACTGTGAAGTACTTCCATGTATTTGGCAGCAAATGCTATATTCTGGCAGATCGTGAACAAAGGAGAAAGCTGGACCCTAAAAGTGATGAAGGTATATTTCTAGGATTCTCCTCCAACAGCAGAGCTTATAGGGTATTCAATTCCAGGACCAAAGTCATGATGGAATCAATAAATGTCATAGTTGATGATTATCATGAAGAAACAGATGTCCCTTGTAATGTTGAGACATTCTTTGAGACTCCAACTCAACAGAATGACCTTCCTAACACCACTACAGCAGACTCTGAATCCAAGGAAGCTAGCAAAATCCCTTCCATCAGAATTCAGAAAGATCATCCTAAAGAACTCATCATAGGGGATCCTAACAGTGGAGTCATTACAAGATCTAGAGAAATCATCTCAAACTCTTGCTTTGTGTCTAAAATTGAACCAAGAAATGTTAAGGAGGCTTTAACTGATGAATACTGGATTGATGCAATGCAAGATGAATTGAACCAATTTAAGCAACATGAAGTTTGGGAGTTAGTTCCTAGACCAGAGGGAACAAACATCATTGGCACAAAATGGATATACAAGAACAAATCAGATGCTGAAGGAGTTGTCACTAGGAATAAGGCAAGACTTGTTGCCCAAGGATACACTCAAGTTGAAGGGGTTGATTTTGATGAGACCTTTGCCCCTGTAGCCAGACTGGAATCTATCAGACTCCTATTGGGAATTGCTTGTCTCCTGAAGTTCAAGCTATTTCAGATGGATGTAAAAAGTGCCTTCCTAAATGGGTACTTAAATGAGGAAGTTTATGTGGAATAGCCTAAAGGTTTTGTGGATCCAAACCACCCTGATCATGTCTACAAATTAAGGAAAGCTCTATATGGCCTGAAACAAGCTCCTAGAGCATGGTATGACAGGTTAACAAAATTTCTCTCAGACAAAGGATACAGAAAAGGAGGCTTGGATAAAACCCTCTTTGTCAAAAATGAAGGAGGGAAGTTAATGGTAGCTCAAATATATGTCGATGACATAGTGTTTGGGGGAATGTCAGAGCAAATGGTTAAACATTTTGCTGACCAGATGCAGGCTGAATTCGAAATGAGTCTCATGGGAGAACTGACTTATTTTCTTGGACTGGAAGTCTCACAGATGGAGGACTCAATCTTTCTATCTCAAAGCAAGTATGCAAAGAACATTGTCAAGAAGTTTGGTATGGAGAATTCCAGTCACAAAAGGACTCCTGCACCTACTCATTTAAAGCTATCCAAAGATTCAAGTGGGGTTAAGGTGGACCAAAGTCTATACAGAAGCATGATAGGAAGTTTATTGTACTTAACAGCCAGCAGACCTGACATTGCTTTTGCAGTTGGAGTTTGTGCAAGATACCAAGCTGATCCTAAAGTCAGTCATATCAACCAAGTGAAGAGAATTTTGAAGTATGTAAGTGGAACTTACAACTATGGCTTGCTATACTCTCATGGCTGTGAACCAACTCTGACTGGTTATTATGATGCTGATTGGGCTGGAAGTGCTGATGATAGAAAAAGCACCTCTGGAGGTTGTTTCTTCTTAGGAAATAATCTGGTCTCCTGGTTCAGCAAGAAACAGAACTATGTGTCTCTCTCTACTGCTGAAGCTGAATACATTGCAGCTGGTAGTAGCTGTTCTCAAATGATCTGGATGAAACAGATGCTTACTGAGTATAATGTCACACAAGATGTTATGACATTGTACTGTGACAATCTGAGTACAATCAACATTTCCAAGAATCCTATTCAGCATAGCAGGACCAAGCATATTGACATTAGACATCACTTTATCAGAGACCTTGTAGAAGAGAAGATGATTAAACTGGAACATGTTGCCACTGAGCTACAGCTGGCTGACATTTTTACCAAGGCACTTGATGCAAATCAATTTGAAAACTTGAGGGGCAAGTTGGGTATTTGCCAACATGAGGAATTGTAGCAATTAATTTTGCTTAAAACAAGGGTTGAAGGAGTTATTTTTGTTAAGTCTATTTTGATTGGGTTAATCATATGTTTTCCCATTTCTTTCAAAATTATTAAGAAGTTGAATAGACACTCATTTGCCTCCTTCCTCTCTCGACTCTGCAACAAATCCCATTCTCTCAATCAAAGTTTTCTCTCTAGTTGCTACTGGTTTTCTAAGACTATCAAAATGTCTCAAACATCATGCTCATCCAAGACGATCGTTTCATCCTCATCCTCTGATCGAGATTCTCGGGCAATCACATCATGCATGGATTCTGAAGTCCTGGAGATTACTCCTCTTAGAGAAATGGCAACTAACCCCTCCAAGGTCAAAAAGCTGAGAACAAGGCATGCAGGAAGGTCTCAAGCTACTTCATCCGGTAATCCCTCTCAACCTTCATCTTCTGTACCAAATAGGGAAGGCTCAACTTATGTTCATCAAGCAATAGCTAGGCTTGTTACAAGAATTTTGAGTGAGAACCACTCTGTACCTGGGATTTCTGTTCCATTAAATCAAGAATCAGCAAGCCCAAATGTTGAAGTAAATCCAGATGTCTCTGAGAATGTTAAGACTCCAAATGACAACATTCAGAAATCATCTGAAAATCTTGATGGTATCCAGAACCCTTCAGAGAAGAATGTTGAACCACCTATTATTGATGTGGATGAGGAATACTCAGACAATGACCTAATTACAAATATCAACCCTAGCATAGCTAGGAGAATGATGAAGAGAAAGGGTAAGCAGGATGCTGCAAAATGTCTGACCAAAGAGAAACCTGCTGATAAGAAAACCAAGTCTGAAGGCAAGACTGGTGTGGAAACTGTGAAGACTGGACTATCCAAAGGGAAGGTGAAAGCCCGAGTACATGCTGGGAGTCTCTCAAAGCCTGTGAGACAACCAATAGCAAAGAAGAGGAAAGAGCCTGAACCTTCTGATTCTGATGAGGAATCAGAATTTGAAATTGATGCTGAAGACATTCCTCTCAGAAGGAAACTCCCTTCTAGCAAAATGGCTAGAGTTCCTGAAGTCCCCACTGACAACATTTCATTTCACCACCCTGAAAATGCCAACAGATGGAAGTATGTTTGCTTGAAGAGAATAGCCTTGGAAAGAGAACTAAATAATGGTGCCATGGATTGTAAGGAAATCATGGACCTAATCAAAGTTGCTGGACTAATGAAGACTGTGGAAAAGATTACCAAATGCTATGAAAATCTTGTCAAGGAATTCATAGTGAATTTGTCTGATGAATGTGCTGATGGAAGGTCAGCTGACTTTGAATGTGTCTATGTGAGAGGAAGAAAAGTTAATTTCTCTCCCTCTGAAATTAACAAATTCCTTGGAAGATCAAATGAGGCTTGCCCTGAACTAGAAGTTACTGACAATGAAGTTTTCCAAACCATCACAGCAAGACAAGTCAAGTGCTGGCCCTTAAAAGGCAAGTTGAATGCTAGCAAGCTAAGCATAAAATTTGCCATCCTGCACAAGATTGGTGCAGCCAACTGGGTCCCTACCAACCATAAATCAACCATCTCTACAGGATTGGGGAGATTCATTTATGCTGTTGGAACCAGGACTGAATTTGACTATGGCAGGTATATATTTGATCAAACTTTAAAACATGCTGGAAGCTATGCTGTTAAAGGCCATATTGCCTTTCCCTCCCTCCTATGTGGAATTGTCCTTGCTCAGTACCCTGACATCCTGGTGGAAAGAGATACTGCCTGCAAAAGAGCTCCTGCTCTTGGGTTACACTACAAGCTATTCCAGGGATCTCATGTTCCTGACATTGTCATGACAACAGCTGAGACATCAACTGTAAAAACTCAGTCTAAGACATCTGATGTTATAGTTGTGCTGAAGGAAACCTGCAAAGAGATGGAGACAAGGAAAAAGACTCTTGAGAACCTAATTGCCAGATTAGAACAGGAGGAGACTGAAGGACAAAGAAGGGAAGAGGATGCTGCTGAATATCAGCTCAATGCTGAAGAAAGTGCCTCCTCTGAAGATGGCAGTGCTTAAAGTTTGGTGGAGTTGACAAGCTTGATGCTGGTTCCTGTTGATGCAAGTGATTTCAGATTTTTTTTATTACTCATTTTGGATAACTGTATAACATATAAGTACATGTATCTTTGGCCTATTTGTGGCTAAAGAGGGGGAGATGTTTTGTGTTAATTACTTGGTAGACATTATATTTTTCTGCAGACATATTCATTCTGCTGCTCTCTATTCTCTGATTGCTTAGGAGTTTTAGCCAAAAATCTGCCAAAGGGGGAGTTTGTAAGTGTTTAGTTATTGGCATGTATTTTTGGTAAAATCAGGTGTGTGAATGTCATGACTGATGTCATAACATTCTGGATTATTAGGTACTTTATGCAGAAAAAGTATGGCATACAGTAGCTGCTGTTTATGAGTGTGTATCTGAGCATTTTGCAATGATCACATTTATTACTTTCTACCAAAATCAGTAAACAGGAATTCTGATGTCATAACAAATGTTAAGACATCCTGTACTGATCTAACAGTTATGCAGTTTGGTTAATTCTGAGATTTTTCAGGAAGTTGGTTCATTCCTTCCAGAACAGAATCTCACGTGGACTTTAGGTTAACCTAGCTCAACCCTAATCTGGTTGATAAAGTCTTGTGACCAAGTCTTGAGGTTAACCCTAATTAACCCTAGCTTTTCGTGGAAGCCCTAACTGAAGAAACAGCTGCATATATATTCAACAGGAAAGCTGATTGGATATTAACTCTCTTAGACAGAAGATCAATTAGGAGCTGTATAGTTTTAACTGCTGTAATCCAAGCAAGTATCATTGTGATAAGTGATTTGGAATAGGTTTTGTTTGTAAGGGTTTTTTGTATCACTCAAAGCTTTGAAGCAAGAGTGTTTGTGTCTCTTGACTAAAGTTTTGAAGCAAAGTCAAGATAGGTTTATGTATCACTCAAAGCTGTGAAGCACGAGTGTTTGTGTTACTTGATTAAAAGTTGTGAAGCATAATCAAGTGTATGTCCTGAAGAGTGTCTTCATTATTTCATTAGTCAATTGTTTAAGTATCACTGCTGTGATTGAGGGGGAGTGAGTAGGAACTCAGGTTTAAGTTGAACTTAGATTGAAGTTGCATTGGGTAGGTCTTAAGTGAAGGAGATAAACTGGTTGGTTTATTCCTGAATTAATATCTCTTATAGTGGATTTCCTCCCTGGCTTGGTAGCCCCCACAGTAGGTGTTGTTTCACACTGAACTGGGTAAACAATTGACTGTGTTCTTTACTGTTTTTATTTACTGTCTTATAGAAAGTCAGATACGTTGTCATAACATTCACTGTGACATTGAGTATCTGCTGCCAGAATTTCAAATTTGATTGATGAGAAAAGGCTTACGGCTTCCTGTCATGGTCAGATGTACCAAAAACGTATGATCAAAGCTTTTAACAAGAAGGTCATACGTTAGGTATCTCGAGTTGGTGACTTGGTAATAAAGCGTATCATATTGCCACAAGGTGATCCCAGGGGCAAATGGACTCCTAGATACGAATGACCATTTGTGATCAAAATCATATTCTCTGGTGTAGCAATGATCTTAACCACTATGGATGGCGATGACCTACCACACCCTGTAAACACGAACATAGTCAAAAGATACTATGCGTGAATAAAGACCCGCTAGGTCGACTGGCCTAGGCAAAAATTAGGGCATCCCGATGAACCACAAAGGTTTGGGCAAAAATTAGGGATAAAATACACACACACACACACAAAATTGTACACCCGGCAAGCTGAAAACCTGAAAGGACGGCTTGGGCAAAAAAGCGTATCTCGGTGGGCTGAAAACCCGAAAGGGCGGTCCAGGCAAAAGTTAGGGAATTAAAACGTATGACTATGTCCCATTGGATCACCTTACAGACAATCTTTAGCATCGGCTGACAAACTCAAACGGGTCTAATCAATCCAATCAACTTCGGACAAGGCAGTAAGTGGATGTGACGCTCAGAGACATGAAGGCTATAGCAAAATGGGAACCCCATGGGATTATTTCACACAGCTATCTTTTCTTTGTATCACTTTTTATTTTCTACGACGACACTCCCTTTCTAGGATGTTCGTCTCGTTGTACAAAAAATACTTATTCAAGTTAATACAAAGATATCCCTTTGAAAGTACAAAACTATCTGTTTTTCTTTTATTTTCGTGTTTTGTTTGCAAAAACGTCCAATGATTATTTTCGAACATATGCATTTGAACGTGATTACTGTTTACAAATGAGTAAAAAAGGGGAACAGAAAATAGAAAGACAATCACTAATGGCTTTAAGAAATAGGATAATATCTTTATACTATTCCATAAAATCCCCCGTAGGTACTTTTTCAGCAAGAGCGAAAGCTGGGACATCCCATTACATGATCGCTAATGTATCCCCAGTATGCAGCCTAATGGTATCAAGTTCTCTCACATCCCCGACGGAACAAAACTTCCAGTTACCGTTCCAAAGATTCCCCAGTGAAGGTCGCCCAGTCTCTCAAGATTCCCCAGCAAGATTTCACGAGGCCCAAAAGCAATGCATGGTGTTTCCCTTCCACAACAGAGTTTATTTCTCTAACAACTGGAAAATCATCAACACTTCAACTTCAAAATATTGGAGACTAACATTCCCAGCAGTACTCAGGGATTTATTTTCCCTAACTCCAACAACACTGTGACATAACAATTAACGTATCCATACATTACATTCATACGTCATAACATTGACAACACAAATGCATACAACACAATCTCATTTATTTTGAGAAATAACATTATACCATGCATTTCATACATCATGGCATTGCATGAAACTAACTTGTCACCTTTTCAGGAAAAATCAATCAACAGAAAATTATCGTCAAATTTTCAGCAAGTCAATTATAGATCAATTCCCGAGAAAGGACTGGTCGACCATCTAAATAACAAATATTTACTCAATATCCCTGCAGGTTTAAATTAAATCTCTCAACGGTTTATTCTGAATCTTTCTTACCAACACTTTCTTTGGTTCAAATAAATCTCTCAATGATTTATTTTGATTCTTCTCCAGATCGCTGCCGGTTCAGTTTAGATCTCTCAATGGTTTATTCTGATTCATTATCGCAGACACTTTCTCTTGTTCAGATAAATCTCTCAATGATTTGTTCTGATTCTTCTCCAGTTCCATGTCGTTTCAGTTTAGATCTCTCAACGGTTTATTCTGATTCTTTCCCACATACGCTTTCTTTGGTTCAGATAAATCTCTCAACGATTTATGCTGATTCTTCTCCAGATCCCTGTCGGTTCAGTTTAAATCTTTAAACAATTTATTCTGATTCTTTCCCGCAGACATTTTCTCTGGTTCAGATAAATATCTCAATGATTTGTTCCGATTCTTCTCCAGATCCCTATCGGTTCAGCTTAGATCAATCAACAGTTTATTCTGATGCTTTCCCGTAGACGTCTTCTTTGGTTCAGATAAATCTCTCAGCGATTTATGTTGATTCTTCTCCAGATCCCTGCCGGTTCAGTTTAGATCTCTCAATGGTTTATTCTAATTCTTTCCCGTAGACGTTTTCTCTGGTTCAGATAAATCTCTCAATGATTTGTTCTGATTCTTCTCCAGATCCCTGTCAGTTCAGTTTAGATCTCTCAACAATTTATTCTGATGCTTTCCCGTAGACGCTTTCTCTGGCTCAGATAAATCTCTTAATGATTTATGCTGATTCTTCTCCAGATCAATGTCGGTTCAGTTTAAATCTCTCAATGATTTATTCTGATTCTTTCTCGCAGACGCTTTCTCTGTTTCAGATAAATCGCTCAAAGATCTACTCTGATTCTCTCCAGTTAAAGAATATTTAAGATCTCTTTTGGTTCATTTTAAACCTCTCAAAGATTTATCCTGATACTTTCCAAATAAACATTTTTGGTTCAGATAAATCGCTCCAAGATTTATTCTGATTCTTCCCAGTCAAATAACATACAAGACTTTTGTTGGGTTCAGATAAATCGCTTCAAAGATTTGTTCTAATTCTTTTACATTTAAAATCAAGTTCAGAGTTAGTCCATTTTATGTCAACAGTAACCTTTGTATAGCATCTACAAGCCCATCTCCAACAAATCTCCTCCATTCCTCCAAATAGCATCTATAAACCCATTCACATTTCATCTTCGAGTGCAAATTTATGGGCACTCTAGTGTTCAATCATCTTCCACCTTCAAGTCACTAATGGCGAATCCGCCAATATAACTCTTCAGGTTTAAGAAGATTGAACAGGGGCAGCTGTTTTACCCAAAAAAATTCCCTCTCATTTATCAAGTATTTTCTCACAAGATCTCCTTTGGTTCAAGACTGCACTAGGTTTGATTAGCTCAAGACACCTCCTTAAGCATTGATGACTGAAATTAGGTTTGAGATTGCACAAGGATAATTGACATGTTAATGCCTCGTATGAATTTCATGGATCATTATGGACCCTCAATATTTCTCATGTCAAGTTTCAAGTCTTGGATCACATTTTTGCTCAGTCAATTGATCAGTTGACCTAAAAATTAGTTGTATTGGGAAAAAAGTCAACTGTGGCCAATTTATAGTCAAAATTCATAATTTTTTATCCGTATCAACATTGTGAACTCATATATGTCATTTGATCAAGTTTTGACCATAATTCCTCAAGAATTTGATCAGATTATCAAAAGGGCAAAATGGTCAAAATTAGGGTTTTGATTGAGAAAAGGCAATTTCTGATTTTTGACCTAGCAAATGGTTGATTGGTTGGAAAAATGATCTCAAGGATTAAATTTCATCATTTTAACCTAATGGCATGACTCAAAACATTTCTCAAGGTCAATTAATTGATAGTTGATTTTCAGTCAACTAATCAAAAGTCAACTACACACTAAAAAGTCAAACTTTGACTTTTTAGTCAAAATCAAGTGTCAAAGATCAAAATTCATAAAAACATGTCAAAATATGAAAATTGTTCATCAAGAAATCAAAAAGTCAAGATTTCATTTTGAAAAGTCAAAGTTTCCAAACTTAGAAATTTTTCTAAGTGTTGAAAACTTCATATTTTTTCACAACTTTGAGCCAATTTTTCACCATGATGCAAGATGATTCAAAGAAAACTTTCAACATGAATGTTTTAGATATCAATTAGATCTAAAACTTTTCTTTGCACATCTCCTCCTATAAATTCTTGGATTTCATGTTATTAATCCATGAAATCATGGTCATGAAACTAAAACACTTAGTGAAATTTTGAGCATTTTGATCAGGATTTTAACCTAACTTCTGGGCCAAGTTTCATATAGTTCCAATTGTATTTTGCAAAAGTGATTCAAAGAGGGGTTGTAGATAACATTATAAGCTTTCTAAAATGTCATAGAACTCCTTGAGATCATTTCTGAGCAAGGAGAATCGAAGGCCAGAAGTTAGGGTCAAGTTGTTTTGCAAGGAAAAATTTGTGATGCACAATAAACCAAATCCATAGCTGTGATCGGTGGAAATAGAACTGACTGTTTTGGAATGCTGGTTCGCGAAATGTCGCGGTAAGCAAGAGTCGCCACTGTCTTTTATTTTCTCCAACAAGGAAAGGACAAAAGCACAGCAAAATTCCTTTTCGAGATGTTTCTCGGGTTCGAGAGGTAGATTATAGAAAGGGAAGGTGTTAGCACCCTTTCTATCTGTGGTTATCCACGGGCTCTTAGGTACTTGCTCACTATGTTTTCAAAAATGTTTGCTTTTCTTGTGTTTGTGGGTTTTGAAAAAGTTTGTTTTGAAAACTTCTAGGTAACTCTTGTATCAGTCCTCAAGAGTGTAAGAAGTGTTCGTTTGAAAACTTTTGTTTGAAAGTGTGAGCGTGAAAAGTTTGTTTTGTTTTTGAAAGAGCAAGTACCCAGGAGAAATCTACCTACTCTAAGGAATTAAGCTGTGTAAATGTCCTTTAGACAGTACTATCCCACTATTGAGAAGTAGGTAGCATCGTCGTTGAAGTTATTCGGGTCAATTCGATTATAGGGACATGTGTGGTCACCAAAGCAATAGTAGGACGCCTTAGTGGTAACCCTAATGTCTTAGATCCTTTTTATCCGAGGCAACCATTTCGAGGCAACTGGATCTTTTGACAGGAGGGCGACCTCTAAAACACCCTATACTCAATGACCACCTCGAGGCAACCAAGTGAGGCGTACCCTAGGAGTGGCATGTGCGAGTGTGTCAGGATTCAGTTTATATTATCTTTGCACATTTTTATGGTGAGCTACGTTTTGATTTTATTTTTCAGGCAAGTCTTGTCATGCATAGTTAACAGTTAATAATTTGCGGAAAGGTAAATTGCCGAAAGTAAATCTACGCTATTACAAGGCGTCGGGTATTTACATCGCCAAAAACATAACCCTTGAAAAATAAATACGAAAAAATAAAGAAAGCGATAAAAGTCCTAATTATCTATTACATTCTCGGAGCAATTACATAAATATAATCAAAAAAGGAATCAAGAATGAACATGCGCGAGAAAAAATTGAATCGGGAAAAGTCTTAGGGTTTTGACCCTTTTTGAGAAAAGAATGGAATTTTGGTCTTTTTTGCAATTAATTAATATTAAACCTAATTTACTAATTAATTAAATAATTACAAGAAAAAAAGTATTTCGTAGTTTTTTAGGTCTTTAATGAAAACAAAATAAAAAGGATTAAAATTGTCAAAAGAAAAACCCTAATTCTAGATTGATTTTATTTATTGTGAAAAAAGTCAAAGTTAACCTAATTAACTAAATTAATTATATTTAGAATTTATTTACAAAAAAATAAAATGAAATTAATAAATAATAATAATAATAAAAATATTTACATTTTTTAATTGTCTGAATTTATTATGAAAATAATAGTTAAGTTAATTAAATAATAATAATATTAATAATAAAATAATTAAAGATAAAATATAAAAAGAGAAAAATAAGAAAACAAAACCCAGGGGGTGCTGGGCCCAGAAGGAGTTGAAGAAGCAATTTTCAAGCCCATTTGTTCAAGCTTGGTTTGACCTTGGAGATCCCCCATGCGCATGGTTGACTGGGAGTATGGTGTTCTTTATCTCCTGGCCATTGGATCTATGCTGGCAGCCACATGGCGCTTGGATGATTGGAGAGCATATGGTGGAACGCTTTTGGGATTCTACACATGAACACGTTAAGAAAAGAAATAAATGAGTTTTGGGTGGACCTGGGAATCGAACCCAGGTCCCAATGATCACCAGCCAACGCACCATCCACTGAGCCATCTGAACGCCTTTGTTATTATAATGAACAATGAAATTGATATATAAAAACAACCATTATGCTGGAAAGTAAATAAAACGCGCGCTATTTTTTGAATTGGCTAATCATGTGATAACACGTATTCGTCTTCTTCCTTATGTCTGCAAAAAACAAATTAGATAGCGGGGGTTTTTAACCCCCACAACCTGCAACCACGAATAATAGTGATTAGGCCTGTGTGCTATATAAATATTTCGCGATAGTCCAGTTACATTCGTCTGAATCTCCTGAATTCAACCATGGGTCTTAGAGGCTCCAATTTTTCCTGGATAATGAAGCCCCAAAATCAAAGCTTAGGAACCCTAGAATTTGTCAATGGTATCTTTTGATTTAGGGCTCTATAATTCAATTAACCTGTACCATTAGCTTTATATGAATTCAAGCAACACAAAACAATGATTAAAACATATTAATTATGCATGAAATATGAGTTTTAATTCTGAAAAAAGTATGCAAACCGTGCGACTGTTCTTGGGTATTTCTGTAGCTTTAGCGTGTGATTTTGATTGCAAAAGGTCCCTGAGAGTTCCTGCAAGGTATTAGAAACCACAAAATGCTTTGAATCATGCTGGAACCTGGAAAACAGTTTTCAAGTTTCTTGGAATTTTCTTGAAAGTGGTTATGGCTTTTCTACAGAGTTTTCACGTCCAATGCATTAGGGTTTGATTGTGTATTTATAATAGAAGGGAATTAGGTTACAATCTTGCACAAAAGATCCATGGAATGATGATTCAATATTTGATTGAAAATCAAATATTTTTGCATCTTTTTGATTGAAGAAACTTGCCAAACTTGGAGATTTTGATATCCTTGATTGATACATTAAATTGCCAGCATGATTAGGTCATTCTTGCTTCACAAAAAGATTGAAAAACCATATCTTTGAATTTCCTACAATTTAAATTAATTAAATGAATTGAAATCAATTAAAAATCCAATTAATTAATAAAAATAAGAAAATAAATTCAAATAGGCTTGATGGTTCGTGCATAGGTCTTGGATAAAGTTTCGAGATGAAATTTGAGGCCCATTAGCAAAAACAAAGTGTTTTGAGCAAAGTTGACTTTTGCAAATTCACAAAAATTTCCCAACTTCTCCAATGCATATCTTGCTCAATTTTGATCATATGAACATGTTCTTGGACATTTTGGAAAGGTCTTGAAGTCGTCTAACCAATGCCTTTGGTCCCATGTCATTTGGATTAATCAATCTCAAGTTATGGTCTTTGACTTAAAGTGCATTTTTGTTGACTTTTGAAATTGACCTATAATGTAGAAATTGATAACTTTTTATGAGAGCATTTCTTGGACTTGGAATGTGAAGATGGATTGTAGGAAATGTCATCCCCTTCAAAATGAGCATTGGATGGGATTTTTCTGATGAACCATGAAAAAGTTATGCCCTGGTCAAGATACAGTTGACTTTTCTACTGTCCAAAAATAGTAACTTTTGCATCTTGATGATTTTTGAGCTATCCTTGTGGAATCATGATCAATATTTTATCAAATTATGATTGTGTACTCAAAATAAGATGTTGAGCAAAAATTCTGACTTTTGGCTGTAAAATGACCATTTTGCCCTTGCAATTGACTGTGGATCAAATGGAGCTTTTGACTGTGCAAATTGGCATTGTGAGTCTTGAAACTTGACATGTAGATGCTTGAGCATGCATATGGGCCTAGGAGACTTGATTGAGCCATTGAAAACCTCAAATTCCTTGAAGGAAACAAAACCCTAATTTTGACTGGCTTATGAGGCATTTTGGGTTGTGCAACCCTTGAGAAATCTTGAACCATTTGAAGATGATTCTTGACAAACCTTGAAGAATATGGGAGGGAAAATTTTGGGGTACAACAGTTTCCCCTGTTCAATCTTCTTATACCTGAGGATGTAGATTGGCTTGCGTGCCTTTCGTGATCCGAAGGTGGAAGATGATTGAACACTAGAGTGCCCAGAAATTTGCACTCGCATAGTGAAGTATCAGCAATGTGATGTCGGGAATGGGCTTACAGATGCCATTTGGAGATATGATGGATAGGAGGATAGGCTTATAGATGCCATCTGGAGACGTGACAGAATCTTGTCGGGGATGGGCTTATAGATGCCATCTGGAGATGTAATGGATAGTTGTGGAGATGGGCTTAAAGATGCCATCTGGAAATGTCTGTTGAATTGTAATTTTGTAAGTTGAATGGGGGAACCTGTGTAGGGTTGCCTGATGACGAGCTCGTGTAAAATTGCATCTTGGAAAGAAGGAAACCTGTGTAGGGTTGACTGATGATGAGTCCGTGTGAAACTGCATCGGGAATTGAGAAGGAAACCTGTGTAGAGTTTCTTGATGACGAGTCTGTGTAAAACTGCATCTGGAAAGAAAGAACTTGTGTAGGGTTTCTTGATGAAGAGTCCGTGTAAGACTTCTTTTTTTGAAAGAGAGAACCTGTGTAGGGTTTCTTGATGATGAGTCCGTGTAAGACTTCATTTTTGGAAAGAGAGAACCTGTGTAGGGTTTCTTGATGACCAGTCCGTGTAAGACTTCATTTTTGGAAAGAGAGAACCTGTGTAGGGTTTCTTGATGACGAGTCCGTGTAAGACTTCATTTTTGGAAAGAGAGAACCTGTATAGGGTTTCTTGATGACGAGTCCATGTAAAACTACGTCTGGAGTTGAGAAGGAAACTGGTGTAAGGTTACTTCGGGATAAGTTCGTGTAAAACTTCTGGATGAACCGGGGTAAGGTTATTTTGAGATAAGTTCGTGTGAAACTTCAGGAGGAACCGGGGCAAGGTTACTTGATGATAAGTTCGTGTAAAACTTCATCTTGGAACTGAGGAGGAACCGGTGTAGGGTTGCCTGAGGACGAGTCCGTGTAAAACTTTGTCTTGGAAGGGAGAAGGAACTGGTGTAAGGTTGCCTGATGAGGAGTCCGTGTAAAACTACATATGAAGTTGAGAAGGAACCGGTGTAGGGTTGCCTGATGATGAGTCCGTGTAAAACTACATCTGAAGTTGAGAAGGAACCGGTGTAGGGTTGCCTGATGATGAGTCCGTGTAAAACTACATCTGAAGTTGAGAAGGAACCGGTGTAGGGTTTCCTGTTGATGAGCCCGTGTAAAACTTCATCTGAAATTGAGAAGGAACCGATGTAGGGTTACCTCGTGATGATCAAGTAGATAATTGTCCTGTCTGGTTTCAGGTATTAACCCACGATCAGTCATCCACAGAATTTTCCTGGCTTGTTACAGGTGTTGATCTGGAACTGCAAAGGTAGATGGTCATCATCCTTTGATTGACCTTTTCCTGAAAAGGCAAAAACGTTAGCTATATGCCATGTCATGATGCATGAACTGCATGATATTAAGATGTTCTCAAGGGTAAATAAGATTTGTGGTGTATGATGCGTATGCATGTCATAATGTATGAAGATGTGATGTTTATGAATATATTTTCATCTGGGAAAATAAATCCTTGACGAATACCGGGAAGTTCGTTGAATCCCGGGCTGATGTTGAAGAGTAGAGTTCTTTGTTTCCGCTGGGGATGATGAACAAAGATGATTGCAAGAATAAACCGGTAGGAGAAGTTGACTCCGTTGGGGAATAAACTGGTGAAGATATTACTCTGCGGGGAATTACTCTGTGGGGAAGAGATGCTTCGCTGAGATTTGAATGATAAACTCCGCTGGGGATTCCGTTGATAAGCTCTGTTGGGGATTTTGATGAACTCCGCTGGGGATAGAAAGAACTTCGCTGAGGACGATCTTTCCCTTGCAACTTGCTGAGGATAACCCAGTTAGACTTTGGTGGGGATAACCTCTTAATATGGCTGGGGAGAGAATGCATCTGTACTCTGCAGGGGACAAGCTTCCAGAATCTACTGGGGAGATGGTTCAACTCTCCTGGGGAAACTTTTTGGACTGCACTGGGGAATGGCTCCACTGGGGTGTCTGGTATTCCGTCGGGGAACAATCTTATATCAAGATTGCCGAGGATGCTTGCTGAGGAATATCTGTATACTCTGCCAGGGAATATTAAGATCTTCAGGGGATACCCAACTTCTTTTAAGGATGATAGTAGACCAACTCTGCTTGGGGAGAGTATTGCTGACTTGGGGATACTATGCCTTTTTAGGGCTGATGGGAGACCCACTCTGCTTAGGGGAGAGTATTGCGGATTTGCTGGGGATACTGTGCCTTTTTGGGGCTGACGAGAGACCAACTCTGCTTGGGGAGAGTATTGCTGAATCTCGTCTTACTCTGCGGGGAGTGAAGGTATCTTGGTCATATTCTTCAGCTGAATCTACCTTGGTACCTGGAGGACAGAGCAGCTTGTACAGTTCAGACAATTCTTATTGCCCCAGTTTCTGTGGGAGAAGGTACCTATGGAGGTGCTTGATGACTGCCGATTGACAAATCTTCTTCTGGTAGGCAAGTGACGAGATGACGGGACATAGTCGTACGCTTTGATCCCTAATTTTTGCCTAGACCGCCCTTTCGGGTTTTCAGTCCATCGGGATACCCTTTTTTGCCCAAGCCGCCTTTTCAGGTTTTTGACTTGCCGGGTGTACAAATTTTTTTATTTTCATCCCTTATTTTTGCCCGAACCCTTTTGGTTCGCTGGGAAGCCCTTATTTTTGCCTAGGCCAGTCGACCTAGAGGGTCTTTGATTGTGCGTAGTATTTTTTTTACTATGTCCACGCTCTCAGAATGTAGGGAGTTGTCACTGTCAGTAGTGTAGTGTTGCCATACCACCATAAGATGCTTGATCGTGCAAGATTCGTTGCTAGAATTCATGTCCAATGCCCCAAGTGACTCAGATGGAGATTTGCCCCTGGCTATTTGGCATCTTTAAGAGATTCCTTGAATCTTGACTGGACTGCCCCAGATGATGAATCAATGATCATGCCTGCCCCTTGGTTGGAAGTGTTTCTTCCACTTGAGATGACTCTTTTTGTTGAGAAGGTTTTTGTTCACTAGATATTCGTCGTGCGAATTTCTCTGCTGTTTAACAAATAGTCATATGCAAACAATGTTATTTTAAGAATGCAAAGCTTATGTCTGTCTTGAAATTTTGAAAATGCATTTTCAGTAAAACAAGCAATTTTTGTAAAATGTGATGTCAACTCAAGATTTTACAGCAAGCCCTATAGGAGTCAGGATACCTTTGTAATAGTATGCTTTCGAACTAACCCATGCTTCAGCTAGGACTTTTTAAAGGTTATAATGTGGCCTGGTTCACGGTTTAAGAAACAAAGGATAAAGGCTCAAATTTTATTTGTACCCACCCGCTCTTCGTGATGTTCTTCAAACCTAAACTCAGCTAATCGTGCATTAGATCTTGTTTGAGTCTTTGCTCTGATATTCCAGTGATGGTTCGGATGTTGATAGTTTATTTTGAATAGGCAGTCATTTCTTTTTGTTGAGGGTTTGTAGGACCTCTTCCCTTCTTTCTTTTTTTTTATTATCCCTGTCGTTTTGCCTGAACTGTTTCTTTTGTGATTACAGTCAGCGGGATGCCCCAGTTTTGTAAGTCTCCTTCATAGGTTTTGACTTATTGGGCTTTTATTTTGAGAGATAATGACTGCCTGTCTTTATGATTATTCGGAACCATCACTTTCTTTTTGTCTCAGAAGGACTTCTTTGATGCCATTTTGTGCACCTGGATCACTGAGTGATGCTCTTCATTGTGCACCTGGATTAACTGAGAGAACTACCCTGCCCCAGGTTATGATTAAGGGTTTTAATTTTTGACAAGGAAAACTCCGACTTCTTTGGCTCGAAGGGGTTGACTAGGGATTATCTTCCTTATAACTCCAATGTTTAGGATTTGAAACAATGCCTGTACTTCATCAGCGGGGTCTATTCAAAAGCATACTGTAAAGATCGTGGTATCGTTTTCGTCATCCTCCCTCAAAAGGCTTAGAATTTTTAATCGAGAGTTGAACATCACAAGAAATGAAAGCAATTTGGATATAGTGAATACAAATGGATTGATTCAAAACAGACATATGCAATGCATTGATATAGTAACAAAGTTTGACATGAATAAATGTTCGAACACTCAAAAGAAAATTACAACTTGAAAATTCCAATGAACAAAAGACATTCTCAATGATTTGGTGACAGATCAGTGATCAAACTTGATCTCCTTGGCATCAATCAAGTCTTGGATCTTGTTCTTCAAACTCCAACAGTCGTCGGTGTCATGTCCAGGACTGTCAGAATGGTAGGCACATCTCACACTCGGGTTATACCGGGAAGAGGAAGTGTTGGGATTCTTAGGATGGTCCCTTAACATTACTAGATTTAGTCTCAACAGGCGTTGTAAAGCTTGAGACGGCGACACGTTGAGCTTGGTGAATTGCCTCCTAGGCTTGTTTGGCTTGCTCTGATCAACCCGTTGTTCTTGGCGAGGTCGTTGTTGGACCTGTGAAGTAGTAGCAGCTTGGAGAGGTCTATTCATCGAACTAAACCTTTGACTTCTTGGAAGTTGATTAATAACTTGATCCTCAGCCTTGACTATTTGCTTCATGTCGTTGTCTTGAAAAAGCTGGTTGACAATGGTTCTCAGCTCTTCTTGCTCCCGAGCTAAGCCTTGGATGAGAGTCATCTATCCTAGCATTTGGGTCCTCATTGCTTCTACCTTAGCTTGCAGATGTTTCAGCCGTTCATCCTTACTGTCTTCTGGACTGCTCTTGACCAAATTCCCCATGAGGAGTGTTCTCAACTCTTCCTGCCCCTTGGATAGGCTTAGGAAGATTTCCCTGAACTGAGTCTCTTGAGCATGAAGATCCTGGTTGTCTTGTTGGAGAGCCATTGCTGAAATAAACAGCGAGAATATGAGAGACCTGTAAAGGGTAACCTGCGATGCAATGATATGTATGATATGCATGCAATGTTTTCAAGGATCTCGCGGGGTAAACAAAGAAACTTGTTAGAATTTGAATCTGGTAGCTTGATTGAAGGAACTTCCTGTTGTTGAGAATCCTTCTTCAAGAGTCAAGGCTCACCATATCGAGTGGGTCATAGCCCCTGACTCAAATTATCATGTTTTGATCTCCGAACAACCTTGGCTAGAGGAAAATAAATCCCCTTTACCCCTTGCTAGACATTTGGTTCATCATGACCTGCATCACAAACCTTTGAGATCCTTGAAATGGGTTAGTCTTTATGCAGGATGTATGCAATGGTATGATGGTATGATGTTATGCTATGCATGGAGTGATGTAAGTAAACCCTGTTATAAGCCCCGATTAAGGACTGTAAACAAAACCTGCAAGGAACTCATGTTGTCAGATAACAAGAATGTGCAAGTATTTCAAGTTTGAAGGCACACAAGTCACACAAAAGAGCCCTTAGATTTCAGGCCGGCATGAAGTTTAGGTACTACCCTCTTTCAGTTTCAGTTGGTTAAGACTGTAAGTCTCAGAGTGCCTAAGAGGGGGGGTGAATTAGGTCTTATAAAATTTTATTTGGTTTTACGAGAATGCTTGGTAGTAATTTTTGGTTAAGTGTTTAAAGGTTTTGATTATATCTTTATCTTTTCCTGATTATGGTGATGAAAGCGATAAATGCGGAAAAGTAAAGAACACGGTGATATATCCTGGTTCCCCTCACAATCTGAGAGTACTCCAGTCCCCTTTCCAACACGAAAGAGATTTCACTATAGTTAGAATAATTGTACAGTCTATGCTTACTATCTAACCTATAGGGTGATCAAAGGTTCTTAACACCTTTAAGACCAAACAAACACTAATGTGAATGAAGAACAATCCTCTTCAAATCACAACACTTACTTCCAACAATCCTGGATAGTAAGGGAATAATTTCTTTAAGTAATACAATGATTTAGTTTGAAGTATATGGAGAGCTTTATCAATCTTCAATTGATCTTCTTCTTCAAGATAAAAACAATTCTCAACAATGTATATAAATGTTCACAGTGTATGTATGAAACTTGTAATGATAATGAAAGTGTATATGCCAAGTTTCACAAAATTATGAACACATGAAAGTTTATGTGCAAATTTGAATGAATGAGAAAATTGTTAATATGAAGAAGGTTTTTTGTTGTTTGAAAATGTTATATGTGTTCTTGTTTAAAAACTGAAAAAATCTGCATTTTATAAAGTCATAAGAACCTCTTCATTCATGCCAATTCATATGAAAAGTTGCAATGCATTCATGAAAAGATACCACTTGAAAAATGTTTAAAAAATAAATAAAAGTTGCATTGGTTCGCTAGGAACCGGTTCCGACACTGACAGAACCCGGTTCTTAGTGAACGTTATAAGTTGGAATTCAAAAATATTACGCAGGAACCGGTTCCCCTATTGGTACAACCCGGTTCCTGGTACAAAAACCAGGGACATGTTTTTTGAGAAATTCTGGAACCCGGTTCCCTGTTAGGGAGGAACCGGTTCCTAAAGGGTTATTTTCAAAAATACTTTTTGAAAGATATTTCAAACAAAGTTTTCCTTGATGTTAAAGTTATGGAATATGTATATGTTGATGAATGCATATTGTGAACATCTATATTCAAGATTTTAAGAATTATTTATACCATTTGACATTTGATGATTCTTCAATAATTCTTCAATAATCTTCAAGACTTTTATTTGATGTTGATAAGCTTTTTGCACATCCTTTGAATGTTGATGTCCATGTTGTCTTCATCAAAACACATGCTTTAAATATGACTTGAGAAGCTTGCAATTACATTCTCCCCCTTTTTGATGATGACAACCAAGTCTTGAAAACGATTTCTTGAAATGTTTATGTTGTTTTGTATAGCAAACATGTTGAGCAAATGCAAGGCTCCCCCTAAATTGTATGCTCCCCCTAAGTCCATGATTCTTTGAATTTTGGAGTGAGTTTGATATTTATTTGGGCCTGCAATTTCTTTGAAACAAAATAACACATATGCATATTCTTCTCCCCCTTTGTTAACATCAAAAAGGATGGGGGGAAAGAGTGAAATAAATACATATAAAAATTAAGACGTTAAAAAAACATATAAAAGAATTAAGACGTGCATCTTAAGAGAAACATTAGATATCACCTTCATCCAAAATACCAAGTTCTCTTCGGATTTTGAAGAAAGGTTCTCGAGCAAGCGGTTTAGTTAAGATATCTGCGAGTTGGTTATGAATATCCACAAAAGTGACTTCGACATCTCCTTTAAGTACATGATCACGGAGAAAATGATGTCGAATATCTATATGTTTGGTTCTTGAATGCATGACCGGATTCTTTGTAATATTGATAGCACTTGTATTGTCGCATCGAAGAGGAATGCATCTGAGATCAAGTCCGTAATCACGGAGTTGTTGCTTGAGCCAAAGAATTTGTGCACAACAACTACCCGCTGATATGTATTCTGCTTCGGCCGTGCTAAGAGCAACACATGCTTTCTTTTTACAAGCCCATGTGTTGTACCCCAAAATTTGCCCTCCCATATTCTTCAATAAATTGCCAAGTCAAGCTTCAAAAATCTCCAAGGGTTGCACAGTGCAAGGACTTCCTAAACAGTCAAAATTAGGGTTTTTTGATTCTGATCAAGAAAATGAAGTTTCCAAGGGTCTAATCAAGTCTCACATGCCTATAAATATGGTCAAGCATCCTCATACAAAGTTTCAAGACTTTCAGCACAAAATTGCACAGTCAAAAACCCTAATTGCACTATAGTCAACTGTAGGGGCAAAATGGTCATTTGACAGTCAAAAGTCCAAATTTTTGGTCAACATCTCATTTTGAAGTCACAAACATCATTTTATCAATGCTTGATCATGATTCTCAAAGCTTGGCTCAAAAATCATCAAGATGCAAAAGTTTCCTTATTTGGACAGTTGAAAAAGTCAACTGTAAATTGACCAGGGCATAACTTTCACATGGATTATCAGAAAAATTCCATCCAAAGCTCATTTTGAAGAGAAAGACATTTCCTACAACTCATATTCATACTTCAAGTCCAAGAAATGCTCTCATAAAAAGTTATCAATTTCAACATTATAGGTCATTTTCAAAAGTCAACAAAAAGGGACTTTAAGTCAAAGGCCATAACTTGATATGGGTAAATCAAAATGACATGGGACCAAAGGCATTGGTTAGAGGACTCGAAGACCTTTCCAAAATGTCCAAGAACATGAGCAAAGCTTAAAAATTGAGCAAGTTATGCCTTGTGGAAGTTGGGAAATTTTTGGATATTTTGAAAAGTCAACATTGATTCAAATGACCTAAAATTGCTAATGGGCCTATTTTTATTCCATAATTCATCATCCAAGGCATGTACACGACCATTTGGCCCAAAGGGAAGTTTTTCTCCATTTTTATTTATTTATTTGAATTTTTTATTATTAATAATTCATTTAATCAAATAAAATACATGAAAAATATAAAACCAATGAAATAAAATCTTTTTGTGCATGAAATATACTCAACAATTCGTGCATGATCAGATATGGAAGAATTGGAATTGATTGGATATGATTTGTACAAAAATAGCATGAAAAAAGATTTGAAAATCATGGTGAAAAAATCAAATATTGCATTCATTAATTCATGGATTCTAATCAAGTCTTTCAACCCTAATTGGTTCCATACATAAGCACAAGCAAGACCTAATGCCTGATGACCAAGAAGCTGCGCAAAAAAAGCATATGAACCTTTGAATTTTTTCTTGAAAACTCAAAATCTGAAAACCTATTTGCAGGTCGTTTCAAGCCATAAAACTCCTTCCATTGCATTCCTAGGACATTAAGCAACCTTCCTGGATCAAAAGCATCAATCCTAACCCTTTGAATCACTGTATAGAAGCCAACTTTTCTCACTTTTTTTTCATAATCGTGCATCTCAATTCATGCGCATTTAGCACTTTTTAATGATTGATTTGTGTTCCTTGTTTGATTCTAATGCTAACCATGTAATTTGATTGTGTTTTTGAGCATTGTATACGATTCTACCATTATCACGTTTTAGGGTTTATGAAGCTCTGAATTGGGGGTTTGTGAATAAGGCAAAATTGGGACACCACAGTGCCATGAACATGCTCAGCATACTTGGACGAAGAGTTTGAGACCCTCGCGCTCAATTTATGAGCATCATAGGGCTATTCGTTATTTTCCCAAAACATGCCTAAAAGAACGCTTAAAAAACCGTGGCCATTGTTTTTATGTTTCAGGAACGAAGAAGAAGACGACTAGGTGGCAAGACGCGAATGGTTGATTCAAATTTCGCGCGGAAAAGGGAGGCACTAACGCGTTTTGTCTTATTATGTTTATTAACTATATTCCTTACAGATGAACACAATAGCTCCACTGGCGAAGCGTTTGGCTGGTAACACCTAGGACCTGGGTTCGAGCCCCAGGTCCACACTCCTTTCATTATATTTTTCCCTTAAACATATTCGTGTGCAATTTCAATACAGGGTGTCCATCGTGCACCTACCAAATCCAGCTATCCACGCGTCCTAAGGCATTCCATCAATGGTCACAGTCTGAAGAACATGATGCACTCGGTCAACAAAGATCCACGCTGGCGTCTAAGTCAACCAGGCCTGAAGAGCATTGGGCCTGAATTACCAAGGCTATACCTCCTATTTGGGGTCTGAACCCCCTAGGTTTGCAAGCCTTCTTTATTTTTCTTTATTTTATTTTTACTTTCTTTTAATTGTTGTTTTTTTTAATTAATTAATTATTTTCATAAAAACACAAAAAACCATAAAAAAATCAGAAAAGAGAAAAATAATAAATATTTTTATTTTTAGTATTTTCATAATTAAATTGCATATAATTAAATTAGTTTTAAATTAGGTTTTAATTTTAATTCTTTTAATAAAAATCTAAAAAAACATAGAACTAGGGTTTAATTAATTTTCATCTTTTTTTTCTTTTATTCCATAATAATTAAATATTTATTTTTATAATTAAATTGTATATAAAAATTAGGGTTAATTTTAGGTTAAAAAACTTCAACATTTTTTCATAATAAAACAAAAATTGTAGAATTAGGGTTAGCATTAATTTTAATTAATTCTTTTTTCATTAAAAACCAAAAAATACCAAAAAGACAATTTCTTTTCCTTTTAATTTTAATTAATTCATCGTTTAATTTAATTTTGCAAAAAGGGTCCAACGCCCTCGTTTTTTAATTCTTATTCGCATATTTATTTTATTTCGTTTAATATTGATGTATCTCTCCCAAGGCCATGTAACTAATTGCTCGCACTTTATTTTCATTAATTCTTTATTTTTTCTGTCAAATCGGGTTCGAGAAATTTTGGCGATGTGGACCCGCGCCTTTTGTAATAGCTTAGAATCTTTTACTTCTCGCAAATATTTTAACTGTTAATTGATGCATGAAAGAATGTATGGACAAAAATAAAAACAAACGATAGATCACCAATAACATGACAAAAGACAAAAATACTTGAAAACGACACACAAGTCGCACACACCACCCCTAGGGTACGCCTCACTGTTGCCTTGCCTCGAAAGGTGATCGTCGAGTAGAGGATGTCTTAGTAAGTCCTCATGATCCGGGAACCTGGCATGAGGGTAGCTTCTAAGGTGTCTTCCCATTGCTCTGGTGATCACCATGTCCTGAACCTTCGAATTGACCCGAATACCTCCAACGGTGGTGCTGCCTACCTCTCAATGGTGGGATGGCACTACTTTAAAGGACATTTACACAGACGAATTTCTTAGGGTAGGTAGGTTCTCGTAGATACTTGCTCTAATTTCAAAAAAAATTCAAAAAATACTTTTCACACCAACACATTTTCAAAAAGCTTTCGAAAGCATTTTTTCAAACACTCTTGAGGACCGATACAAGAGTCGAACTGAAATTTTCAAAGAAACCTTTTAAAACCCACAGTTGAAAAGCAAACAAACCATTTTTGAAAACACAAGTGAGCAAGTATCTAAGAGCCCATGGATAACCATGGATAGAAAGGGTGCTAACACCTTCCCTTTCTATAATCTACCTCCCGAACCGAGAGCAATCTCTATAAGGAATTTTTCTGTGCTTTTGTCCTTTCCATTTGGAGAAAATAAAAGACGGTGGCGACTCTTGCTTCCGCGACATTTCGCGAACCAGCGTAAAACAGTCAGTTCCAGATCCACCGATCACAGAACTGGCGACTCTGCTGGGGACTCTTATAAAAGTGAGGTGTACCTTAGGGATAGTTCATAATTGTGTTTTCAATTGTCTGAATTGCTTGCTTTAAATTGTGGGTTGCTTGGGAGTTCTATAGATCCTAACCCGGATCTGGGGGATACCTTCTTAGAAAGTAGCAACAAGGCTGTGAGGGAACTGTGCGGGGTATACCGACATGGTTGAAACAGTCTGCTACGTTGATGTGGCACTTTGGTGTGTACCGGTAACCCTTGAGTTCAGTCAAGGAGAGTACGGGGCCTCCGCGTGGTGTCATGAAGCATCAACAGACCTTAGGAACCTTAATTGAACAATCTTGGCCTCTTTAGGGTAGTGAGATAACTGACTTTGGTGCAGTCCGAGGTTGGTTGATACTCGATACTACACTCAATTGAGGGTTGCTTTCCTGGAATATTTCGGTCTCCAGTTCAGTGGCTAAATCGAAACGATGAACAATGAAAGCAATCCCGTGATATTGGGACCCTTAGAACCCGGTTACTTTGATAGGACAGGTTGAACCCACCAACTTCAAGAGGGTACTACCCAGACCCCATGCTGGCCTTAAACCCTAAGGGCTTGTCTTGTGTGCCTTGTGTGCCTTACATGTTTGTCTTTGTAAATATCTGTGGTGTGTTTAATCATAGCATCATGACATCATCCAGCATCATATGCATTGACTAACCATTTCAGGGGTTCGAATCTTCACCTTTGTTCTTTGTTTTGTAGGACATGGAAACTGTTCGTAGAAAGACAATTCAAATCAGTCTTGTAAGGATCCCTCCTCAGCTTAAGGAGCTTATATCCAGGATTCCCGAGAACTCTTCATTCAGTGAAAGACATGGAAGTCTCATCAGCTTGGTCAATACCAACATTGAGGAAGATATGATCAAGGTCCTGTTCCAATTCTTTGACCCTCTGCATCACTGTTTCACCTTCTTGGACTATCAGTTGGTACCTACATTGGAGGAGTTCTCCCGGCTCCTGAAGATCCCTATCCTTGATCAGCTACCCTTCAACGGTACGGAAAAGGAACCTAAGCTTGAAGAGATTGCTAAAGCCTTGCACCTACAGTCATCTGACCTCAAGGGACATTGGGAAGTTAGAAGTGGTATCAAAGGGTTCTTAGCCAGGTTTCTGTTTGAAAAGGCCCATGAATGTTGGAACTCCCTTGATTTGCAAGCTTTTGAAGAGGTTGTGGCCCTCCTTGTCTATGGTTTGGTGTTGTTCCCTAATCCAGATCAGCTTATTGATATCAGTGCTGTCCAGATCTTTATGTCCAGGAATCCTATACATACGTTGCTAGGGGACATCCTTCACTCATGTTACACTCGAACCATGAGAAAAAGAGGTGTCCTTATGTGTTGCACTCCTCTCCTGGGAAGGTGGTTTATTTCGCACCTTCCACAATCAGTCTTGAAGAATGAGCGGGGTTTGAGATGGTCACAACGGTTGATGACTCTTACACATGCGGATATACATTGGTGCCCTCGGTCCAGAGAAGATGTCACTATCATTGATCGTTGCGGGGAGTACCCTAATGTTCCTTTACTTGGAATCAGAGGAGGTATTACTTACAGCCCATGCCTGGCTTGGAGACAGTTTGGTTATGCTCGGAGAGATGGTCCCCATGACATGTTAATTCCTGACATAGTTTTTGACTTCGACAACGATACTCAAGGACTTCACCAGAGATTTATCAGAGCCTGGAGGATGCCAAGTAGGATAGACAGCAAGACACTGGGGCACAGGAACTCCATCCCGTTGGAACCTTATCTCAAGTGGGTACGAGCCCGCTCCCAGAAGTTAGTGATGCCTTATCCTCATATGCTCCCTGTGATCAAAGAGCCAGTCTTGGAAGGAGAAGTGTCCTACACTATTCAGCATCCTGATATGCCCACATCCTGGGAAGAGATGCAGAAGAGCTGGATCCAGCTTAAGGAAGAACGGAATTCTCTTGAGACCAGTTTACATGCCATCGAAAAGAAGGTCTTGGAGCTCACCCGCCTGTTGCATGAGGAGAGGAATCTCAACACTTACATAGCTCCAAAGAGGATGCGCAGTGTATTTTGGGATTGATTTGCTTTTGTATTATTTTGCCCATGAGGCTTTGATGTATTAAACAATGATTTCCTTAATGATAACGTGTGTTCCTTTTTGTCTACAACAAATTTGAACTTTCGAACCCTTGAATGCATTTCATAAACACATATCATTCATCATGTGCATAGCAGGTTTTTCCTCTTTTCAGGTGGCTTACAGTTCTTCGCTGTTTATTTCAGCATCATGAATCCTGACTCATCATCAACTGAGACGTCCATCAAAGCTCTTTAGGCGCAGAATGCGCAATTCCAGGAATTAATCAAGGGTTTGGCTCAGGGCCAAGAAGAGCTGAAGGCTCTGCTTCTGAAAAAGGAAAAGAAGAAGAAGAGAAGAATTGTTCTGTTCAACTCGGGCCGAAGGTTTGGCAATACCTTGCAGAATGAAGAGGCTGGTTCTTCTGTTGGCAAGGGCACTCCTCAAGAGGCAAGGGTTCCTATTCCGGTAGTCTCCGACAACAAGACTGATTTTGATGAAGAGCAGTACCCTCCGGCAGAAGACCGTTACAAGCAACTGGAGGATAGGCTGAATGCTATGGAAATACAACAGGTACCTGGGCTGGATTTTGGAGATCTGGGTTTGTCAACTGGTGTGATCATTCCTCGGAAATTCAAAGCACCATCTTTCACTAAATATGACGGGGCGTCTTGTCCCAAGCTACATCTCAGGTCCTATGTTCGGAAGATCCAACCGTACTCAACGGATAAGAATTTGTGGATCCACTTCTTCCAGGAGAGTCTTTCAGGGACTCATCTCGAATGGTTCTATCAGCTGGATGGGACCAAGGTTCGTAACTGGGAGGAGTTGGCTACTGCTTTCTACAAGCAGTATCAATATAATGCCGACCTTGCCCCTACACGTACCCAACTCCAGGGTATGTCGTTAGGTTCAAGTGAAGGTTTTAAGGAGTACGCTCAAAAGTGGAGAGACCTGGCTGGCAGGGTGCAGCCTCCGTTGACTGATCGGGAGTTGGTAGACATGTTCTTAGGGACCCTATCTGGGCCATTTTTCAACCATCTCATCGGGAATTCGTCTGCAGGGTTCACTGATCTGATTCTGACTGGAGAGAGAATTGAGGCTGGGTTGAAGTCTGGAAAGATTTCGAAGGGTGCATCGTCTAGTTCTGAGAAGAAACCCTTCAAAAAGGAGGCTAGTGCTGTATATGGCTCCCGGAGATCAGAAAGATTTGAGCGCCGCCAATCTGTCAGTGCGGTAACGATTGCCAAGCCTGCTGCCGCTCCTCGGCCGACCAATCCTCAAAGGGCTGAAAGACCCTGGAGAGAGTTCACCCGGTTGAGTATGACCTTGTCGCAGATCTTACCACAGTTGCTATCCACCAATTTAGTGACTGTCAGAGAGGCTCCGAAGTTTCCAAATACCACATCTCCCAAGTACAATCCGAATGCTCGCTGTGCTTACCATTCTGATAGCCCGGGGCATTCCACTGATGACTGTTGGGCATTAAGGAGCAAGCTGCAGGATCTTATTAACGCCAAGGAGGTACAGTTTGAGGCATCTGAGAAGCCTAATGTAGTGACAGCTCCCCTGCCTGCTCATGGAGTAAATGCTATTGGGGACGAGGACGAAGTGGATGAAGCTGAGTTTGATAGCTGGATCTACCCGGCAACCGACAGTGGACTTAATAATTGGAGTGCAAAGGACAACCTATCTGTTTCTCTTGTTACTAAGTAATGAATTCCTATGTTTTTGGTATTTGTAATAAACAATAAATAAACTCTATGGCCCGGTGTTTTACCCGAGGCGCCGTGGTTTCATTTGTGAGGGCATATAAATTGTCATTTCATATATCATGAATGAAAATCTTGGACGTTTTCTCGCATTGCAAATCTTATGCTCCTTTTCTGTCTTTCTTTCCTTTACATATATCTCAAAACAGCTGTATTTACACACACACTCACTCATACAGGTTTCAATCCACTCTGGATCTCACTGATAACGACCCTGCTACTGCCAGTTATGACTTCGAAAATCCGATCAACTTAGCCGAAGATGAAGGTGAAGATGATTGCGAAGTGCCTGGCGAGCTTGCAAGACTGTTGCTTCAGGAAGAGAGGGCAATTCAACCGCACGAAGAGCCAGTGGAAATAATAAACTTGGGTACTGAAGAAGACAGGAAAGAGGTAAAGATTGGTGCCAACCTAGAGCTCAGCGTGAAGCAACGGTTAACTAAGATGCTACATGATTATATGGAGATCTTTGCCTGGTCCTACGAAGACATGCCCGGGTTGGATACCGATATTGTGGTCCATCACTTGCCAACTAAGGAAGACTGTCCTCCGGTAAAGCAAAAGGTCCGCCGTATGCGTCCAGAGATGTCTGAGAAGATCAAAGCCGAGGTTATGAAACAGTTTGACGTTGGGTTCCTTGCAGTGACCTCTTACCCTCAGTGGGTTGCTAATGTGGTGCCGGTACCTAAGAAGGACGGTAAGGTCAGAATGTGCGTCGACTACAGGGATCTGAACAGGGCCAGCCCCAAGGATGACTTCCCCTTACCTCACATTGATGTCCTTGTTGATAATACAGCTCAGCATAAGGTGTTCTCTTTCATGGATGGCTTTTCAGGTTACAATCAGATCAAGATGGCACCTGAAGACATGGAAAAGACTACATTTGTTACTCAGTGGGGCACCTTCTGTTACAAGGTCATGCCATTCGGGTTGAAGAACGCTGGGGCAACCTACCAACGTGCCATGGTTGCTTTATTTCATGATATGATCCATCATGAGATAGAAGTGTATGTTGACGACATGATCGCAAGGTCCCAGACTGAGGAAGAGCACCTAGATCATCTGCAGAAGTTGTTTGACCGTCTGAAACTATACAAGCTGAGATTGAACCCGAACAAGTGCACCTTCGGGGTAAGATCTTGGAAGTTCCTAGGCTTCGTGGTCAGTGATAAGGGAATTCAAGTGGACCCTGCTAAGGTCAAAGCTATTCAAGAGATGCCAGTTCTCAGGACAGAGAAAGAGGTCAGAGGCTTTTTAGGACGCCTGAATTACATTGCTCGATTCATCTCACATCTGACCGCTACCTGTGAACCAATCTTCAAGCTGCTGAAGAAAGATCAGGTAGTACGTTGGAATGATGAATGTCAGGCTGCTTTTGACAGAATCAAAGAGTATCTCCAAGAACCACCCATCCTTATGCCACCGGTTGAAGGGAGACCTCTGATACTATATCTAACAGTGCTTGACAATTCAATGGGGTGTGTGCTGGGGCAGCATGACGAGTCTGGCCGAAAAGAGCATGCCATTTATTACCTTAGCAAAAAGTTTACCGACTGTGAGACCCGATACTCACTGCTTGAGAAAACTTGTTGCGCTTTGGTATGGGCTGCTCGCCGGCTGAGACAGTATATGCTGACTCACACTACCTTGTTGATCTCAAAGATGGATCCTATAAAATACATATTCGAAAAGCCTGCTCTGTCTGGGAGAATAGCAAGATGGCAAATGATCTTGACGGAATACGACATTCAGTACACAACCCAGAAAGCCATCAAGGGAAGTGTATTGGCAGACCACTTGGCACATCAGGCCGTAGATGACTATCAATCCATGAACTTTGAGTTTCCAGATGAAAGCATCATGATTGTGACTGATTGTGAAGTACCTGGACCAGATGAAGGACCTGAGGAAGGATCCCGATGGTCTATGCACTTTGATGGAGCCTCCAATGCTTTGGGAAACGGTATCGGCGCCATAATCATATCACCTCAAGGTACTCATACTCCACTCACTGCCCGGCTATGTTTCAACTGTACCAACAACATGGCAGAGTATGAGGCGTGCAACATGGGTCTTCAAGCTGCGATTGACCTAAGGATTAAGTTTCTGAGTGTCTTCGGAGATTCCGCTCTCGTGATCAATCAGATCAAAGGAGAGTGGGATACGAAACATCCAAACCTGATTCCTTACAGAGAATGTGTGTTGACCTTGATCCCCCACTTCACGGAGATAACCTTTGAACATTTTCCAAGAGAAGAGAATCAGCTGGCGGACGCGTTAGCTACATTGGCTTCTATGTTCAAAGTTAAATGGGACAATGAGGCTCCCCGGATCATCATCTGGAAACTGGACGAACCGGCATACTGTTGTGATCTCGAGACTGAATTGGTGACTGAGAAGCCTTGGTACCATGAAGTAAAAAGATATCTGGAAGCTCAGGAATACCCTGAAGGTGCCTCAGTCAATGACAAGAAATTCCTGAGAAGGTTCGCCGCAAAGTTCTTCCTTAGCAACGGCATCTTGTACAAGCGAAACCATGATTCAACCTTACTGCGTTGTGTGGATAAGACTGAAGCAGAAAGCATCATGGAAGAGCTACATGAAGGGACCTTTGGTACACATTCCAGTGGACACACTATGGCTAAAAAGATCCTACGGGCAGGATATTACTGGTCCACAATGGAAGCCGACTGCTACCAACATTCCAGGACATGCCATAAGTGCCAGATTTATGCAGACAAGGTGCATGTTCCTCCGGTTCCCCTGAATGTTCTGACTGCGCCTTGGCCGTTTGCAATGTGGGGCATAGACATGATCGGCGAGATTAAACCTACGGCATCTAATGGGCATCGCTTCATCCTGGTAGCGATTGATTATTTCACGAAGTGGGTCGAGGCAGCATCTTATGCTACGGTAACCAAGACTGTTGTGGCACGGTTCATTCGGCATAATCTGATCTGTTGGTACGGCGTCCCAGAAAGAATTATTACAGACAACGGTACCAACCTGAATAACAAAATGATCACTGAGCTCTGCGAGCAGTTCAAGATATAGCACCACAATTCTTCTCCTTACAGACCGAAGATGAACGGGGCTGTAGAAGCAGCAAATAAGAACATCAAGAAAATCGTGCAGAAGATGACAGTGACTTATAAAGATTGGCACGAGATGTTACCGTTCGCTCTACATGGGTACTGTACCTCAGCTAGGACGTCAACCGGGGCAACTCCTTTCTCCTTGGTTTATGGTATGGAGGCAGTCTTACCGATCGAAGTGCAAATACCCTCTCTCCGGATAATGAAGGATGCAAATCTGAATAAAGATGATTGGATCCAGACACAACTTGATCAGCTCAACCTCATTGATGAAAAGAGACTTGCTGCTATCTGTCATGGTCAGACGTATCAGAAACGGATAATCAGGGCATTTAACAAAAATGTCAGACCACAGGAATATCAAGTTGGGGATCTGGTAATCAAGAGAATCATCCTTCCTCAGAGTGATCCAAGGGGCAAATGGACTCCTACGTACGAAGGGCCATTTGTGGTTAAGCATGTGTTCTCAGGAGGAGCCATGATTTTAACCAACATGGATGGTGACGACCTTCCTCACCCCGCCAATGCAGACATAGTAAAAAGATACTACGCATAAAAAAGACCCGCTAGGCTGACATGCCTAGGCAAAAATTAGGGCTTCCCGTCGAACCAAAAGGGTTCGGGCAAAATGAAGGGATGAAATGAAAAAAATCTGTACACCCGGAAAGTCGAAAACCTGAAAAGGCGGCTTGGGCAAAAATGGGTATCCCGGTGGACTGAAAACCCGAAAGGGCGGTCCAGGCAAAAATTAGAGATAAAAGCGTAATACTATGTCTCATTGGATCACTTTGCATCCAGAATCCGGTACCTACATCAAGTTCAGACGGCATCGATCAGTCAGCTTCATCTTCGTTTAGGTCATCAAGTGATGAGACGCTCGGAGATATAAAGGCAATAGCAGAGTTGAAACCCAGTGGGATCATTCATCTCACACAGCTGTTTTATTTTCTTTTGTACAAAATTTGTATAAACTCTTTTGTTCGGCGGCGTTCTCTTACTAGGACGTCAGCCTCTTGTACACAAACGCCTATTTTCAGGCCATTCAAAATCAATACAAATATACTTTTCAGTTAAAAGTGCCACTTGTTTTTCTTTTTTCTGTTTTGTTTTGCGAGAAACGTCCAAGGTTCAATTTGTGATATATGCATTGACAATAATTTGCTAACTCATGAATATTTGCATACGAAACAAAGGATTAATTACAAGTAACACTAGAAACAGGGGCAATAAAGAGTTGTCCAGGCAATCTAATTGTCCTGTCCTCCAAGGTACTAAGGTAGGTTCAACTAAAGAACATAATCGGCATATCTCAATTCCCCAGAGAGTGAGCCAGCAAATCAATATACTCTCCTCAAGCAGTCAAGTTATCTAATCTTTAAGAAGTTGGGTATCCTCCATCAGATCTCAACATTCCCCAGCAGCATATATACATATATTCTTAACAGGCATCCCCGACAGTCTTGGTCTAAAGATTGTTCCCCGGCGGTATACCAGACATTCAAAGGAATCACTTCCCCCGCAGTTCAAAACTTCCCTAGGAGAGTCCAATCCAGTTCCCCAGGAAAGTTGGAATTTATCTCCCCAAGCAGTAAGCTTATCCCCAGTATATTCTGGAAGCTTATCCTCGTAGAGTACGAACGCGTCGTCCGGCTTTATTTAAAGAGTTATTTCCTTAACAGGATATAACTGGGTTATCCTCAGCCAAAAGCTACAGAAAGGTCGTCGTCAACATAGTTCTTTCTTATCCCCAGCGAAGTCTATTAACACTTCCGATACAGCAAAGATATCCTCAGCAAGTTATTATCAACACTCAACAAAGTACCTCTCTTACCACAGAGTAGTGCTCCCCAACAAGATTACTAGAGTACTTTTCTCCCTGCAGGGTTATATCATTCGCCAAGTTTATTCCCCAACAGAGTCATCTTCTCCTACCGGTATTCTTGCAGTTATCATCCCCAGCGGAAGTAAAAGCTTATTCTTCAATATCAGCCCAGGAGTGACTTCCCGGAACCCGTCAAGGATTTATTTTCCTAGACGAAAGCATACATAAACATCACATACATCATTATAGCATGCATAGACGCATCATATATTACAAATCTCATTTATGTTAAGAACATCATTGCTTGATCCATATCATGTATTACATATGACTGACCTTTACCTTTCAGGAAAGATGCAGCTAAATTCTCAATCACATTTCAAGACCTAGACCGGTTCAGTTAATCGACTCCAAAGATTTCTTATCCAGTCCAAGGCCTTCTCTAGTCCAGCTAAATCGACTCCCAACAGATTTTTCTGATGAAGACTCAGTAGAAGTTATCAGGTTTTTCTCAAACGTCCGCTTTTGAGATTATAATTTCCTATGGTTCTCTCCCCAGCAGTGCGGAGATGATAATTCCATCCCAGGTTTTTCTCAAACGTCCGCTTTTGAGATTATAATTTCCTATGGTTCTCTCCCCAGCGGTGCGGAGATGATAATTCCAACCCAGGTTTTTCTCAAACGTCCGCTGTTGAGATTATAATTTCCTATGGTTCTCTCCCCAGCGGTGCGGAGATGATAATTCCATCCCAGGTTTTTCTCAAACGTCCGCTTTTGAGATTATAATTTCCCATGGTTCTCTCCCCAACGGTGCGGAGATGATAATTCCAACCCAGGTTTTTCTCAAACGTCCGCTTTTGAGATTATAATTTCCTATGGTTCTCTCCCCAACGGTGCGGAGACGATAATTCCATTCCAGGTTTTTCTCAAACGTCCGCTTTTGAGATTATAATTTCCTATGGTTCTCTTCCCGATACTGCGAAGATGGTAATTCCCACAAAGATTTTCTCAACGAGCGTTGTTGAAGTTAAAATCATCCAAGGTTCTCTCACTTTTCCTGTTGAGGTAGTAACCACTCCTGGTTCATTCATCGCCGTTTGAAGCTCCAGATCCAGCTCCTGTAACCAGTCAGGACACATCTATACCAAGCATCTGAAAACCAGCTCCTGCAACATGTCAGGTACTCATTTTTTCTTTTGCAGGTACGCAAGTTCTCGCTAAGGAATCTCTTACGCGATCAACCTCCAAATGGCATCTATAAGCCCATCCACCTTCCAGCATCTCTTAGCATGGCATCTATAAGCCCATCATCCTATCCATCATCTCCAAATGGCATCTATAAGCCCATTCCCATCATCACATTGCTACTATGTGAGCGCAAATTTCTGGGCACTCTAGTGTTCAATCATCTTCTACCCTCGGATTACGAAAGGCACGTCAGCCAATCTGCATCCTCAGGTCTAAGAAGATTGAACAGGGGCAACTGTTGTACCCCAAAATTTGCCCTCCCATATTCTTCAAGAAATTGCCAAGTCAAGCTTCAAAATTCTCCAAGGGTTGCACAGTGCAAGGACTTCCTAAACAGTCAAAATTAGGGTTTTTTGATTCTGATCAAGAAAATGAAGTTTCCAAGGGTCTAATCAAGTCTCACATGCCTATAAATATGGTCAAGCATCCTCATACAAAGTTTCAAGACTTTCAGCACAAAATTGCACAGTCAAAAACCCTAATTGCACTATAGTCAACTGTAGGGGCAAAATGGTCATTTGACAGTCAAAAGTCCAAATTTTTGGTCAACATCTCATTTTGAAGTCACAAACATCATTTTATCAATGCTTGATCATGATTCTCAAAGCTTGGCTCAAAAATCATCAAGATGCAAAAGTTTCCTTATTTGGACAGTTGAAAAAGTCAACTGTAAATTGACCAGGGCATAACTTTCACATGGATTATCAGAAAAATTCCATCCAAAGCTCATTTTGAAGAGAAAGACATTTCCTACAACTCATATTCATACTTCAAGTCCAATAAATTCTCTCATAAAAAGTTATCAATTTCAACATTATAGGTCATTTTCAAAAGTCAACAAAAAGGGACTTTAAGTCAAAGGCCATAACTTGAGATGGATAAATCAAAATGACATGGGACCAAAGGCATTGGTTATAGGACTCAAAGACCTTTCCAAAATGTCCAAGAACATGAGCAAAGCTTAAAAATTGAGCAAGTTATGCCTTGTGGAAGTTGGGAAATTTTTGGATATTTTGAAAAGTCAACATTGATTCAAATGACCTAAAATTGCTAATGGGCCTATTTTTCTTCCATAATTCATCATCCAAGGCATGTACACGACCATTTGGCCCAAAGGGAAGTTTTTCTCCATTTTTATTTATTTATTTGAATTTTTTATTATTAATAATTCATTTAATCAAATAAAATACATGAAAAATATAAAACCAATGAAATAAAATCTTTTTGTGCATGAAATATACTCAACAATTCGTGCATGATCAGATATGGAAGAATTGGAATTGATTGGATATGATTTGTACAAAAATAGCATGAAAAAAGATTTGAAAATCATGGTGAAAAAATCAAATATTGCATTCATTAATTCATGGATTCTAATCAAGTCTTTCAACCCTAATTGGTTCCATACATAAGCACAAGCAAGACCTAATGCCTGATGACCAAGAAGCTGCGCAAAAAAAGCATATGAACCTTTGATTTTTTTCTTGAAAACTCAAAATCTGAAAACCTATTTGCAGGTCGTTTCAAGCCATAAAACTCCTTCCATTGCATTCCTAGGACATTAAGCAACCTTCCTGGATCAAAAGCATCAATCCTAACCCTTTGAATCACTGTACAAAAGCCAACTTTTCTCACTTTTTTTTCATAATCGTGCATCTCAATTCATGCGCATTTAGCACTTTTTAATGATTGATTCGTGTTCCTTGTTTGATTCTAATGCTAACCATGTAATTTGATTGTGTTTTTGAGCATTGTATACGATTCTACCATTATCACGTTTTAGGGTTTATGAAGCTCTGAATTGGGGGTTTGTGAATAAGGCAAAATTGGGACACCACAGTGCCATGAACATGCTCAGCATACTTGGATGAAGAGTTTGAGACCCTCGCGCTCAATTTATGAGCATCATAGGGCTATTCGTTATTTTCCCAAAACATGCCTAAAAGAATGCTTAAAAAATCGTGGCCATTGTTTTTATGTTTCAGGAACGAAGAAGAAGATGACTAGGTGGCAAGACGCGAATGGCTGATTCAAATTTCGCGCGGAAAAGGGAGGCACTAACGCGTTTTGTCTTATTATGTTTATTAACTATATTCCTTACAAATGAACACAATAGCTCCACTGGCGAAGCGTTTGGCTGGTAACACCTAGGACCTGGGTTCGAGCCCCAGGTCCACACTCCTTTCATTATATTTTTCCCTTAAACATATTCGTGTGCAATTTCAATACAGGGTGTCCATCGTGCACCTACCAAATCCAGCTATCCACGCGTCCTAAGGCATTCCATCAATGGTCACAGTCTGAAGAACATGATGCACTCGGTCAACAAAGATCCACGCTGGCGCCTAAGTCAACCAGGCCTGAAGAGCATTGGGCCTGAATTACCAAGGCTATACCTCCTATTTGGGGTCTGAACCCCCTAGGTTTGCAAGCCTTCTTTATTTTTCTTTATTTTATTTTTACTTTCTTTTAATTGTTGTTTTTTTTAATTAATTAATTATTTTCATAAAAACACAAAAAACCATAAAAAAATCAGAAAAGAGAAAAATAATAAATATTTTTATTTTTAGTATTTTCATAATTAAATTGCATATAATTAAATTAGTTTTAAATTAGGTTTTAATTTTAATTCTTTTAATAAAAATCTAAAAAAACATAGAACTAGGGTTTAATTAATTTTCATCTTTTTTTTCTTTTATTCCATAATAATTAAATATTTATTTTTATAATTAAATTGTATATAAAAATTAGGGTTAATTTTAGGTTAAAAAACTTCAACATTTTTTCATAATAAAACAAAAATTGTAGAATTAGGGTTAGCATTAATTTTAATTAATTCTTTTTTCATTAAAAACCAAAAAATACCAAAAAGACAATTTCTTTTCCTTTTAATTTTAATTAATTCATCGTTTAATTTAATTTTGCAAAAAGGGTCCAACGCCCTCGTTTTTTAATTCTTATTCGCATATTTATTTTATTTCGTTTAATATTGATGTATCTCTCCCAAGGCCATGTAACTAATTGCTCGCACTTTATTTTCATTAATTCTTTATTTTTTCTGTCAAATCGGGTTCGAGAAATTTTGGCGATGTGGACCCGCGCCTTTTGTAATAGCTTAGAATCTTTTACTTCTCGCAAATATTTTAACTGTTAATTGATGCATGAAAGAATGTATGGACAAAAATAAAAACAAACGATAGATCACCAATAACATGACAAAAGACAAAAATACTTGAAAACAACACACAAGTCGCACACACCACCCCTAGGGTACGCCTCACTGTTGCCTTGCCTCGAAAGGTGATCGTCGAGTAGAGGATGTCTTAGTAAGTCCTCATGATCCGGGAACCTGGCATGAGGGTAGCTTCTAAGGTGTCTTCCCATTGCTCTGGTGATCACCATGTCCCGAACCTTCGAATTGACCCGAATACCTCCAACGGTGGTGCTGTCTACCTCTCAATGGTGGGATGGCACTACTTTAAAGGACATTTACACAGACGAATTCCTTAGGGTAGGTAGGTTCTCGTAGATACTTGCTCTAATTTCAAAACAAATTCAAAAAATACTTTTCACACCAACACATTTTCAAAAAGCTTTCGAAAGCATTTTTTCAAACACTCTTGAGGACCGATACAAGAGTCGAACTGAAATTTTCAAAGAAACCTTTTAAAACCCACAGTTGAAAAGCAAACAAACCATTTTTGAAAACACAAGTGAGAAAGTATCTAAGAGCCCATGGATAACCATGGATAGAAAGGGTGCTAACACCTTCCCTTTCTATAATCTACCTCCCGAACCGAGAGCAATCTCTATAAGGAATTTTTCTGTGCTTTTGTCCTTTCCATTTGGAGAAAATAAAAGACGGTGGCGACTCTTGCTTCCGCGACATTTCGCGAACCAGCGTAAAACAGTCAGTTCCAGATCCACCGATCACACCATGATACTAATGCATTTCCAATAATGTGACAAGTACCACTTGTGCTTTTACGATCAGTTTTACAACCTGCATAATCCGCGTCAGAATAACCAATTAAAGTGCAAGTACTACCTTTTGGATACCATAGGCCGACATTGATTGTTCCTTTAAGATACTTCATGATCCTTTTAACTGCCATGAGGTGTGATTCCTTTGGATTTGCTTGAAAGTGAGCGCAAAGACAAACACTAAACATGATGTCAGGACGGCTTTCTGTCAAGTACAATAAAGAACCAATCATACCTCTGTACTTTGTAATATCAATTGGAGTACCGGATTCATCTTGATCAACATATGTATCGGATCCCATTGGAGTATTCATGGCTTTACAATTGTCCATATCAAACTTTTTCAATAATTCTTTGCAATACTTAGATTGGTTGATGAAGATTCCATCTTCTAGTTGCTTGATTTGTAGTCCAAGAAAGTAGTTCATCTTTCCCATCATAGACATCTCTAATTCTCCTTGCATCATCAATGAGAATTCCTCACACATTTCTTTGTTAGTCGATCCAAAAATGATATCATCAACATAGACTTGAACCAATAAAGTGTTACTTTGGATTTTCTTAATGAACAAGGTTTTATCAACCTTACCCTTTTCGAAACCTTTTTCACACAAAAAATTGCTAAGTCTATCATACCATGCTCTTGGTTCTTGCTTTAAGCCATAAAGAGCCTTTCTCAACTTAAAGACATGTGAAGGATGTTTGAAGTCTTCAAATCCCGGGGGTTGTTTAACATAGACTTCTTCATTGATGTATCCATTCAAGAATGCGCTTTTGACGTCCATTTGAAAAAGCTGAAAATTTAATGAACAAGCATAAGCAAGTAAAAGACGTATAGCTTCTAACCTTGCAACCGGAGCAAATGTTTCTTCAAAGTCGATTCCTTCCTCTTGATTGTAACCTTGGGCAACCAACCTTGCTTTGTTTCGAACAATTAGACCATTCTCATCAAGTTTGTTCTTAAACACCCATCGGGTACCTATGATGTGTTTACCACTTGGTCTAGGAACAAGTTCCCAAACTTGATTTCTCTCGAA
This sequence comes from Vicia faba, assembly GCA_948472305.1. NCBI lineage: Eukaryota > Viridiplantae > Streptophyta > Magnoliopsida > Fabales > Fabaceae > Vicia > Vicia faba. The sequence continues at coordinate 779,189,600 of OX451736.1, forward strand.
TTGATTTAATTCTTCTTGCATAGCAATAATCCATTGATCATCTCCTAAGGCTTCATCAACTTTGGTAGGTTCAATTTGAGAAACAAACGCCATGTTTAAGCAAGCATCTTTTAGATTCAATCTTGTTGATACTCCTTGGCTAATGTCACCAATAATTTTATCAATAGGATGGTCTCTATGAGTTCTCCATTCTTTTGGTAGATCATTGGTGTTTGAATCTTGTTGTACAATGTTTTCTTGATTTTCCGGTGATTTCTTAATTTGATCAATTGAAAGATCTTCCGGGGGTAAATCTATAGGATCATCATCATCACAAACAACTACTTCCTCCTTCGTCGGATTTCTCGTCAAACTTACCAAGATTATCTTTGTCATTATTAAGAACAAAGCACTTGCATCCAAAAATGTGAAAGTGAGCAATATTTGGCTTTCTTCCTTTGAAGAGTTCATATGGAGTCTTCTTTATTATAGGTCTAATGATAACTCGATTTCCAACATAACATGCCGTACTAACCGCATCCGCCCAAAAATATTTAGGAAGATTTGCATCACTAAGCATTGTTCTTGCAAGTTCCACTAGAAACCTATTCTTTCTTTCAACTACTCCATTTTGTTGTGGAGTTCTAGGTGCTCCGAAGCTTTTTGTTCTTGATGGACCAAAGAGATCCATGTGTGACAATTGTAGTGGCCTTGTAGTAGACACCACATTCTTAGATTTGAAAGTTGTTTTGGTCTGTTTTCCCTTTTGGCAAGCGTTACATAACTTGTCTTTGATGAACTTCATCTTTGGTAGACCAATAACTAAGTCATGCTTAACCAATTTGTTCAAGTGCTCCATGTGAATGTGAGCGATCCTCTTGTGCCATAACCAAGCGTCATTGTTGTTTACCATAAGACATTGTACCTTCAGAGACAAATCATCTAAAGTAATCATAAAAATATTGTTAGTTCTTATACCTTTGAGTTTTACCTTATTGGCTGCCTCATCCATAATGAGACATTCATCTTTGTTGAATTTGATCTTGAACCCTCTATCACAAAGTTGAATTATGCTAAGAAGATTGTGCTTTAATCCTTCAACATAGAGAACATCCTCAATTTGAATGGATGGAGGTGTGCCAACTATTCCAACGCCGAGAATCTTTCCTTTGGTGTTGTCTCCATAGGTGACATACCCTTTGGCTTTATGTACTAGATATGAAAATTGGTGTACATCTCCTGTCATATGCTTTGAACATCCACTATCAAGATACCAAACATTTGATGTGGATTTCAAGCATACCTACACAAACAAATTATTCTTTGTTAGGTACCCAAGTTGCCTTGGGTCCTTCATAGTTAGTTCCCTTTTTCACCCACACATAATGCCCACTTGCTATACTAAAGTTTCTAACATAGCAAGCATTAGGTGTATGGCCTTTAATACCACAATAAAAACAAGTAGGTTCAAAGTTACTTCTATATCTAGAAGGATAAGATTTCTTCTTAGGAAATGTTTTCTTTTTCGATACATTAGCCTTTTTCTTTTGATGATTATGAACAACTTGCTTCTTTTCTACTTTCTTGGGATTGGAACTATTACTAGCCTTTATAAAAACAGTGGGATTGTTACTTGGTTTCTTAGAATTCACATAACCAAGACCCCTGTTATCATTTGGATAACCAAGACCCCTTTATAAAAACAGTGGGATTGTTACTTCGTTCAATGACTCTTTTCAATTGAACAAATTGAAATACATTTGATTCACACTTGGAGCATGCAAAGTTTTCTTTTTCTTTAATAAAATTCTGTTTTTGAAGATCAAAATCTTTAGTCATGGTGTCAATTTTTTTTAAACAACTTAGAAGTTCTTTTTCTTGATTTGACACCTTTTTGTATAAACTTTTGCATTCTTTCAAGAGTTCATCAATAGCATCTTGAACATCGTCATCAAAAAGATTAAATTCATTACTAACCTCTTCTTCATCGTCGGAGTGATGTGAAGCCATTAATGCTAGATTTGCACATTCGTCGCTTTCCGAATCGGATGAAGAACTTATTTCATTATCTTCCCATGCAACATAAGCTTTTTTGTTCTTGAACTCCTTTTTGCCTTTGAATCCCTTTTTCTTGGAGAGTTTTGGACAATCCGGCTTTATGTGACCTTGCTTTCCACATTAATAACATGTGACATCTTGTGTTGATGTGGAGGCTTCTTTATCTTTATGATTATAAAATTTCTTCCTCTTGACAAAGTTAGCATTATGAAGATTATTTTTATGACCAAAATATTTTCCTAACCTTTTTACAAGAAGCAAGAAGTTTTCATCTTCCTCTGATGCATCTTTATCTTGACTTTCTTTTGAATCAACTTTCAAAGCAATGCCTTTGGATTTCTTCTCTAAATTTTCATGTTTTTCAAGTCTACCGAGTTCCGTTTCGTATTCTTGAAGTTTGCCAAATAATGTAGCGGAAGTCATTGCGGAGAGACTCTTCTTTTCCGAGATTGCCGTTACCTTTGGTTGCCATTCCCTAGTCAATGATCTAAAGATTTTCAAGTTGAGTTCATCATTTGTCAAGGTTTTACCAAGAGCATTTAAGTGATTTGTCAAATGTACAAATCTCTTTTGTAAGTCAAGAATGGATTCTCCGGGCTGCATTCGAAATAGTTCATATTCTTGACTCAAGGTATTTAGCCTTGATCTTTTTACTTCAGCCGTTCCTTCATGAGTTTGAACCAGGGTATCCCATATTTCTTTTGCTGTCTTGCAGTTCGAGACATGGAAAAATTCGTCCATACTGAGTGCACCTTGAAGAAGGTTTATTGCCTTTTTGTCATAGAGAACTTTCTTTTTATCATCGTCGTCCCATGCAGTTTTGGGCTTTGCTGAACCAATGCCATTGATTACTGATATCGAGATAAATGGACCATTTTCAACAGTATCCCATACTTCCTCTCCTTGTGCTTCTAAATGCGCCTTCATGCGTATTTTCCAGAAGTCAAAATATTCACCACAAAATAGAGGAGGCTTGTTGTTACTACCACCATCTCTGAAAACTGGTTGATGATTTGCGGAAGCCATTCTGGATCTTTAGGAACAAGTTACCTATAACTTGCTCTGATGCCAATTGTAAGTCTCAGAGTGCCTAAGAGGGGGGGGGAGGGGGGGGGGGTAAATTAGGTCTTATAAAATTTTATTCGGTTTTATGAGAATGCTTGGTAGTAATTTTTGGTTAAGTGTTTGAAGGTTTTGATTATATCTTTATCTTTTCCTGATTATGGTGATGAAAGCGATAAATGCGGAAAAGTAAAGAACACGGTGATATATCCTGGTTCCCCTCATAATCCGAGAGTACTCCAGTCCCCTTTCCAACACGAAAGAGATTTCACTATAGTTAGAATGATTGTACAGCCTATGCTTACTATCTAACCTATAGGGTGATCAAAGGTTCTTAACACCTTTAAGACCAAACAAACACTAATGTGAATGAAGAACAATCCTCTTCAAATCACAACACTTACTTCCAACAATCCTGGATAGTAAGGGAATAATTTCTTTAAGTAATACAATGATTTAGTTTGAAGTATATGGAGAGCTTTATCAATCTTCAATTGATCTTCTTCTTCAAGATAAAAACAATTCTCAACAATGTATATAAATGTTCACAATGTATGTATGAAACTTGTAATGATAATGAAAGTGTATATGCCAAGTTTCACAAAATTATGAACACATGAAAGTTTATGTGCAAATTTGAATGAATGAGAAAATTGTTAATATGAAGAAGGTTTTTTGTTGTTTGAAAATGTTATATGTGTTCTTGTTTAAAAACTGAAAAAATCTGCATTTTATAAAGTCATAAGAACCTCTTCATTCATGCCAATTCATATGAAAAGTTGCAATGCATTCATGAAAAGATACCACTTGAAAAATGTTTAAAAAACAAAATAAAAGCTGCACTGGTTCGCTAGGAACCGGTTCCGACACTGACAGAACCCGGTTCTTAGTGAACGTTATAAGTTGGAATTCAAAAATATTACGCAGGAACCGGTTCCCCTATTGGTACAACCCGGTTCCTGGTACAAAAACCAGGGACATGTTTTTTGAGAAATTCTGGAACCCGGTTCCCTGTTAGGGAGGAACCGGTTCCTAAAGGGTTATTTTCAAAAATACTTTTTGAAAGATATTTCAAACAAAGTTTTCCTTGATGTTAAAGTTATGGAATATGTATATGTTGATGAATGCATATTGTGAACATCTATATTCAAGATTTTAAGAATTATTATTACCATTTGACATTTGATGATTCTTCAATAATTCTTCAATAATCTTCAAGACTTTTATTTGATATTGATAAGCTTTTTGCACATCCTTTGAATGTTGATGTCCATGTTGTCTTCATCAAAACACATGCTTTAAATATGACTTGAGAAGCTTGCAATTACAAAGACCTGTCCTAGAAAATAGTAATCGGGTTCTAGAGGATCTCAATATCACTGACTACCCTCAATCGATCATAACTCCAGCTTCGCAATCTTTTCTTGCGGCCAAAACCATCGCGAGAGTTTAGCCTCAATGAGTGTAGCATACTGCTACTGTTCTATGGCCAAGTTGGGTCAATTTAAGGTTCTAAGGTCAGTTGGTGCTTAACGACTCCTCAGAAGACCCATATTCTCCTTGTTCCAACACAAGGGATATCGGTACAGACCAAGGTGTCACACCAATGTAGCTACTGCTTCACCCGTGTCGGTCTACGCCGGACAGGTCCCTCACAGTTTATTGCTACCTAAAGGGTATTCCCCAGATCCGGGATAGGATCTATGAAACTCCGATACAAGCCCACAAATATAAAATCAATCAAGACATACAATTGAAAACATAGAATGATCTAATCCTAAGGTACACCTCACTTATATGTTTCCCCAGTAGAGTCGCCAGTTCTGTGATCGGTGGAAATAGAACTGACTATTTTGGAATGCTGGTTCGCGAAATGTCGCGGTAAGCAAGAGTCGCCACCGTCTTTTATTTTCTCCAACAAGGAAAGGACAAAAGCACAGCAAAATTCCTTTTCGAGATGTTTCTCGGGTTCGGGAGGTAGATTATAGAAAGGGAATGTGTTAGCACCCTTTCTATCCGTGGTTATCCACGGGCTCTTAGGTACTTGCTCACTATGTTTTCAAAAATGTTTGCTTTTCTTGTGTTTGTGGGTTTTGAAAAAGTTTGTTTTGAAAACTTCTAGGTAACTCTTGTATCAGTCCTCAAGAGTGTAAGAAGTGTTCATTTGAAAACTTTTGTTTGAAAGTGTGAGTGCGAAAAGTTTGTTTTGTTTTTGAAAGAGCAAGTACCCAGGAGAAATCTACCTACTCTAAGGAATTAAGCTGTGTAAATGTCCTTTAGACAGTACTATTCCACTATTGAGAAGTAGGTAGCACCGTCGTTGGAGTTATTCGGGTCAATTCGATTATAGGGACATATGTGGTCACCAAAGCAATAGTAGGACGCCTTAGCGGTAACCCTAATGTCCTAGATCCTTTTTATCCGAGGCAACCGTTTCGAGGCAACTGGATCTTTAGACAGGAGGGCGACCTCTAAAACACCCTATACTCAATGACCACCTCGAGGCAACCAAGTGAGGCGTACCCTAGGAGTGGCATGTGCGAGTGTGTCAGGATTCAGTTTATATTATCTTTGCACATTTTTATGGTGAGCTACGTTTTGATTTTATTTTTCAGGCAAGTCTTGTCATGCATAGTTAACAGTTAATAATTTGCGGAAAGGTAAATTGCGGAAAGTAAATCTACGCTATTACAAGGCGTCGGGTATTTACATCACCAAAAACATAACCCTTGAAAAATAAATACGGAAAAATAAAGAAAGCGATAAAATTCCTAATTATCTATTACATTCTCGGAGCAATTACATAAATATAATCAAAAAATGAATCAAGAATGAACATGCGCGAGAAAAAATTGAATCGGGAAAAGTCTTAGGGTTTTGACCCTTTTTGAGAAAAGAATGGAATTTTGGTCTTTTTTGCAATTAATTAATATTAAACCTAATTTACTAATTAATTAAATAATTACAAGAAAAAAAGTATTTTTTTAGTTTTTTAGGTCTTTAATGAAAATAAAATAAAAAGGATTAAAATTGTCAAAAGAAAAACCCTAATTCTAGATTGATTTTATTTATTGTGAAAAAAGTCAAAGTTAACCTAATTAACTAAATTAATTATATTTAGAATTTATTTACAAAAAAATAAAATAAAATAAATAAATAATAATAATAATAATAATATTTACATTTTTTAATTGTCTGAATTTATTATGAAAATAATAGTTAAGTTAATTAAATAATAATAATATTAATAATAAAATAATTAAAGATAAAATATAAAAAGAGAAAAATAAGAAAACAAAACCCAGGGGGTGTTGGGCCCAGAAGGAGGTGAAGAAGCAATTTTCAAGCCCATTTGTTCAAGCCTGGTTTGACCTTGGAGATCCCCCATGCGCATGGTTGACTGGGAGTATGGTGTTCTTTATCTCCTGACCATTGGATCTATGCTGGCAGCCACATGGCGCTTGGATGATTGGAGAGCATATGGTGGAACGCTTTTGGGATTCTGCACATGAACACGTTAAGAAAAGAAATAAATGAGTTTTGGGTGGACCTGGGAATCGAACCCAGGTCCCAATGATCACCAGCCAACGCACCATCCACTGAGCCATCTGAACGCCTTTGTTATTATAATGAACAATGAAATTGATATATAAAAACAACCATTATGCTGGAAAGTAAATAAAACGCGCGCTATTTTTTGAATTGGCTAATCATGTGATAACACGTATTCGTATTCTTCCTTATGCCTGCAAAAAACAAATTAGATAGCGGGGGTTTTTAACCCCCACAACCTGCAACCACGAATAATAGCGATTAGGCTTGTGTGCTATATAAATATTTTGCGATAGTCCAGTTACATTCGTCTGAATCTCCTGAATTCAACCATGGGTCTTAGAGGCTCCAATTTTTCCTGGATAATGAAGCCCCAAAATCAAAGCTTGGGAACCCTAGAATTTGTCAATGGTATCTTTTGATTTAGGACTCTATAATTCAATTAACATGTACCATTAGCTTTATATGAATTCAAGCAACACAAAACAATGATTAAAACATATTAATTATGCATGAAATATGAGTTTCGATTCTGAAAAAAGTATGCAAACCGTGTGACTCTTCTTGGGTATTTCTGTAGCTTTAGCGTGTGATTTTGATTGCAAAAGGTCCCTGAGAGTTCCTGCAAGGTATTAGAAACCACAAAATGCTTTGAATCGTGCTGGAACCTGGAAAACCGTTTTCAAGTTTCTTGGAATTTTCTTGAAAGTGGTTATGGCTTTTCTGCAGAGTTTTCACGTCCAATGCATTAGGGTTTGATTGTGTATTTATAATAGAAGGGAATTAGGTTACAATCTTGCACAAAAGATCCATGGAATGATGATTCAATATTTGATTGAAAATCAAATATTTTTGCATCTTTTTGATTGAAGAAACTTGCCAAACTTGGAGATTTTGATATCCTTGATTGATACACGAAATTGCCAGCATGATTAGGTCATTCTTGCTTCACAAAAAGATTGAAAAACCATATCTTTGAATTTCCTACAATTTAAATTAATTAAATGAATTAAAATCAATTAAAAATCCAATTAATTAATAAAAATAAGAAAATAAATTCAAATAGGCTTGATGGGTCGTTCATAGGTCTTGGATAAAGTTTCAAGATGAAATTTGAGGCCCATTAGCAAAAACAAAGTGTTTTGAGCAAAGTTGACTTTTGCAAATTCACAAAAATTTCCCAACTTCTCCAATGCATATCTTGCTCAATTTTGATCATATGAACATGTTCTTGGACATTTTGGAAAGGTCTTGAAGTCCTCTAACCAATGCCTTTGGTCCCATGTCATTTGGATTAATCAATCTCAAGTTATGGTCTATGACTTAAAGGGCATTTTTGTTGACTTTTGAAATTGACCTATAATGTAGAAATTGATAACTTTTTATGAGAGCATTTCTTGGACTTGTAATGTGAATATGGATTGTAGGAAATGTCATCCCCTTCAAAATGAGAATTGGATGGGATTTTTCTTATGAACCATGAAAAAGTTATGCCCTGGTCAAGATACAGTTGACTTTTCTACTGTCCAAAAATAGTAACTTTTGCATCTTGATGATTTTTTAGCTATCCTTGTGGAATCATGATCAAGATTTGATCAAATGATGATTGTGTACTCAAAATAAGATGTTGACCAAAAATTCTGACTTTTGGCTGTAAAATGACCATTTTGCCCTTGCAATTGACTGTGGATCAAATGGAGCTTTTGACTGTGCAAATTGGCATTGTGAGTCTTGAAACTTGACATGTAGATGCTTGAGCATGCATATGGGCCTAGGAGACTTGATTGAGCCATTGAAAACCTCAAATTCCTTGAAGGAAACAAAACCCTAATTTTGACTGGCTTATGAGGCATTTTGGGTTGTGCAACCCTTGAGAAATCTTGAACCATTTGAAGATGATTCTTGACAAACCTTAAAGAATATGGGAGGGCAAATTTTGGGGTACAACAATAGCCATGCTGCATAATCTTCACTTTGAAAATCTCAAACTTGTTTGTCACTCCTTAATTTAATGTTTACACAATATATGGAGCCATTGTCCAAGCATTTGAATCATTATCCAAGTTGCATTTCCATTTTTGGAAGAAAGGCACCATTGCTATTCTTGAAAAGTGACTTTAATCACAAAGTCAACTTGTATGGAGCTTTGCACTTGTTCTTTCTGCACAAACATACTATATAAACTTATAACAAACATGTCTAAAGTTTCTAGCCACCCTACAAGACATGTACCTTGCATTAAAACCATGTTTGTCAAGATAACTTCAAAAACAAGTCAAGAACTCATAACATATGATTCTTTGTTTCTGATCATTTCAAACCTCAAAACCTTTCCTCTATAAATAGAGATACTATTTGCAAGAGAACCCATGCATACACAAGCCCTCAAACTCCATAGAATCCAGAATCAGACATAAAAACTCCATTGTTGCACATTCTAGCCAGAAATCCCAAAATCAAAAACTACTTGTGCGTTTCTTGCCTTTTGCTTCCAAAAGCTTCCAAACATCATACATAAGCCACCCTTGCCCCTGTTACACGATTGTAACACCATCTTACCCCATTTCCAAGTTTAAAAACAGAGTATCACATTTGGACTTCTCCAAACCATTCCAGCCACCTTCAGCTCAAGCCAACCATTGCATTAGCTTCCTAGAGGTCCAAGGAAGCTAACCAGATCATTACAACAACTTGAGAGTTGCTCAAATTCAAAACACGAATTCCATTTTCAAGGTGAGTTTTCTGACTTTTGAACTCTTCATATAGGCATCATTTGGTTTCCATTTGTGAAGATAAAATGTAGACATCATAGCCTTGAAACTAACCATGTCCTTAGAATTCATTTATGTTGCCTGAGTAGTGAGAATTTTAGAGTTGAATTTTTTGAAAAAATTAGGTCAGATTTGGTACCATTCAAAATTCATGCTCATCTTTGATTTATAGCTTTAGTTATTTATATGATTGAACTCGTGATGAAATTTGGAGCAAGTTTCATGTTTATACTTTTGAAAATGGTTGAGAGATGAAGAAGTTACAGGATTTGAATTCATGACTGGTTATGGCGCGGGGAAGAAGATAAAGTCATCTTTAGGAACATGTTTCAAATATATATTTATGGTTTCGTTTATAACATCAGATGTATAGCCACCCAAGTGGTAGAGAGCGCGCGCGTAAGGTCTTATTGCTAAGGGTCTTGGGTTCGAGCCCCAGGGACGCCTTTTGTTATTTTTTTCTAACATTTTTACTTGTTACAGGCGTGCTGGGCCTCATATCCTTGGGCCTTTCCATTTTTTCTCCAGCATCACCCCACATTTGCTCATGCACACGCAGACCCAGTTTATTTTTATTTATTTTCTGACTTTTGAAACAAACAAAAAAAAAACGGTTGAGCCTTTTGCTAACATTCACACCCTTTCCACTTTCTAAACCCCCTGACTTTAATTTTATATTCTTATTTTGTTTTATTTTGTTTTATTTTTCTTTATCATTTTTATTATTATTATTATTATTATTATTATTATTATTATTATTATTATTATTATTATTATTATTATTATTTATTAATCACAAAAAACACCAAAAATATTTTATCTTTTTATTTAGATATTTAGTATACTTTTATTTATTTTACTTCTTTTAGATAAAAAAGGTCAAAAAACATTTCTTTAATAAATTTTCTTCAAATTAGTATTAAACTTAGATTTATTTTAATTTTCTTTCTTAATTTAATTAATCTAGAACTTAGGAATTTAGATAGTTAACCCTTTTTATCTTAGTTTAATTAATTAGGTTAAAACCTTTCATAAAAAACCTAAAAATTATTTTTTAATTAATCTATTTTCTTTTCTTAATTTAATTTAGTTTTAGTTTTCTTAAATCAACTTAGACTAATTAAATTATCTTCATTTTTAAGTTTAATTAGGTTAACCCCTTTTCATAAAAACTTAAACAAAAACAATTTTCTTTTCCTTTCACATTGCCTTCATGGTTCTTGTACATTATTTGTTCATATTCAATATGATTGTAATAGTAAATTAGGATTTATTTGCTTTTATTCCCCCCATTTGTAAATTATATCCCCCTCCCCTATTGATGTAATAGCTTGGAATTTTTATTTTCCGCAATTTAATGCCTTATATATATAAATGCTAGTAAATTAGGGTTTGTATGGAAATATAAAATCAATGCTTAGAAAACCCTAAAACAAGACAAAACAATGTATGTAAATCAATACACTTGCACACTTTGCACCTCTAGGATTAAATCCACTTGTTGCCTTGAGAAATAAATGGTCATAATACGCATGTAAGATGTCTTAGCAAAAACAAACAAAATACAAGATCATAGTCCCTCGATGACGCTACAAATGTTGCCTTACGAATGATCTTAGTCCATCAAAGAAAATGCTAAGATATCTTACAACATTGCTATTCATGACTATACGATGACCCTTGCCCGTCCCTTTTACATCCAAAGATAAGGTTACTTGCCAATCCATGGTAAAATAACAATATCAAAGGAAAGAGGAAATAAATAAGAAAGACTTTTGAGTAGGTAGAATGCTCCTAATTGCTTGCTCAATTTCAAATCAAAACATCCTTGCTATTTTCAAAACAAACACCAACACTTTCATAAACATCTTTCAAACTTGAAACATTTTCAAAAGATCAACACTTTGTATACATTCTTACGAACGAGAATTATTACAAAGTTTTCCTAAACAATGGCGCCTTTTCAAAATACTTTCAAAAAAATCACACAAAGCACATTTTCAAACAAAAGCAAGTGATCTAGCAAGCAACTAAGAGCCCGTAGATAACTAAGGGTGAAAAGGGTACTAATACCTTCCCTTTTCATAATATACCCCCCGAACTCAAGAAAACATCTCAAAGGTCTTTCATGTTCTTTTCAGCCTTTCCTTTTGGATAAAAGAAAAGTCGGTGGTGACTCTTGCTAACTGCAATATTTGTGATCAAACGCAAAACAACCAAGTCAGTTCTCCCACCGTGTTACACCATCGACTGTTATTTATGCCAAATTAGGGAAAGAAAAACATAGAGTAAACCTAATAAAGGATAAATCAAGGTTTTGCGACCAAGAGAAGGATACGGGAGTCGATTATGCAAGGGGAAGGTATTAGAACCCCTCACATCCGTTGTACTTAACAGGATCTACTCTTTTTGTTCTAATAAAATGATGTGTTTATATCTAAAGCTTACAAGCTAAGGGAATGCATGAATGGATTATTAACAAACAAAAAGAATGTTTTAAATTATTATGCTCACCTCGATTTTACAACCTCATGCCTACGTATCCCGAAAAAATCAAAGTATCGTAGTTCTTCTAAAAAATTGGTTTGTTGTATGTTTTTTTTATGAACGATGCTAATTTCGCATTCTACTGTCGCTCGGCTTTTGGAGACTCGTGCATTTGTTGTAGAAAGGAATTAACATGTCCTTACCTGAAAATGTTTTCAAAAGAGAAAAGCATGAAGGAAAAAGAAGTTTAAATTGGTTGAGTATTTTTGGTAGGAGATCCCTTAAGCGGTCCCTCAAAGCTGGGGGTACTTGAGTCCATTTCCTTTAAGTTTTGAAAGTGTTTGAAATATCTATCATTCTAAAGTCTATGACATGAAGACCCTTGAATGATTGGGTCACATGCCTCGGATCCGAAGTCCTCTTCGTGTACTTAAGGATCACGGTGCATTACATGTACCTTTACTCATTAAGTTTTTTTGAGTTTTTGATTAAGAAAATACTTTAGTCTTACAATATGCAACGCAAACAACTAACAAATGCAAGGGGATCTCAATCCTATTTGTTGTCATACAATGGTGGACCTAAGGTTAGGATATAGGGAATTATACCTAGTGTTATCATTCTTGGTTTGAAACCTAAGGTCTATTTAATTCACACCTTGGACAAGATAGAATCAAACTCCTAAGGGTACATGTGAGCACCAGTAATCAAAAACTACAAAGAAAACAAAAGGAACAAAGTCATGATTAAAGCCAAAGTGCAAGACTGAATGACTCATCGTTCACAACACAAAGATATGACAAAGTGGTAGCAAATAGACAACATTGAAAAAAGATTTTTCTCAAAAGAATTCACATAGATATCCCTAACTACGCAAAAAAAATCACCTACTTGCGTAGGACTTTAGATGCAACTACACTTTATGTTTTTAGCAATCAATAAAAAACCTAACATGGTGCGTGAAAGAGAGATAAAAGAGATTCAAATGGTACCCAACAGAGAAGGTTTGTTGCCTCTTCAAAGTCACGCAAATGATAAGAAAACTCTACATAAAGCTTCCTCGATGAAAATGAAGGGTGAGAAAAACATAAGAAAAACATTAATTCCTAAAGTGATTAAGAAGTATAGGGGTTTTGATTGTTTTGAAGAAGTTTGTAAAGCATTTCCTTCATAGAGTTATTGATATCCTTCTAATTTTTTAGTGTTTCATTGATCAATAAATGTTCCTTTTTCATTTCTTCAAGAGTTTTTAGAAGATGAGTGAACATACCAGAACTATTTTGAGAAAGTTCTTATAACTCTTCTTAGTCCCTTCTCGCAACTTCTCTAGCTTCTTCTTCCGCTTTCTTAGCAGCTTCTTGTTTTGCAACCTTCTGAGCTTCTATAGCCTAAAATCTTTATTGAGCTTCTTTGACATATATTTATTTAGTTTTACCCGATATATTTTTAATTCTAATGAATTCAATTAATATCCATCTTTTAAACATATTCCATTTTGCTGATAAATGAAGGGGATCGATGTTGAGGTTGGATACTTCATGAATCTTTTCTAATCTCTTGAGTGCATTTTCTTTTAAACTTTAAATGAATACATCAAGACCCATCAATGATTGAAAAGAGTTTTGATGTTCAAAAGTAGTTTCTTTATCAGAGTTAACATCATCATTTTGAAAGTTCTCAGAATCTGAACTGATGTCTAGATGATCAAGATTCAGGTTTAGTGGGGATGTATCTGAAGGTTCTGATGTAATTATCTGAAGAGGGAGGCTAGTAAAAATATTTATGGGTTCTAGAGTGGAAACTTTAATAGCAGAGATACTAGTTTCATAAATGATTTAAGAAAACGAAATGGGTAAGGTTGTTGAAGTAATGTTTGAAATGTTTTTAGCTTGATTGGTTAAATTTGCTTCTGATGAAAATGAAAATTCAAACAATGATATAGTAGGAATGATGGTAGTAATGGTTTCTGATTGTGAAGTGGTGGATGTTTGATGTGCTTCAGATATGTTAGATTTTCTAATGGTAATGTATGAATTATATTGAGAGGATATTGCCGCTTCTTTTGAAGATCTTGTAACTTTCTTTAGAACTTTTGCCTTTTTGTTCAGAGCTTCTTCCTTCTTCTAAATACCGTAGATCTTTCTTTTACACAATGGAGGAGGTTGAGCAGGAAAATAATCATATGAGATATCAGAAGTATCAAATCCTTTCTCTTGAAGCATTTTAACATATGTTACAAGCACTTATGGTGAATCTTGCTAAGTGAAATAAGGATAATCGTCAATTGGTGTTCTATGAGATATTATTCCTTGTTGATCAAAAATTATTCTTGGTTTGATCACTTTTTCAACAATTCTCATACTCTTGAGATTGCTGCCATTGAACGGTTTTCCCATTTCTGCAGTAATATCCTTCATCCTTTTTGTTTCAAATAAATAATCTATAATTCCACTTTCAGTTAGAACGTATGATATCAATCTCCCCAGTGGGATGTAACTATTTTTAGGCTTTCTGGATCCATTATTTCTTATCTCAATAATAATATCCCTCAGGTGATTAAAGAGTAGAGAAGGTAAATGTATATTTTCTTTCTTCATCAGATAATAGAGAATATACTTTTAATTAGCATTGGTTGAGTCTGATGAACTGGTTGACGGTCTGTGATGTATCCATCCTAAGATAATTTTGAACCATACACGAAGATTCTTATTAATTTCCATTGTCTTTGGATATTTTTCTTTTATAGTTCCTTGCTTGCCTTTGGTAAAGATAGATGGTTCTATCACCTTGTGTAAGAATTTTAATTTGACATCTTTTCTATAAACCAGTTTTCCTCTTGCTTTATCCATCCCTAGTCAGGTGGCAATTGATTTAACATTTATAATGATTTTTGCACCAAGAACATGAGAGACGATGTGTTTTTCATCGGCAATGGAAAATCTCCAAAATTCTTTCACCAATTTTTTGTATATAAGACAATGAAGACGCTTGAATTAGTTACCCCATTATTGAAAGTTTAGTTCTTCAGTTAAGTCCATGCCATTTTCTTTTAAGTTCTCAAAATCCACAAGAAGTTCAGGGATGACTTCTAATGGATTTGTTGGAGTTGCCATATGAACATGTGCAAGTTGATCAAGAATTGAGATCTTTTGACATTCTTGATACATAGGAAATAGTTGATGAAGTGTTAAAGGTTTTTAAGGATAGATTTAGTTACTCTATTGAGATGCTTCTTGTCGTTCCCATTATTGAGAGAATTTGTATAGTTATAATTGTAGTGCATCCATGGATAAGCAGCTTTTGGTGAAAGACGGGGTTCTAGGGTTTTCAGATGAGAGATAAAACTAAACTGAGAGTAGTGATTGAAAATGTGTGTGACAGTGAGATAAGTAAAGAAAATAAATAACAAGCACTAAGGGATATCAATGATGACTCTAGTAACCCATTCTTAACTATTCCACTACTCAATGAGACACTAAATCGTTATAACATTACATGTATATTTCAGTGAGTCATAGTCATACCTTTTGATGTGACAACAATTAATGATCTTTAAGATAAGAATATTTAACTATTTGTTTTCAGAATATTTCTTATATAGATAACTCCTGACCAGTAGAAGCATCAAAAATAAAACGTAAAAATAAATTTATTGGATAAGAAAGTATTATTTAAGAGAAGGAGACAACAATCTTTTTCATCAGATACAAAACTTATGATATATTTACCCTTTTAATTTTTGGAAGGATAATGAGTGCTTCTGGATAGATGTGTTCTTTATTCGATCTCTAGTGTTTCTGATGACTTTCTTTGAGACCCACAAATTTGATATCTTCAAGATCCATACTTTGGGACATAAGCTTTCTTTTCATTATGAGTTGTTAACATCCAAAGTCCAGGTACCTTGTATGGTATCTTCACACTTCTATTTAACATATTTGCAACATATACTATTTTAACTTTTGGTAACCATATTCTTTTTGGTCCTTTTGAGTTAGTTTTACCAGAATTCTTGATGAATTTTGGTTTCCATGTAGCAATAAATTTGTGTGTTTGTGTTAATGTATAGTGATAAGAGAATGGAGAGTTAGGTTTGTTACCTTTATGATCATCATCAGAATCATTACTTACTTTTCTTCTTCCCTTCTGACTAATGTCATAGATCATGGAAGCCATCTTGCTTCTATCCAAACTTTTGTTCAAGAACTTTTGAAATTCCTTGTCATATTTGTACAAGATAGTTTCAGAATATGGTGGAGCTTTAGAAATAGTTTCTTCAAGTTACTAACAGTTTTTATCTAGAAAAGAGTTTTCTTTTTCTAAAACAGAATTCTATTGTTTTTGTTTAGAAACTTCTTTTTCAAATCTACCACATTCTTTAACAACATGTTTATGAACTTTTGTCAAGTTCTTGAATTTTTGTTTAAATTCTTGGTACTTACTCAAAATATCAGATAAAGCTACTTATAAATCAACATAAGGAATTTCAGAAAATACCTCTTCAGAATCTGACTATGTATCTGATGAACTTTATTCTAAAATGATAGTTGTGAGTGCTACGTTGGCATGCTCTTCATCAGAATCTGATCCTGATGCTTCTGAATCATCCCATGTTGCCATGAGGACTTTCTTTTTGCCTTTGAATTTGTTGTTCTTGGAGCCTTCTTTCCTTAGCTTTGGACAATCATAATTGTAATGTCCCAGTTCATTATATTCGTAGCACGTGAGTCCTCTATTTCTCTTTGAGAAAGAGTTTGAACGATCTCTTCTGAATCTTCTAGAATTTTTTTGTCTATTCCAGAGTTGTTTCACTCTTCTGGAGAGTAATGATAATTCATCATCGTCATCAGAATCTTCTTCTTCTTCTTCAAATTTTAGAGCTTCGAGTCTTCCTGATTTAATCATTTTTTATTTGGACCTTAGATCTATAGACTTAACCTTTTTCTAAGGTTCGTCTTCCTCCAACTTTATTTCGTGAATTCTTAGGGAGCTGATTAGTTCTTCATGACTGGTTTTGTTCAGATCCTTAGAAAGTTTCAAAGAAGGGTCTCTACTTCTTTAGAAGACTTCTGATGATCTTCTTAACATGATCTGTTGTTGTATATCCTTTGTCCAGAACTTTGAGTTCTGCTACTAAGGTTTGAAACCTTGAAAACATGGTCTTAATAGTTTCATCTTCTTCCATTTTGAATGCTTCATATTTCTAAATTAAAGCTAATGCTTTAGTCTTCTTTACTTGAGCATTCCCGTCATGAGTCATCTTTAAAGAATAAAAAATATCTTTAGTTATTTCTCTGTTGGTGATATTATCATATTCAGTATAAGATATAACACTGAGAAGTATGGTTCTGGCTTTATAGTGATTATTGCTTCATCGTTTCTGATCTTCACTCATTTGACTCCTAGGAATATGAATACCTTCTTCAGATACATGTTCTTTATATCCATCCGTAATCAGATCCCAAAGATCTGCATCATAACCTAAAAAGAAACTTTCTAATCTATCTTTCCAGTACTCAAATATTTCTCCATCAAAGATAGAAGGCTTAGAAAAGTAGTTATCTCTTTTTTTATTAATCTATCTTTCCAGTACTCAAATATTTCTCCATCAAAGATAGAAGGCTTAGAAAATTAGTTATCTCTTTTTTTATTGTTTGCAGGCGCAACCATAAAAAGTTTTTTTCACTCTGAATATCTCTACACGGTTAAGTGTTTGATTTGAAAATCAATGAAGAGTCGGAGCTCTGATGCCAACTGAAGGGTGAGAAAACACAAGAAAGAGGGGGTTTGAATTGGGTTTTCTAACAAGGTCGTACTTTACTTTTTACAAACTAACTATAAAGAATATAACTAAAAAAAGACTATAAATGACTCTTTGGTTTATCCAGGTTCACCTTCAACACGATTACTCTTGTCCACCCTCCTCAGGCGATTTTTCCTTCAACAAGGACTTAATCCACTAATCTCAACAAACTACAAATGCACGGGCTACCCGCCGGTGACTAACCCCAACCGTATAAGAGTCTAACTGACACCTTAACCCTCTTAAGTCTTAGACTAACAACCTAGTCACTTGAGGCAATAATTAATTCTATACAGAATTACAATCAACTATGTTTACAATGTTTGCTTCTAAAAAGCAAATGAACACAACAATGAAGAATAAAGTGTCTAATACCAATAATGAGCAAGAACTATTTATATTGAAAAATCTAAGATAAAACGTAAATAATGAGAAATAAATCTTTGTGTTTAATCCATAATATCTTAACATAATAACGAGCAACAACTCTTGTGTTCTTGATATTTCTCTAGAAGAATATTTGTATGAACATTTGAATAGTGATTGTTCTTCTTTTCTCTTGATGTGTTTCAGCAATTTGATTCAAGCTTGATAATGTTGTAGAGTGATTCGTAGTATCTTCAAATGCTGATGAGGTTGAAGAAGTGAAAAACACAAGAAGGGGGGTTGAATTGTAAAAACTTGAAATCAAATGCAGACAACACGTTATTTTTATCCTAGTTCGTTTGATCTCAAACTACTCCAGTCCACCCGTCAAGGTGATTTCTCCTCTCTCAAACGAGGTCTTAATCCACTATATTCAACCGAATATTACAACTGCTTTAACAACTGCTAAAGCCTTCTTGAGTCAAAACCACAAACCGGTTTCTCAAGGAACTACTTTCTTACAGATAAAAGAAATCTAAGTGTGTTGAATGTTTTCTACAAAACTGTTTATCACAACTGTGATACTACACAATTTAAGCTTATGAGAACTAGAATGCTAAAACAATAGAGTAAGTAATTTGAGAGCTTTAGCAAACTGTGAATGAGGATGAAGATGAATCGCTTTAGGCGTGTAGAGAGTTGTAGAGCATTAGCCAATTCATTCCTCACTTGCTTGTTTATATAGCATTGGAAATGATACGTTGGAGTCAGTTATTCCGTTTCAATGCCAATTACATTCTTTCCATATTGAGCAGATCTTTGTCTGGAATAATACCGTTGATAATAAAGTATCTTGAATGCACAGTACCGTTGCCAATTAAGCGTGTTCTGGCTTTGGCTTATTTTGACGCTGCTAGGTGCTGATGAATTATTGTTGTCTTGATCAGAGTTTAGATTGTTACGCGCAGATCTGTTCATCAAGCTTCAGCGTAAGCACATGCTTTAATCTTCTGATTCTGGCATCTGATTTAACATCTTATGATGCTTATGTTGATATTTCATCTTCTGATGCTGATGATGATATTCTTATGCTGATACTCATCAGAGTTTCTGTAAAACAAAATATAATTTTTAGGTAGCATATATGTCTTACATGAATCATACAATTTATATATTCTTGCATTTTGTTATCATCAAAACTTTAACTTAGGGTAGTAGATTCAAACTTTGTTCTAACAATCTCCCCCTTTTTTATGATGACAAAAACTAGATTTTTTCAATTGAAAATTAGTGAGAAAAGTATCAGAGATAACCAAATAATAAATTGTAACAGAAATAGACAGATAGGTATCAAAGATAAGGATGAATAAAGGTATCAGAGTTTAAGAAGATGAGAGAAAATTATCATAGTTATGATCAGAAAAACTCCCCCTGAGTTTATTACTTCCTTTTTTAATTCCTTGAATCCTTTATCATCAGATCTTTCTTGAACTTTCTTTGAGCATCAGATCTTTCTTTTACTCGAGCAGATCTTCAGTGTATCCGAGATAATTAACTTCTTGTACCTGTAAGCTTATGCAGAGCAAGGAAACATTCAAGTATATCAGAGCGTTAGAATGTTTGAGACTTTTGTCTCAGTAATCCGTTATTGAAAAATATCATTCTTTTTCTCCCCCTTTTTGTCAGCAATCAAAAAGTGCAAGTAAATGAAGTTAAAATGATCAGTGCAGAAAAACCATTGTATTTAGTTCAAAGCTTAGAAGATAGTACAAAAGATATGTAAAGAAAACAGTGAAAATATGAAGAAACGAAATCTAAGGTTGGGGTGGAAGGCGTGTGAACAGAGCTTCTAGCATGTTCTTAATCTGATCAGCAGTTTCCTTCTGCTGATGCACCATGCTGACCACTGTATCAATCTTACTATCTTGCACATCCATCCTTTCCTTCATCCGTTGATCATTCTCATCCATTCTTTTCTGCAGACGAATATCATTTTGCTTCAGCTCTTCAAGAGTCTGCCTATCCAAAGCAGCTTGAGAGACGTTAGAATCACGATGCTTCTGAGAGCTTTCTGCAACATCTTCTGCTTGACTAAAGTCTTCAGCTGGAATTGTCTGATCTTCTGCTGGTTGGACTGATGAGGCTGGACGCTTTTTAGACCATGGCTCACTATCCAGAAAGAGCACTTCCTCCTTCAGCAGCTGACTCATGACTGGACCTTCAACTTCTTTCAGCAGCTTACTGAAGTTCTGTTGAGCCTGTTCATAGTTTATGTCTTGCAGCTTAAAGGTTTCAGCGCGTATCCAATTTCTGAATTGTGTCCAGAGTTGGTCTGAAGCAGCAGGATCAATCATTCCAAGACACACCTACTTTAGAGAGGCAATCCAATTATACATGCCTGTTTCAAAATTCAAGATGCTAGAACCAACATCCAGTTGTTTGGGTTTGGGAATGGCGATTTTATTTTTAAGGTCAGCAAGGCGGTCAAGGACTGTTAGGTCAATGAAGGTCTTGTTGTGGTCATCTGTATTTTGTTTGGGTGAGGGAGTAGGAGAGTCAGAAATGATTATTGGATTGTGTGGAGTATTAGGAGGGGTAGTTTCTGGTGAGGATGGCAGTTGGGGTATGTTTACAGTTGTACCACAAGGCAGTTGAATTGCCAAGGGTTGTGGTTCAGAGGATTGAGGTGATTGAGGTTCAGGGGTTTGAGCCTCAGAGTGGTGAGACTCAGAGTGTTGAGACTCAGGTTGTGGAGATGATGGTTGAGGTGAAGATGGATGAAGTTCTGGTTGTGGAGAGGGAGGTGGAGTAGTTTCTGGTTCTGGTGAATGTGGATTTTCTGGTATTGGTGAGAGTGTATATTCTGGTTGAGGTGAATGGGCAGTTTCTGGTTGAGTGTTTGGATTTTCTGAGAGGGGAGCGGAAGAACGTTGATCAATTTCATAAAGAACTTTATCAAGTTCTGATTCTGTTGATGTTGTGGGTTTTGGATTTTGAGGTTTAGTGTGGGATCTCTTGAGAGTTAGTGACTCAGAAGGGTCAAACTCTAGTTCGGTATCATCAATGGTTGGTATGGGAATTGTGAGTTCATATGAAGTTGGGGTTGGAATCAATGTTGGAACAGCAGATGAATTTAAAACATTAACAGCAGATAGATTACCTCTCTTCTTTGGGGTCTGCTGGGATGGTCCTTCTGAAGCAGCCTTTCTCTTCTAATTCTTCTTCAAAGTAACCTCTGGTGTTTGCTGGTGCAGATCTTTGATGTTCAGATCAGGATCTGTGCCATCAGCTTTACACGCATCCAAGTATCTGAGAACGATGACTGGTTTAGAGTCAATCTCAGAGAATATGGGAAAGTCGCTCAGAGGGACTCTTCTGCTGGTGATGTCAGCAAGAGGAGTGACGCTGGGCTCCTTTCTGATATTCTCTATCAGTTTCATCTTCTTCAGATTCTTGGCGTTCAGCTGCTTGCCAACAGCTGGTTCCAGAGAGCTTATTTCCTGAGCCTCTGTCAGGTGTTCTATCAGCCTATTCTCAGTTAGAATATCTGATATTAATCTTCCGAAGGGTATCCAATCCCTTTTAGTCTTTTCTTCTTCTCTCGTCTCCTTGACACTGGTCTTCAGATGATTGAACAGAAGATGAGCAAGGTTGATCTTGGTCTTCTTTGCAATAAAATAGAGCAGAAATTGCTGATCTATGTTGATGTAGTTAGGAGAGCTTGTGGGCTTCCTGTGGTTGAAGCAGCCCAAGATGATCTTTGCCCAGATTCTGTGCTGATCCATCAAATCTCTGATCTTGCTGCTGGGAACCCCATGAGTGAAAATTTGTCTAGCAACTATGCCAGTGTTTCCAGCTCTTTCTGCCATGTCAATACAGCGGATGCCACCACCGTTGTATCCAATCAGTCTAGCAATGTGATCTTCAGTAATCACAATCTTCTTACCCATGATATATGAAGTGACCTGATGAGTTGAGGCAGAAGCATGAATCCAGAACTCTTTAACCAGAATGGGAAATGTTGGACCCACCAACCTATCAAAGTACTTCTCCCATCCTTGTGCCCTAATTTCTTCAGTCAAATCGAAGCTATTTTCTTTCAGACTGTTGAAATCAACGATCAGTTCAGACAAAACCTCCAAGTTCTTCACCGGAGTAAGGAGCGTTCTGAATGGAATCTGATATTGTTCAGATGAAGCCTCTTGCTGGGAACATGCAGAAACAGTGCTAGAAGTTGCCATGTTCACACTAGGGTTTCTTTGAGAAAAAGCTTGAGAGAGGGTTTCTTTGGAAAAAGATGAACACACAAGTAAGAATGCAGAAAATTTTTAGATGATTGCAAGAGATGGTAAAAATTTAATGAATGATGTTAAGGCGTTTAAATAGATTTCAAAAGATGTTTTGAAAACGTAAACGATTTTAAGAGAGAGAATTAACTCATGATTACAATTTAACTCATGATTACGCGCATTTAATGTTTGCTGATTTTGGGGAATTTGAGAAAGATACTTGGAACGGTTACCAGTGACATGTGTCTCAATGCGTCCAATCAGCGTTTTGCCTTCTCAGAAGCGTGCACGCGTGTTCTGCTTCAAAGATTAGCTGATGACTGGATGACACTTGTTTGATTTTGTGAACAGCACATCTATCCTTGAAATGAGACGCTCAGATCTTTATGGATAGACTCTGATACAATATGCATGCCTAACTTTTTGAAAGAAGATTGATCAGAAGTTCACAGTAAAATAAAACACATTCTGACGG
Organism: Vicia faba; assembly: GCA_948472305.1. Taxonomy (NCBI): domain Eukaryota; kingdom Viridiplantae; phylum Streptophyta; class Magnoliopsida; order Fabales; family Fabaceae; genus Vicia; species Vicia faba. Next base: position 779,212,442 of record OX451736.1, read on the forward strand.
TTAATATATAAAATTAAAACATTTTCACTCTGGGCAGAGCTTCATGCTGAGATGTTTCGGAATGAAGTTGAACCTATCTTCAGAAAGTGGTTTAGTGAAGATATCAGCTCATTGATGGTCTGTATCAATAAATTTTAAGTTCAAAATTCCTTTCTGAATATAGTCCCTAATGAAATGGTGTTTTATTTCTATATGCTTAGCCCTAGAACGCAAAATAGGATTTTTACTTAAGCAAATGACAGAAGTATTGTCACAGAGTATAGGGATGTTACTCTCAAAAATCTGGAAGTCTTCAAGCTGACTTTTCATCTAGAGCATTTGTGTGATGCATCCTGCTGCTGCTATGTACTCAGCTTCTGTTGTTGATAGCGCAATTGTGGATTGCCTTTTGCTGGACCAAGAGATCAGATTTTCTCCCAGAAACTGGCAGCTTCCAGAAGTACTTTTACGCTCTACTCTGTCTCCAGCAAAGTCAGCATCACAGTAACCTACTAAGCTGTAATCACTAGATTTTCTATAAACTAAACCCAGATTAGTAGTACCTTTCAGATACTTGAAAATTCGCTTAACAGCTGTTAAGTGAGATTCTCTAGGATCTTATTGGAATCTTGCACAAATACATACGCTGAATAAAATATCAGGCCTTGAAGCCGTCAGATAAAGAAGAGAACCAATCATACCTCTGTAGACCTTCTGTTCTACCTTTTTGCTTACCTCTTCTCTTTCCAGAATGCACGTGGGATGCATTGGAATCTTTGATGGCTTACATTCTGAGAGATCAAATTTCTTCAGAAGTTCTCTGACATATTTGCTCTGATGAATGTAAGTTCCCTCAGGATTTTGATTGATCTGAATTCCCAGAAAGAATTTCAGTTCTCCCATGAGGCTCATCTCAAATTCTGCCTGCATACACTTAGCAAATTTTCTTCCAAGAGAAGAATTAGTAGACCCAAAGATAATATCGTCAACATAAATTTGACAAACTAAGATGTCATTCTTAACTGACTTACAGAATAAGGTAGTGTCCACCTTCCCTCTGGTGAATTCTTTTTCTAACAGAAAGTTACTTAGTCTTTCATACCAAGCTCTGGGGGCTTGTTTCAGACCATATAGTGACTTCTTTAGTTTGAAAACATATTCTGGATTTTTTGTACTTTCAAAACCAGGGGGTTGGTGCACATAAACCTCTTCTTCTATATATCCATTTAAGAATGCACTCTTGACATCCATCTGATACAGAGTGATGCCTTTATTAACAGCAAACGAAATTAAAAGTCTGATAGATTCTAACCTGGCGACTGGGGCAAAGGTTTCTGTATAGTCTATCCCCTCTTGCTGACTATAACCTTGTGCTACCAGTCGTGCTTTGTTTCTGATAACTTCACCTTGTTCGTTCAGCTTGTTTCTGAACACCCATTTTGTTCCAATGACGTTGAATCCTTTTGGTTTGGGAACAAGATCCCATACGTCATTTCTGGTGAATTGATTCAGCTCTTCTTGCATTGCTAGAATCCAGTCGTTGTCCAGAAGTGCTTCATCAATTGAGGAAGGTTCAATCAGAGAAACAAGTCCCATGAGGGATTCTTCAGAGTTTCTGAAGCTGGCTCTTGTTCTGATTGGATCTTCCTTTCTTCCTAAGATAGTTTCTTCTGGGTGATCCAAGCTGCTTCTGGGTAGTCTTTTCTGAGGTTGGTCAACAGATGTTGCTGGATTACTAGCAGTGCCTCTTTCTGATGTTGAAGGAGTGTCTTTATTTAGAGCTTCTGATGACTTGTCTTCAGAACCTGTAAATTCAACTTCCATACCTGCAAAAACTTCATTCTGCTTTTACTTTTCAGAGTCAAGCTTATCATCAAAATGAACACTGATTGATTCTTCCACAATCTGTGTTTCTGTATTGTATACTCTGTACCCTCTTGAGCGTTCAGAGTATCCTAACATAATACACTTGTGTGCTTTAGAGTCAAACTTGTTCAAATAATTTTTTGTATTTAACATAAAGCAAGTACATCCAAATGGATGAAAATATGAAATGTTGGGCTTTCTGTTCTTCCACAATTCATATGGAGTCTTTTCCAAAATAGGTCTTATGGAGATTCTATTTTGAATGTAGCACGCTGTGTTTATTGCCTCTACCCAGAAGATCTTAGCAACGTTTGTCTCATTGATCATGGTTCTGGCCATTTCTTGCAATGTTCTGTTCTTTCGTTCTACAACTCCATTTTGCTGGGGAGTTCTAGGACAAGAGAAATCATGCAGAATGCCTTTGTCATTAAAGAATGACTCAAAATCTTTGTTTTCAAACTCTCCACCATGATCACTTCTGAATTTAACGATTCTAAGATCCTTTTCATTCTGAACTTGGTTACAGAAGGTGACAAACACAGAGTGTGACTCGTCCTTGTGTCTTAAGAACTTTACCCATGTCCATCTGTTATAGTCATCTACGATTACTAACCCATACTTCTTGCCACTGACTGAAGCAGTTTTAGTTGGTCCAAATAAGTCAATGTGCAGAAGTTCTAATGGCTTAGAGGTAGAAACAACATTTTTAGATTTGAAAGAAGGTTTTGCAAACTTGCCTTTCTGACATGCTTCACACAGAGCATCTGAATTGAACTTCAGATTAGGAAGTCCTCTGACCAGATTGAGTTTGTTAATCTGAGATATTCTTCTCATACTAACATGCCCCAATCTTATGTGCCAGATCCATTGCTCGTTGTTAACAGACAGAAGACACTTTACATTCTGACTTTTCAGTTCAGAAAGTTTGATTTTATAAATATTGTTTTTCCTCTTTCCATTAAATAGGATAGTCACATCTTTCTGACTAACAGCTTTACATGATTTTTGATTAAAGATTATATCATAACCGTTATCACTTAATTGACTTATGGATAACAGATTATGCATTAATCCATCTACTAACAGAACATTGTTTATAGAGGGAAGATTTCCATTACCTACAGTTCCAGAGCCAATGATCTTTCCCCTCTGATTGCCTCCAAAGCCTACGTGGCCTCCAGGCTTAAGTTCCAGGCTTTGGAACATATGCCTTCTTCCCGTCATGTGTCGCGAGCAGCCAGAGTCCAGGTACCATGACTGGTGTTTCTGATTTGCTGCTAAAGATATCTGCAACATGTATTATTTTATCCTTAGGTACCCATATTTTCTTGGGTCCTGATTTGTTAGCTTTACCAAAACTCTGGTTGAATTTTGGTTTCACATAATAATTTCTACTAGTATATTTAATGTCATGTGTGTGACCATACACAAAGTGTGAATTCAGAGGAGTGTGTTTAATAGTTAAATCCATGGCATTCTTTGGTGTAGGAACCTTACCTTGGTATCCTATTCCCTTTCTGCCGTTTCTGCTAACTCCATAGATCATTGAAGCCATTTTGCTTCTATCTATGCTTTTAGCAAGGAACTTCTAAAAGCTATGATCATACTCCTTGGTGATCTCATCAGCGCTGCTGGGAGTTTCAGAAATTGTTTCCTTCTGAGAGTTTTGTAAAACACTTTCTAATTTTGAAATTTTATTTTTCAACTCAGAATTTTCCAATTTGAGACTCTCAGTTTTGTCAGAGTCAGAATCAAGATTCCTTTTTAGGTTTCTGAATTTAACTCTGATCTGCTGGTACCTTTCTAGAATTTCGTTAAGGCTTTCAGCAAGTTCAGCCTTAGTAAAATTAATTGCAAAGTCAGGAAATACCTCTTCGGTGTTTGATTCTGAGTCTGATTCAGAAGCTTCACTGTCCTCTTATATGTTGGCCATGAGAGCTATGTTTGCTCTCTCATCATCTGATTCTGAGTCAGCTTTAGACGAGTCAGAGTCATCCCATGTAGCCATGAGACTTTTCTTCTTTTCTCTTCCAAACTTCTTTTTGGGCTTTTCCCTCTGAAGCTTTGGACAATCACTTTTATAGTGTCCTTGCTCGTTGCATTCATAGCAAGTGATGTCCTTGGTGTTTGACTTTCTGCTTCCTGAAGAGCCTTCAGATCTTCTGTATCCAGAGGAAGAGTCTGACCTTCTGTATCTGGAAGAGGACTCATTCTGATCAGATCTTCTGGGATTCCTGAACTTCCTTTTCCTCTGCTTCCATAGTTGGTTCACTCTTCTGGAGAGGAGGGAAAGTTCGTCTTCTTCTGATGAGGACCCATCAGATGTTTCTTCAACTGCCTGCAAAACTTTAGAGTCAGATTTTCTGTTAGATTTTAATGCTAGAGGCTTACCTTACTTCTGAGGTTCATCAGCTTCTAGCTCTATCTCGTGACTTTTGAGGGAGCTGATAAGTTCCTCCAGAGAAATTTTGTTGAGATCTTTAGCTAGCTTCATCGCTGTAACCATTGGCCTCCACTGTTTTGGCAAGCTTCTGATGATCTTCTTGACATGATCAGCAGTAGAGTATCCTTTTTTCAGAACCTTGAGACCAGCCACCAGAATTTGGAATCTTGAGAACATTGTTTCAATGGATTCACTTTCTTCCATTTTGAATGCCTCATACTTCTGAATGAGCGCAAGAGCTTTAGTTTCTTTGACCTGAATGTTGCCTTCATGCGTCATTCTGAGTGAGTCAAACATGTTCTTTGCTGTGTCTCTGTTAGATATCTTTTCATATTCAGCGTAAGAGATGGCGCTGAGAAGAATGGTTCTGGCCTTGTGGTGATTTTTGAAGTCACGCTTTTGTTGATCAGACATTGCTTTCCTGTCAATCTTCTGACCGATTGCATTCACTGGGTGCGTGTATCCATCTGTCACCATGTCCCACAGATCAACATCATGTTCCAGAAAGAGGCTTTCAATTCTGTCTTTCCAGTAATCAAAATTCTCTCCATCAAAGACTGGAGGTTTGCCGTTGAATCTGTCTCTATCTTCATTGTTGTCATTGTTGATGTGTTGATATGTTCCTGCCATTGTGTTTTTCTGACGCTGGATCTTGTACTGACACGGTTAAGTGTTTTAGCTCAGAACCAGGCGCTCTGATGCCAATTGAAGAAGTGAAAAACACAAGAAGGGGGGTTGAATTGTAAAAACTTGAAATCAAATGCAGACAACACGTTATTTTTATCCTGGTTCGTTTGATCTCAAACTACTCCAGTCCACCCGTCAAGGTGATTTCGCCTCTCTCCAACGAGGTCTTAATCCACTATATTCAACCGAATATTACAATTGCTTTAACAACTGCTAAAGCCTTCTTGAGTCAAAACCACAAACTGGTTTCTCAAGGAACTACTTTCTTACAGATAAAAGAAATCTAAGTGTGTTGAATGTTTTCTACAAAACTGTTTATCACAACTGTGATACTACACAATTTAAGCTTATGAGAACTAGAATGCTAAAACAATAGAGTAAGTAATTTGAGAGCTTTAGCAAACTTTGAATGAGGATGAAGATGAATCGCTTTAGGCGTGTAGAGAGTTGTAGAGCATTAGCCAATTCATTCCTCACTTGCTTGTTTATATAGCATTGGAAATGATACGTTGGAGTCAGTTATTCCGTTTCAATGCCAATTACATTCTTTCCATATTGAGCAGATCTTTGTCTGGAATAATACCGTTGATAATAAAGTATCTTGAATGCACAGTACCGTTGCCAATTAAGCGTGTTCTGGCTTTGGCTTATTCTGACGCTACTAGGTGCTGATGAATTGTTGTTGTCTTGATCAGAGTTTAGATTGTTACGCGCAGATCTGTTCATCAAGCTTCAGCGTAAGCACATGCTTTGATCTTCTGATTCTGGCATCTGATTTAACATCTTATGATGCTTATGTTGATATTTCATCTTCTGATGCTGATGATGATATTCTTATGCTGATACTCATCAGATTTTCTGTAAAACAAAATATAATTTTTAGGTAGCATATATGTCTTACATGAATCATACAATTTATATATTCTCGTATTTTGTTATCATCAAAACTTTAACTTAGGGTAGTAGATTCAAACTTTGTTCTAACAGAGGTCTCTTTATATAGACTTTGAGAATTAGACCATTGGTAGTACAAAGACGTCGCTTTCACTTGCCAGCTACAATAGTAGTAGTATTTCATCATGAGAGACAACATAGTACAATTACGTAATCATGTAGTGGAATTTTCAAACATATTGATTGTACTATAAACTTAGTGGCTAAGTTTCTTAAGATCTTATCTTTTGATGATTTACATATGGCTTGAAGTAGTAAGCTTGGAAGATATCTCTTGATCTTATCTTTGTCTTCTTTTCTTCTTGCTGGATTGATTCTGATATGATGATGAAAGTGATCCAGAAGATGCTTCATTGTTGTTGAGTCAGAGTCTTTCAGAAAGTTGAATATTATTTTCAGATATATATATAAGTAACAGCTTATCTGACGAATAACATCTTCTTTGAACGAAAGCATTTCTCATCTTGACTTCTTGAATTGATCCTTGATTCTTGATACTCAGCTTTTATGAGTTACATATATGATGTCTGATTTTTGAAGCAACAACTTATATTAGTACATTTGATTTTGACGTTGAATTCTTTTTTTCTGATCTCTTGAATTCCGATCTTTGGATTGAGCTGGAAATAAAAACTTATGTCAGCTACATCTTGATTTCTGATCATGAATTCTTTCTCTCTGATATTTGAGTTTGGCGCTTTCCAGAGAACATACTTGATTCCCTTCCTTATGAACATTCATCGTTCCTTATAACTATTGATATTTGTTTTAGAAGTGGTCACAATAGTTCTTCCATTGAGTGGATTGGTTTGAGAGGATATCATCCTTTGATCTTGTCTTCTGATGGACTATATGATGTTGATATGAGTTGAGTCCAGAAGATCTTTCTTTCTTTCATCCTTTCTTATGATGGAATACTTTGATGTTGAATGAAGGTGCATATTCCATAACCTCTATGACTCTTCAGAAACTTGACTTTGTCTTCAGAAATTTGAGCACCAACTCTTATGATGAACAAATCTCGTCTTCTGATCCAGAAGTAGAAACTATCTCTTCATGTGTTCAAAATCTTGACTTTGTCTTCAGAAATCTAAGCAACAACTTTTCTGATGAGCAAACCATGACTTCTGATCTTTGCGTTGGAAGCTTGTTTCTTGTTCAATATTGATTTCTGGTCTTGAAGCAGTAGCTTATCAAAAACTATTTCTTCTTGGAAACTCATTGAGATTCTTTTCTTGTCGAACATTTAACATTCCATAGAACTACTGATGCTATATTAGAAATACAACTCAATGGTTCTTCTTATAAGTGATAAAGTGATTATGATGATATCTTGATTAAGACTATCCAGAATTCTAATAATGTATCTGCACACTCAATGAAACCATTAGTACTAAAATTGTTTCTCCTAAAATATATGTTAGTTATCATCAAAACATAAAGATCAAACACAGATCTGAATCTTATTCTAGCAGAAGATTATGCTCTTAGTGTGCTTCGAAGACTTCTTGAAACTACTCAACCAAATCTCTTTTATTCAACAATGTCAAACAAAATTGGTACTAAAGTCTACCAAAGGATCATGGCAAAAGTAGCAGCAAAAAGGTTAATCATGAAATGTGAAGGAAAATAATGACAAACTTCCAATTAAATTATAAGAGGAAAAATCCTAAAATCAATTAATAAAACCCTACTGTTTTTTATTACTCTCATCATGAAAACAATTAATCAAAATGTCATGTAAAAATATCACACAAAACAATTGATGAAATTAAAAGCAAACAAAAGTTCCAGAGGGGTGCAAGCTAGGATCACAGTGTAAGGATTACAAACAAAGTGTTAGAACAAGATTTAGATTTGTGTTTAAATCTCTATATTTTGATGATAACAATGCATATGTTTTATGAAGAATAATTTTAGTTCTAATGTTTCATTGAGTGCGCAGATATTAGAATTCTGGATAGTCTTAATCAAGATATTAATAGAATCACTTTATCACTCAGAAGAAGAATCCTTGAGTTCGTTTCTAATGTAACATTAGTAGTTATGTTGAATGCTGAGTGTTTAACAAGAAAAAAAATCTCGATGAGTTTTATAAGAAAAGTGCAAGCTTCAAAAGATCAGAAATTAGATTGCACAAGAAAACAAGCTTTCAACGCAAAGATCAGAAGTCATGATTTGTTCATCAGAAGAGTTGTTGCTCATAGTTCTGAAGACAAAGTCAAGATTCTGAAGATTGGGATAGTTTATGGAATACACACATTTATATCAAGATCTATGAAGTCAAGCTATCATAAATGAAGATGCTCAAAAACAAGCTTAAGAATTGAAGATCTCAAAAAGGAAAGAATTCAAGATCAAAAACCAAGATGTAGCTGACATAAGCTGTTTTTTTCAGCTCAACTCAAAGATCAGAATTCAAGAGATCAGAAGAAAAAAAGGATTCAACGTACAAATCATATGTACTGATATAAGGTGTTGCTTCAGAAATCAGACATCAGATATGCAGCTCATAAAAGTTGATTATCAGAAATCAAAGATCAGATCAAGACATAGTGGATCAGAAAAACTTTCACTCACAAACAAAGAAGTTGTTCCTCAAATTAGTTGTTGCTTGTATATTTGAAGATGGTGTTAAAATATCTAAAAGACTCTAAATCTATAACAGAGAAGTATCTTCTGGATCACTATCATTCATCAATAGAATCAATCCAGCAAGAAGAAAAGAATTAAGACTCATAATTCAAAGACTTAAGAATCAGAAAGGTTGTTGTCACAATATCTGATTTCAAGATCCAAACATCAGAAAATATTTTGATATCAAACTTCAAAAAAACTTCCGCCTACAAGGACTAGACTTGTTTCTCAGATAAATTGTTGCTTATATATCTGAAAACAAGAATCCACTAATGAAAGACTTTGAAATGAAACATATTTTCACTTAATCTTCATCTCTTATATCAAATGAGAAATATGCCTTCAAGACCAATTCTAAGATCAGAAGTCAAGCTTTGTGTTTCAGAAAAGTTGTTGCTATTATTTCTGAAGACAAGTCATGGTTCTGACAACTCTGATGTTCATATGCTATAACAAAAAAGTAGTTTCTGAACTACTCATCAGTTATTCATCAGAAGAACGAAGACAGAGTTATTTATCTCTTCCAAGCTTAATACTTCAGAATCAGAAGTACACCATCATAAGATAAAAGATCAAGAAACTTAGTCAAGAAGAAAACAGTTCAAAAAGTACACCACAAATTCCACTATGATAATATTGGTTGTACTATTCATAGAAGTTGTCTCCCACATTCTTATGCTAACTACCGCAAGCAGCAGGCTAAGGAAAGTGACGTTTTCCTACTGTTTCAAACCTCTCTTGAACCTATCCGTTGGGAATCAACTGTTGGAAGGAGAAATGACCTTTCTATCCTTACAACGACTCTTTTTGAAGGCTATATAAAGAAGGTTAATTGACTGATTACAATTTGATAAAGTCAATGATGAAGTCCACAAACAAAATGAGAGATAAAAAATATATGAAAAGAATGAAGAAGCAAGGATTTGTTGCTCATAACTTGCTCAACAAAGAAAGAAGAAGAAGATGAAGCATTATACAAGATGTTAATTCAAACTCTCATCAAATATATCTTGGTATAAATATGAAGAAGCAAGGAGTTATTGCTCATAACTTGCTCAATAAAGAAGATGAAGATGAAGAAAACCATAAGATGCTACTCAACTACTAATCAAATACATCTTTGTAGATTAATGTAAAAGACACAAGAGTGATTACTCATATTGTGTTATAGTTTTAGTTCTTCATGTAAATTGTTTGAACACAAGATTTATTGCTCAGAATTGTGTCAAACAATTAGGACTTAATCATTTGTGTAATATGCATAAAATAAGCAATCATGAAAACATAAACATTATCAACTGAAGTTGATGGTTCCTTTAGTGACTAAGTGAAGGTCAAATACTCAAGAAGACAATGGTTTCATGTCATTATGGAATCCTATTAAGAGACCATGATTGGTCAATTCTTATAGGGTCAATGATCGATATATCTCTTAGGGGACCGAGAAGGTAAGAATTCTTAAGAGATCACTAGCAGCTGATCATTGTGAGAAATCCCGTTTAGAAAGACCATGTTGGTCAGATTTCTTATAGGGTGAATGATCGTTATATCTCACGGAGATCACTAAACGTATCATTATATTATTCTTTGAGTGACTATTGTTAGTCAGAAGACTCAAGATGGCAATGGTTACTGATCATTATGGGTGAAATCCTATTAAGAATGACCAGGTTGGTCAGATTTCTTAAGGGGTCAATGATTGTGGGTCATTGTATGGTTGTTAGTCACCGGCGGGAAGCCCGTGCATTTGTAATCAGTTTGGTTATAGTGGTTTAAGTCCTTGTTGAAGGCAAAATCACTCGAGGAAGGTGAACAGGAGTAACCTTGTTGAAGGCGAACCTGGATAAATCGAATGTGTCTTTCTTATCTTCATAACATTCTATAGCCTTTATCATTTGAGTTATCACAATTTCCAAAGGAAAATATTTTTTAAAAAACCAATTCAAACCCCCTATATTTTGTGTTTTCTCTACCTTCACAAAGGTGCTAAGGCCCAACTGAAATTCCATCAACAGTTTTTTTGTTAAATGTAAAAAAAAAGGTGTATCAGGCTCAAGAATAAGGATCTCGGCCCATACAACAAACATGGTCCACAATTTTTATTTTCCTCATTATTGTTATTATTTTTCGAATTAAAAAAACAAAGAGATAATATAAAAGAAATGTTCAAAATTAGGGTTCAAGAATGTGACAGTTCAACTCTTCAAATAGAACAAGCTTCTTCTTCCCTCTCTCTAACCAAACGGGACCAGAAACACACTCCTCACACTTCTGTCATAATTCTTCAATCGTCGTCGTATGCCTTCTTTTCTTATTCTGATTCTACCTTCCTCTTCTCCTTCAATAAACGGTTGCAACTAGGGGTGTGCATGGTTACCAAATTTTAAGAACCAATCTATTTTAATGGTTATAGTATTAAAATTAAACCATTTTTTATAATAACCAATTTAAAATTGTAAAATGGTTTCAATTCGGTTCAAAATCGGTTTAAATCGATTTTCAATCAAAATTGATTTATAAGAAAATTGTATCTTTCTTAATTTGAAGAGACGAAAAAAATTCAGGTTAATGAAGGGAACAAGATGCAAAGGCATGTGTCATTTTTATACTATTATATTCAAACACCAGCACAAATCGTTTTTCATAATTTTTTTGAAAAGCAAAAAAGTAAAATTCAATTTAAGAGTAAAAACATTACACTTTAATCTATGATAAAGTTGCACCAGAACACTAAAACTAAAACCCAAAAAAACTAAAACTAAACATCCTAAAACCAAGACAAAATCTGCTTCAAAACAATTGCTACACTATAACAGTTAAATAAAAAAATACATATTAGCAATCGTTCATCACAATTAACTTAATAAGTTCTTTTTCCCTTAACTAATCACCACTCTAATTAACTAATTAATAATAAATAAAATAAAATATATAAACTAGTTTTTCATTTTCAATTTGAATATTATATAAATTAGTTTACACAAATTTGAATTTACAGTGCCTTAATAATATCTTATTCATTAATAATAATATCATATACATTTGGTTTTAGGTATGACAACTGGTTATCAAAAATGGAAACCAGATTTTTGTTTTGATATCAAAATGGATCTGGAGCGTTCACATCCAACATAAATTGGATTATAAAAATTGGTTGTGTAAACCAGTTTTTTTGCACACCCCTAGTTCTCCCTCGTTCGGATTTGATTCACCGTTCATCCACCACTACAACTCATCTCCGCCTTTCCCGCCCGTGTCACTCTCAACCTTCGTCAACATCTCCAATCTTGTTTCTCTTCTGTTCGCGAAATCATTTATTCTCTTCTCATGTTCGCGAAGATTCGAATTCAATTTTGCAGTTTAAACACACCAAACGAAAAACAACATAGATCAGATGCCAATGGAAGAGGTTGAAGAGAGTTACCTTCCAGAGAGTCTTCTGGTTCATCTTCAACAGATCCAAGCTTCTAATAGAAACCCAGAGGTAATAACATGCTTCCGATTTATTCTTCCTTCGGCTCTGAATTCTCCTCTTTGCGTATCTGAATATTATTGCGTTTTTGTTGTTCTGTGGATCATGATGTTGTTGTTGATTTCGCGCGTACATATTGAAGCGAAGGTTGATGATGTGCGATGAAGATGATGAATCACTGTTGTTGTGGTGCAGGCGTGGTTGAAGAATTCGCGTTCAGGAAGTGATGAAGATGTGCGTTGAAGAGATGAAGATAGATGATGAAAGGTGCAGAGAAGTTGCAGAAGAATTCAGTTATAGAGATTTTTTTGTGAATTTGGTGAAATAATGGTGATGATCAAAGAAGATGAACAGAGAGAATTGAGAGAGATTTTTCTGAGTTTTCTGGTCATTCTCCTCAGATTTTGAAGAATGAGGATGAATCAAGGTATGAATCAATTTTATATTTCTGTTAATGATGTGAAAGTTTGTTAGAGATGAATAAATCTGAGTTGTTGATCCTGATTTTATGTTAGGAGAATGAGTGGTTAGGATGAATTCTGTTAGATTGTTAGCTATGCAGCTGAAATCTGATTTTCTATTCCCGGTTTTGTAGTTTCCTGTACATACTTTCCTCTATTGCTTTTGTTTTCAATTATTAGCAACCGGCTTTTGGATATTGGAATGAGTTGTCCCTACTGAATAGGTTTTTGAACTTGTTATGCAGGAACTCAATTATTTTGTGTAGGGGTGTGCAAAAAAACTGGTTACTGATAACCAAATTCATATCCAAATTGTTCCATTTATTAAAATCCAATCCAAATATTAAATATTGGATTTGGTTGTCCATCTATGGTCAAAGTGGTAAACCGGTATCCATAAAATAGTTATTGGGTATCCAAATTTCTTTCTCATCAAATTTTTCTGCTTTGTAATTTTCACACTTTCTCAAGAAAATAAGCTCTACACATTTTCATAAAAATTGAATGATGTTTAACACTTTATTTCAAATGACTAATTATTAAATAAATATAAAAATGTTTAATTATAGTTAAAAAATATGCAAACACTCTCAAATAAATTGAAAGATATAGTATACTAAACATTTAAAAAGCAAGATATATTATTATCATTTTAGAAGACAAATTTAAATTTGAAAGAAATTTGTTTGAACTTATCTCTTTTCATTCAATATACATATACTTTATATAAGAAAACGAATGTGCACAGTGAATTAATTAATACTATCTCAGTATTAATTGATTTTTCTTTTAGGATTGATAAAACGAAAAGGATCATTTAAACATAAAAAGGTTTTAAAAAATGCTTTGTGACCGTGAGAACGACTGCGACAAAATGTTTTGGACATATGTCGATATCGATACTGTTATATCTGTTTTATATTAAAAAACAAATTATAATTAATAATTTACACTGCGACGAACACAATCAATGTCGTAACACCTCTATCGACCGAAATTGCAAAAATTGTAATACCACTGCGACAATTTTTTAAAATCTGCTTAAAATTAAATTAAGGATGTGCTTTATTAATGTTTAAAAAAATTAGTACTTAATTAATTTTAAAATTTTATTAATTAAAATGAATTGAATATAGATTAAATTATATTTAAATATTTTGGATTAAACTTAAAACTGGTTTCAAACCGGTTTTAATCCGGTTTGAAACCAATTATGTTTTTAAAACTAGTTTTTGTGATTAATGGTTTGGTTTGTAAACCATAACCATAAAAGTGGATTGGATCACAATATATGGTAACCATGCACACCCCTAATTTTGTGCAGGGCTGGTTTATGTTTGGAAATATGAATAAAATTCTGTACTTCAATTGTTTATTCTAATTTTGAACCGAGCATAGCTTTTCTTTGGGTTTATTTTGCAGTTTGGATGCCCTTTTGAACAAGTTTTGGCAAGGCAATTATGTAACAAGTTGGTGGAGATTTTGCTAGGTTGTGGCACGAGGCTTTGAGCATGGTGTGAATGAAGGCATGGAAAGTTAGGTTTAGGAAGATTAGGATCTTTGTTCAAATGTATTTGTAATGACTTTTGTGGTAATTGAACAATGTTGAATGGATTTTTAATGGTATACATGGTTTTTGATGTAAGATTGTACTTGAATGTTCTTTGAATAAAATTTCCAAGTGGTGTATAAAACTTGGAATATTTACCACTTGAAATTTTAATGGGTTTTAATGAATATGGCTTAATGGAACTTGGATAAGTTTGTATAAATCTTGATGAAAACCTTGGAACTAAACTTGTATGCCTTTCACATCTCCACATTAATTGAATCCAAATTGAGCATTCATATGTCATGCTTGCACCTTTTAAGAAACCCTAATTCAAGTTTGAATTTTCAATTCATGATGTCTTGCCTTTGAAGCACCATTTGATTGAAGAAAACTCTAGTTGATGAAGGACGGATAAGTGAAACCTTGATCTATAACTCAAAAAATAGGGTGCTTTCTCACTTGATAAAAACTAAATGCATCAAACCCTTAACACATTGGAAAACACAACCATAAGAAGACAAACCTTGATTCATAGGCCTCAAAACAATCTTCATGCCTTAATTAAAGCCTCTTGAGTTTTTGAAAAGAAAACCATCTGGTGCTGACTTGTAATGCAAGTAATTAAGAGAAGTCTTCAAATGAAATTCAAGCTTGAGGTATTGAAGTAAAGCTGACCAGGGTAGCTACAAAACAAACCCTAATTTAATGAACCTCAATTGAAGCATAATAGATGAAAACATCTGATCTTCGATCAAACATAAAGAAATAAACCCTAATCTCCTCATAGCTTGGTGAAAGAGGAAGTGTTCAATGACCATAATCACAAACTCTAATTCCACAATTCACTACTTATAGAAAGAACCAGATGAGTCAGCTTTATTGAGGAAGCGAATAAAAGTCAGAGCTTACAAAGATTCTCCCAGGCCAAGGATCAAGATAGTTGCTCCAAGTAATCCTTCATTGCTCCTGGTTCCTCTTCTTCTTCCCAAAACCTTGTTGTTATATTTCATAAAGTGATCCACTTGATTTTTGAGGAAGATCACAAAAAATATGTTGAGCATTTCATGAACAAACCTCATGAAGCTGAGTATTATGTAAATAAGGAAGCTAAATACGCATTGGAAATAAACTTTCTGAAGTCATTTGAGAATCATGGGTTGTTGAAGTTTCTAGCTTTGAGTAAGAAGTTTAACTCCAACCACATTAAAGCTTTCTACTACAAGGTCAAGGCCACTTCAAGTGGTCTCAAATGTCAATTTCTTGGGAGAATGGTTTCTTTCTCTCATGATGATTTATGTAACCATTTTGATCTTGAGTACAAGGGAATGGAAGTCGATCAATCAAATGTTATGGGGTTCAGGTGTCCTGAGTTCGTTGAATCAATTTCTTTGTTTTTGTTTAAGGATCCTCTAGATACTACAAACTTCTATATAAGTTAGATGGAATGTGATATAGGAATGCTTCACTAGGTCGCTATCAAAATTCTCTAGAGCTAAAAAACTGGGCAAGGACCGATGACCAAGACTTGTATCTTATGTGGCTTATGTTGACACAAAAAGAAGTGAATTGGGTCAAGTTTATCATGGATAAAATCTATATCTGCCAAAGTTGAAGCGCCATTTATTCTATATCTGGTTCATTCAATATATCCTTAAAAAGAATGGTGTTTGTCAGGTTGAATGAAGCTGGTCTTGAGAACACGCCAAAAATATTTAATGACACTATTGTCAAACTGGTGAGGTATTACCGAGGCAAAACGGTGTTTACTATTATCAAGACGAGTTTACTAAGATATATGAAGATAAGTTTGTTCCTTATGATAAAACTCCAAAGGATTATGTTTCTTGAAAAACGACTTCCTAATTTATTCCTCCACCTCTTGTTAATTTTTCTTCAAAGTTCCTACCTCCAATCGTGAAAGTATATCTAGACATATGTGTTAAGAGGATTTTAGATGCCTCTCAAGCGAGAGAAAAGTGTCTGGTGACTCGTCTAGATGTTGATGTTGCGAAAGAAATGGTAAGAGAAGGCTAAGAAAAAAGCAGAAAGACGGAACGAGAGGGCCTGTCCGAATACTAGTTTTGAATAAACACTAAGAGTAACCATGTAACACTAAGGGACTGTTTAGGAGTTGGTTTTTGAAGGATTTTAGAGGGGAAAACTTTGGAGGGTTGCATCTATATCTTGAAAAATGTTTAATATTTTTTAAAAATTTAGAAAACAATATAATTTTATATGTTAATGTAATATATTAGTTTTTAAACGTTTTAAAAATATCACACACGTTTCAAGATATAGATGCAAATTACAACCCTCCAAAATTTTCTCTTCTAAAACTCTAAAAAAACCAACTTTCAAACAGTTTCGAAAGATAACTTAATGTATGATGGATTAGTCAAATAATTTTGTTACTCAAAATATCAAATATGATGGTTAATTAAGTGTGTGTTTAGATGTGTATGTTTGGTTTTCTAGAAGGATAAAAACACTTTTAAAATACATAATTCATTTTGTAATGGTTTTAACATGTGTAATTCTGTTAAAGTTGAATTGATTATGTCTCCGTAATTGATTTTAGTTGAAATTAGCATTTGTAATTTATGATTTCAGAATTAATTTTGAGTAACTTTTACATTGAAATTTATTATTCAACTCACTTTTATATAAATATATAAAAACATAAATCAATTTGATTAAACTCAATTCTATTAAAATTAATTATACTAAACTCATTTCTATTAGAATATCTTAAATCTAATATTTTAATTTGAGAAGCTAAAAATCTCAGCTTCTATTGTATGGCGTCTGATTGACATAAAATGCAGATCCAAACGCTCATTAAATTGATTTCCCACCCAAATCTTTGCAAGTGACGTCGGAGGAAAGAAAACGATGAAGTTTCATAATGGTGACAATCGTGGCTAATGATGTCGGAGGAAAGAAAACGATGAAGTTTCATAATAGTGACAACCAACCACGGTAACTTTCTTGTGTCTGGTCTGCACATGATCTCTCATTTATGCTACTCCAATCCTACCGACATCAAAAATTGAAACAACCTTTGTCAAGTTGAGCCAAGAATATTTATTAAAAATAAATTTAAAAAAAAAACTATTCACATGGACCCTCTTTCCACCTCATTGTACATTAGACGATTTGTGAACATGAATTATGTCCCAACTAGCTACTTTGTCAATTTTGTTTTATTATATAATTATAGTTTTTAAGGTATTCTTTTGGCATTAATCACATCCACTCATCATTTTCAATCCAATCTAAAAAGAGAAACAAAGTTGCTATTCTCTACAAGACATATTTTTTTATAAGACATCTTTCAACTTTATAAATTTATTAAATAATTAATATATTTATATTATAAATCAGATATATTAATTATTAATTATTTAATAAATGTAAAAAGTAAAGTGTTTCTTATAAAAAAATTAAAAGAAGTATTATATTAGATTAAATTTTTTGGATGCAATATTCATTTTTAAAATTATAAGATTGTACTCCTTCTTTTATTACAAGATTTCTATAAATTGTATAAATAAGAAAAATAATTGTAACAATAAATTGATAAAAGTTGTATGTTTGATAAAAATATGTGTTATATAACTATTTTTATGATTTCACAAATTCTTTGTTTAAAAAATTATAATTAATTTCGTTAAGACATTTCTTTATAAATATAGAGAAACATCTTTGTTTTAATCCGTAATATCTCATTTATTTATAATATAAAATTTTAATTAAAGAAATATGAAGTAGTTTTATTTTTAAAATTGATTGTATCAATCTATTTAAAAGTAATCTTTTTAATCAAATTTCATTAATTATTTTTAGAACATTTATATATTAGGAGATTAATTGTATGTTTGATTCGCATTTAAAAAGAGATAAAAATAATTATAAAGATATAGACATAATTTTGATATATTTAATTAATTAAATTAAAATTAATTATATCTTTATAATTGATTTTACTAAAATCTATAATGGAATATGATTTTAAAATTAAATTTTTTATTTTTAATTATTTTTTGCATAAATATATTAAAATAGATCATTTTTATTCAAAATCACCTTTATAAAATCAATTTACAAAAATTAATTTTTATAAACAAAATGAATGATGCACCAATTATATAAATAAAATTTTATATTTTTAATCAATAGCGATCATGTGTTCCATCAAATTAAATTTTAAATTTTAAATTGTTTATATTATGTGGAATAATATATAAATCTATTAAACTTTAAAATCAAATGGACACACTGATTACATTATAATAAATTTAATGGTAAAAGCCAGACATCAAATTATAAGTATAAGAGAAAAAAGAAAATGTATTGAAAATATAAAATATTTTTATATTATCAAATTAATGAGAGAGATATATCATATAAATTTTATTTTTATTTTTAAAATAGTAAAATGACATGATAAATATATGAGTAATTTTGATTGTTATATATAAAACTGTTTAACACAAACAAACAGTGTGCTACCTTTAAATTCTAAGTATAATGTGAGTCAAATTCACTTGATAAATTTGGATAATTTTTGATATTTTGAAACCTAAATTTGGATTTCAAAAATGTGTAAAGTGAAATTTTTAAATGTAATATTGTATTATTGGAATTTGTCTAAGTGTAAGAAATAAAAAAGGTAGAAGATAGATAGATACATTAGTATAAAGTTGATATATATAGTGTCAATGTTATTTCTTATCCTATCTTATGTGAAAAAAATTAAACCCTATGCAATTTTTATAACGTCTTTTTAAAATCAGAAGTATATTTTCGGTGTATTTTTTTTTGAAAAATTTGACTTAAAATCGGAAGTATAATTCCAATTTTAAATTGATAATAAATTTCTGGTTCTGATGCTTTCAGTAGCAGAAAAACCAGATTTGCAAGGAAATATATTTCTCATTTTTTCACATCACAAATTAAAACTTGTATAAATCATACACGTCACAAATGGAACAAAGTGATCCAAATACAAACATGATACAATACGATACCAAACAAGTAAAACCAAAATACAAATGTATCAGCATAAACTACTGAATATGGTGGATGATGAGTCGGTCTGTCACCCTCGAGGCGTCTCTCTGCTGCCTCCTGTAAAACAGAGCATTCTGAACCTCCTCCATGATGGCATCCAAAACACCTCTAACATTGGATCCATCAGGAAACAAGTCAATGTCAATACCATCCTGCACAAGCTCCATGATACGACGACACCTAGGCAACACGTCATAAGCATGATCCCTCCTAGTCTGCTCCTCCTCTAGGATCTCCTGATGAACTGGCCTCGGTGGGTTCATGTAGCATCATCTACCATGTACGGATGAGACACCTTGAATAACCATATCATATAACCGTACTCGTAACTCCAGTCGTCTGGTGCTACGGTACTCCTCGCCTCATCAGAAACAAGATGATTCTCAATGTCATCTAACAGAGCATTCATATTCCTTCGTTTCACAGTCGGAGGAACACATACAGCAGGATCCCGAAGAATGGTCTGGATAAATCCGAACTGACGCATCACCCGCTCAGACATATAAGCAGCAGTCTTGCGAATCATGCAAGCCAACCAACCTGTAAGCAGCACAACCTCGTCAAGCGGTATCGTGACACAGTGGCCGACGTATGAACTAAAGTGAATATCCCCATGCACCAGTCGGTCAATGTAAATATGAAATGACTCTATCGCCTGATTCCCTCGGAGCGGGTTGTATGCGCATGCACGTGGCTTATCTTCAGTATAACTCGTAACATATGACCAACCCGATATACGGAGGAAGTGTTGTAGGATCCATCCTTGAAATAACAAAATTAAATAGTTAGTTCAGGAATCAAAATAATTAACAAAGACCACAAAGACAAAGAATTTATACCGTCATGAGTGACATGCTGTCGGTCATCTGCTTCGTACCCCACTTAGTGGTTTCATTCAACTTGGTATCCTGCTGCGATAAAAGAAGCAACAAAAATGACGTTTTAGTCCACTCAATGAGCTCATAAAAAGGGCATTGATCACAAAATTAACTTTAGAAACATATTTCTAATGACTCCTAATGTTGATAACAAGCTACAATATCACAATTTAAACCTTAATTAACTAATTTGAGTAGAAATTACATAAACTCTAAAAATTTAAAAAATAACTTGATTGATTGGTGTTGATTTTGCTTGCTTGATTGCATTAGAATGCTATATTTAATCAATACTTAATGATTTCTGATGATTTTTCGACCAAATATGTGAATGATGTAATAAGGGTTTGAGGGAGTTTGAGAGATTTTTATGTTTTGTTTTGAAAATGGTTATTGTAATGGAGGGGAAGAGGCATGATACAATTTAGTGCATCCAGAAACCAAAAATATACTTATAATTTAAAATCGGATATATACTTCTGATTTGCAACCAACCCTTTCAACAGAATTCATATATAGTATGGTGGAATCGAAAATATACTTTCAATTTTGAGAAACACAATTTCACTGATTATGAGATGAATTAAAATATTCACGTGTCAGATATAACACTCCTGGTTATAAAATAAGTTAATTATCCACTTGCTTATTTATTTACTCGAAAATAGTTGTGTACAAGTATTGACAATTGTGGAAAGTGTGCAATAACAATATTATAACATTTCTGGATCCCATTCCCAGTTCAGATAGTATTGTTCGTTGCTTGGTTCGCGCGCTGCACCTTGTTTTCTTCATTACTACCATTTAGTTTTACTTCTCCCGCTGCACTCGTTTTCGTTTCACGCCGAGCAAGTGTTCGACGAAATGCCTGAACCATGTTTTCTCTCAACGCACCCTATCTTTCGGTGTTTTATCCCCATTTAACCGTTTCTCTCTTTCCTCCTATCTTTGTGTCTCTACCTTCTTCCAGGAGGGTGCAACGGGAGCCCGGTTTGATTATTAGGCGCGGGGGTTTTTCCAACAGGGGTTTGTGTTGGTCTTGTTCTCGGTTTTTGACGCGCTGTAAGGATTGGGCTGGAGATTTCTCGTCGTTGGAGGATGAGATTTTGGAGTTTATGCAGAAATCGGAGAACCCGGATGCGTTTCCCACGAAGGAAGAGCTGGTTAAAGCTGGGAGAGCAGATTTGGCTGAAGCTATTGTGAAAGAAGGTGGGTGGCTTTCTTATGGGTGGGATTTGAATGATGGGTCTCTTGAAAGTGTTGATTTTGAAGAGGAGAGTAGTAGTGAGATTGATGGGAATGGAACTAGGGATTCCGGGGTTGCTGCTTCTTCCTCTTCTTCTGGTTCTTCTCTGGTTAACTTTTCTCAACCAGCTGAACCAGTGTGAGGATCCTATTTTAATGATGAACCTGCTCTTATCTTTTGCTTTTTGATATTCTTTTGTTGTAAATCATTTCTTGCATTTATATTTTCGTGGTTTGGAAGTGTGTGGAAATATGGGGATTGATAAGGTGCCTAACATGGGTATTTATTCTAGTAGCAATTTGTTAATTTGTTAGTAGCTTACTAAGCTTAGTACATTTTGGACATTTAGAACTTTCTACTAGTTTTATTTAAGAGTGACTATGTTGTATGAGATTGAGTGTTGCACAATAAAAACATCATGAGAATAAAATCATTGTAGTAGAAATGAGAATGATGGGTTAGATGTGTTAAAATACTAGATGAGATAGAATTATGAATGATAGATAGCATTAGAGAGACGGTTTGGGTTTGGGTAGCACCTGTCATAGAAAAGATGGTTGAATCGTGACTCAGTCGCTTGGGTGCTTTGGGCATATTTGGAGGAGACCGACACTATATTGTTAGGAGAGTCGGTCAAATGAAGGGTAGTCATGTCGCTATAGAGGTAAAGGAAAGCCACAAAAAAAAATATTGGATAAACTATTAAGAAAGACCTAAAGGTCAATACTTTGAATTTGAATATAGATATGATCTATGATAGAGCATTATGACGTTGTTAAACCCATTTAGCGAACTCTACCTAGTGAGATAAGACATGGTTGATGTTATATTGTTCTTCTCCTGGAATGGTTTGTAGTTTTAAGTGAGCCCGGTTTAGTTCTTAGGTGTAATATGAATGTTGGAACATTTTGGATACATCTTTAATCTTGCAGCAATGAGCTAATGTGTTAGTTTAGTTACATTTGCAAGTTTCTATCATTTTTCTTTGATGCCTTGTCATCGTTCTTATTGTCAAATGAATGAATTAGAGATAATACTGTGTGATGCCCCAAGTGTTATATTCTTTTAAACAGGGAAATAGTAGTTGAGGAATCTGGCATTGAGGGTATACTGAATCGGCTGGAAAAACACAGAAATAGTTCTTTTGGGCGTGGATTCGGGGAGAAAGAAGATGTCATTTCACCCGATAATAATAATAAAGATAAGGATAAATGGGATCATAGAACCCCAATGGATGGAGTAAGTAAAAGTTATCCCTTTCAAATGCTTTAGGCCATTCCTTAGTTTCTATTTTATTACATATGTCTGAAGCAAAAAAATATATGTTGGGATTTATGAATCATGGGTGATATTGAAAAAAAAAAGTAATGTTCATATTTTCAATGTTTCTTCTATTATGTATTTCTTCCTACCAGTTAAAGCTAACTAGAGCAATGTTTTATTGCTCACGAGTTGTAGTGAGCAGAAGTTGAGAGAATCAAGTTTAAAATATTTAAACGTAGCTTTTGATGCCTTTACTACTGAAATTTTAAAGTAATAATTTTGGCATTTCCTATGTGGTAAAGGTAGCTGTCAACCTTCACAATAGCAGTAAGCCATCCTCGTTGAACCCAACAACCAGACCTCTAAGTAGTTCACAGATCAAACTTGATCAACACGGATCTCAAATTGGTTCTGATAAATCAAGAAACTCAATTAAGCCAGAGACGTGGAGAAGCTGGGTTGTTCAGAGGACTGGTTATTCAGATGCAGATTTTGAAGGTAATCGATCTCACATTTAAAGTTGTTTCTTTCTGTGTATTACAGTCGGGATCAACTAATATATTTGCGTGACGTACAGATGCTGAAATTGTTCCCAGCGATATTCAGAAAGGAGGTGTGAGTGATGTTTCAGGACGACCTGAAATTGTCAAAATAGGAGATTTTTCTCACGAGCCTGTAAACAGAGAAACCGGATTAGATGCAAATCGCAATGACATAAAATCCCGTATCCAGCTTCTGGAATCAGAGCTATCCACAGTACTATACTCATTGAGGTCAAACACCAGTGATGTTACAATACTGACGGTAAGTCGTAAGTGCTATAATATAATGAACTAATAGTGGGACTTTCATGTAACTTACTCCAGTAAAAAGTAAAGAAATAGAACAAGATTCACACACTACCTGAGAGTCTCACTTACCAATTATCTTTATATTTTCATGAGGGATGGGTGATTTTATTTTTTCAATGATTAGAAAAAATAGATATCAGAATTTGTCATCACCTATCTTTGTGAGGGCACATATTCTACTATGAATGAGAAAAAAATGGTATATTTAGGATATTTTACAATATGTGTTATTTAATTGGTTAAGGAGCAGAGGAGTAGCTACTAGCTACCACAAATGTGTGATTGCTTTACTGTAAAGAAACTAGATCCTAGAAGAGTGTTCTCTTTTTAATAGAAAAGTTTTGGGAATTTCTTTCTACACCTAGTACCCTTCTCCAAGATCTGTTGCAAAAAATTCAAAATATTCGCAAGTGCACATGCGAACGCACTATCAACGTGATTTCGTAGATTTACTTTGCATGTGCACATTCGAAGTCACCTGTTAGGTTTTTTTGGATGTGTATCTGCGAATTTATGTCTGGGCAGATCAATCAACATTGTTCGACATAATTCATAACATTCATTCAACATAATTCAAAGAAATTACATAATTAGTTATGCAGAAAATTAAAATTACATATTGTTATAAACGGGAAGTTGAGGACGGTGCAACATCTTGATAACATCTGATGCCGATCTTTGAAGCCTCGCATCCATCTCAATCGGACCCTTGGAAGAGTATTGTTGAAAGGTATCCCACATAACCTCTAATTCATTATCGTTCTTGAGCTCAAACAGAGTGAACTTTACATTTCCTTCAGTGTCAAGTGAAAGTGAACGATACTCAAGTTTGACCACCTTTCGATTCTCTGGATACTGCAAGAGAGAATGCAGTATCGTAAATAGCTCGGCGAACGGCGTGTCCTGCGAGAACCTGAATTGAAGTGGTGACTACGCACCACTGAAGTAGAGAAAAGTAAGGTGTGGATATGTTTGTGTCATTTCTGGTTTTAGTTTTTGATGGAGAATGAAATGGTTTGGAGACTCAATATATAGGCAAGTTGGAGTAATATGGATCAAAGAAATCTTATCAGGACTTAATTCTTAAGTGCACATGCGAATTATTTATATTTTTACACAAATAAGGGGAATTCGCATGTGCACTTCCGCAACCACCACGTTTTTTATAAAAATAGGTGAATTCGCACATGCATATGCGAATTAAGCTGTGTTTTTTTTTTTTTAGTATTTAAGGTTAATTCGCATGTGCACTTCCGAATTATGCAAAAACAGAAACAAAACTATTGTTTGCACCAAAGAGGCATGGAAAAACAAATAATTGTAAAACTAAATATAGATAATATGTTATATATGTATTGAAACGTATAGATTTTACAATATGTATGATTAAGGGATGAAAGTTTACCTCAAATTGCAGCTTTCAATGCTCAGTTTACTAAGCTCAAACACTTGAAACTTGATTTGGAGACGAAAAATTCATTGAGAATGATTGAAGTTTGTTGAGGATTTTTATTAGAGGAAAAGAAAATGAATGAAATAATTGAAATAGGTGACCAAATAATATTCTAATATGGAAAGGGAAGTTTCGCATGTGCACATCCGAATTCACCTTTCAGGATGTTTCGTATGTGCACATGCGAAACCCCCTCAATATTTTAAAATCCAACGTTTAAATATTAAAATGTGCAAAAAAAAAAGGTGTCTTCGCATATGCACTTCCGAAACATCTTGATATGTGAATTCGCAAGTGCACGTGCGAATGGTATTTTTGGGTTTTCAGTGGTGAAAATATCACCACTACTAGATGTAAAGAAAAATTTCCAAAAGTTTTTCATTCTTTGTCAACATCGCTTTGAAGGCTTCTCCTCAGAAAATCTTTAAAAGAGTCTTGTTTTGTCTGCTGTATATTCTTTAATAGGAGCAGAAGAGCACTTCTGATAATCTCGAAAAGCTTTCCGATGCTTGGGAATTCCAGGAAACTGAAATCATGAATGCTCAAGCCAGATTGCGTTCATTACGTGCTAAGTTGGCAGTGTTAGAAGGAAAGATGGCATTGGCAATAATGTACTCTCAGACAGACAACCATTCAAATATTTTCTTACACAAATACACAAAAATTTAAATCTTGACAATATCACACTCTTTTCTCCCAGGGATGCACAGAAGGCTCTGGATGAGAAGCAGAAGAAGATTGATTATGTCCACAAAGCTTTGAAACTTCTGAAGAGTACTTGTGTAGTATGGCCTAATAATGCCTCAGAAGTATTTTTAGTAGGATCATTTGATGGTTGGTCTTCCCAGGTCTAATTTCTTTCCAAGTACTTTATATTTTGGTTATTGTAGATATTAGATCATGTACGTTTGTGTTATTTTCATTGAAAATGTTTTTATATGTTAGTTGCATGGATGCTATATTAAATGTCAGTTGATGGTTCACAATTAGTCTTGCTTAGGATTTGTGCATACAATATATATGAACGTACTTTTACTATCAACCACCAATTTTGCCTGTGTTTTGTTTTGGATTCATAGGTCACATTATCTAGTGTTTAGTCAATGAAATTAAGTTGCCTTTGCTTTTGTCATTGAATCCTGCAAAAATCAATTCTAATTCGTCATTGATTTGTAGATTGACAAATGCAGCATAACAACATTTTGTATATGGACTCCTGATATTTGTTCAGATACATATACCGAGCACAATATATATTTAAATGATATTAACCGATAGTATTACATTGCAGAGAAAGATGGAGAAATCAGATACCGGTATATTTTCTGTGGTTTTACAGCTGTATCCTGGAAAATATGAGGTTAGTTGTATTTTATTCAAAAGGATTTCCTAAACTCTTAGCGGTTGTGACAAATAAGGTATACGCAGAAGGCAATATAATGATTTGGTTTTTTGTTGCAGATCAAGTTCATCGTTGATGGTGAATGGAAAATTGATCCATTACGTCCGGTGGTTAACAACAATGGATATGTGAATAATCTTCTTGTTGTTCATGATTGATGTAACAAAAAAATTGAGAGGATGAGAAAATATCTGTAGAACACAAGAGGATGACAAGCATTAGGTTAACCACCCAATTTTTTTAAGCCATTTTTTCACTCTTGTACAAAGTATAGAGTGAGTAGTTTATTGATTCTTTTATTTACTCCTTGTAACTCTTCTAGATGTAGATAACTTGAATGATTTCAAACTAATCTTATTGAATCATTTCTAACACGTTCTTATAATTGTGCAAGTGGTTCCATATTCACACGTTTCATTGTTGTTCTTAACATACTCCCTGTTATATTTACATGTCTCAATGTTGTTCTTAACAAACTATGCTCCCCGATTAATTGTGGAAGATGAGAAATGGTTTAATTAAGTCTATGTGTATGGAAACATCTATTCACTGATTTAATGACTCATTTTTTAGTTCTAAAAGTATTTAATAAGTTTAATTATGCGAATATTACAAGTTTTAATTAGATTTAAAAGAAAAAAGAAAGTGTATGTGCATGAGAAGTGAGACAGATTCTTACACTAGTTATATAAGATCAGAAACCAAAATCAGAAGAGTTCGTGGTTTTCTTTTTGTTGGGAGAAATGACAATATCAATAAATTAACTGATAAACAAAATCATGAGTCTAACAAGGAAAATATGTTAGCCACCCACTTAGTTAAATTTACAATTGTAGTCTAGAGGAGAAAATCTCAGGCATGTTCTAGCTCAAACCAGAATTTGTGATACTGGCTTCTGTACACTGCTGATAGTAGTCCATAAATGTCAAGAGTAGAGATGATCTTTGAGAAAATAAGCTCTGTAATTCTGATTTTGATTGTAATAAGCGCTAGTTATCCACTACTGCCTCCTAGATCCCAATCCTGAGGGACCAGAGGACTATTGTTTCCATGTGCAATGCTGCCTGAACCATGAGCAGCAATTGAGAAGCAAAACACTCTTTCCAAAGTGCATTAAAACTGCACAAATTTGGAGGTGAACAAAGTGCCACCCTCTAGTGTGTGAACAAGTTTGAGGAGAACTTAGGGCTTGGTTAAAGCAAATGTGAAGCCACTTCCACAATAAACTTTGGTCGAAGCCGCTTCATTCAGATCATAACCAAGACTTACAGTTACAGGACTGAGTTGGTCACCATCATCCCCTAACCCTAGCTGACCATGCTCACCCCAACCCCATGTCTTTATTTCTCCATTCTCTAAAATGAGGAAGAAAAAAAAGTCAGCATCTTAATGTGATTGTAAACTTTTGCTTACGTGTAACAAAATTATGTCTTGCCTGTGACCAGAACAGAGTGCTCGGCTCCAGTAGCAATGTCAGTAATCTTTATTCCATCAAGACCAGGGACTTTCTTCAAATTTGCTTCTCTTGAATCTACAACATGATAAACAAGTTCACTTTAGAAAACTTTTATCTAGTTATATGGAACTCTGAATTATTTGTGGTAATAGCTCATATTCTTGAATCAGGACTCCCTGTAATGGGAAACGAACGCACGGGATTACACAGCTTTCGATCTCAACTGTAATTCTAATAACTGACGGTGACTGTTCAGATTATACAATAATTATGTATAACTACAAGTATGCAACTAGGCGTACAAAAATTATGATGTCGTTGAGATTCAACAATTCAAAACATTACCATTTAACTGCTTACCTGAACATTCATTGCGAAGATCTTTAAGCACTCCAAGGTGGTTGCCACCAAGCATATAAGCCTCTCCATCACCTACACACAAATTTAACAAACAAAATTCACCTTTCTTAAAAAGGGAAGTGACAGAAAGGAGGAAATCATAAAACTTTGATGTGTGGCGCAATAAATACCGGTCATAGCTAAAGCATGGTTCCACCCTAGAGTGGCTTTAGTGAATTTCAATGTAGAGTTTAAGCATTGTGGAAGGTGAGAATCTTCGAAGCCCTTGAAGCCTCTTCCCCAAGTGTAAAGATTCCCATCAACTGATGCAACAATAGACAGAGACATAATGAAACTTTTAGAATATAATATACAATGTAATTTTTTTTGCAAACTATTGCTTTATATGAATTTAACTAGATGACTTAGTTTATCTTATTTATTAAGAAACATGTAAACCACATATGATGCAAAGGATGAGTGATGGATTTACCTGATAATGCAGCACTATGATCACCATTTGCAGCAATTCCAACTATATCAACATCTTCAAATCCACTAACAACTTTAGGAAGATTAATAGATTTGATTTTATCTTTGGAGAAACCCAATTGACCACGCTTTCCAGAGCCGAATCCATAAACTTGACTTGAAAGACAACCTGCATCATCACAACCTTTAGTAATGGAAGAAGCACCAAACTGGCAGTAAAAAAATTAGACATAAACAAGAAACACAGCAATGACACAACCTCGTGACCGTGTTTTAAAGCTTGAATTCACTTTCATAAACAGAAACTCAGCAATCTAAGCAAGAAATTGTACCAATTCAATACCTTTCAACAAGACAAGAGAATGCCGCATTCCACACGCTACCTCTGCAACATGCTGATCAACAAAGCATGACACTTTGACAGGGGAACAGTGAGAGGCATGATCCCCATGTCCAAGTTGACCAAAGGAGCCATCCCCACAAGTGAACAGGCTTCCAGTATCTAGAAACCAACCAAGAACAAATGAAATCACAAAAGTAATCAGCTTTCAACAGAAAACCAAACTCAAATACCCATTTCACAAACATATATGGGAGACAAAGATCCAAACCTGAAACAAAACCTGAGTGACTCCAACCAGCAGAAACATGGGTTATGAAGTAGTTCTCTAATGACGTTACAGCCTTGGGATACAACATGTTATTGACTACCTCTCCATGGCCTAGTTGACCGGAATTACCCCTACCCCATGACAATACCTTCCCAGCTGCATTTTTTGTTTTACTTTTGAATATTAATACAACATATATGTACCAACAGGGAATTTGAGTTGGAGAAGAAAAAAGAGAGGTGGAGCGTAGATTATATGTACCCGAGGTTAAGGCGATGACATGAGCACCGCCACAGGCAAGCGACGAGACAGAGGGGAGAGACAATTGTCGAGGAAGATGTTCATCTTGAATTCTACCAGTTCCTAATTGACCATCTGTTCCAGCACCCCAACTCCATAGTCTGTCTCCTGATTCTTTCTTCTCTTCTACAAAAGGTAGCTGTTGTTGTCTTAAACTACAAAGCTTTAAAAAAAGTATAGAAAAATACACCCAACTCCTCAGACCTGACATCTATTCTAATTTTATAATATGCATTAATCAGTGACACCAATATCCTCTCTAATTTTTTTCTTCCTTTTACACTCTGATTTTTAGTGAAATGGGCTCTGGTAATCCAGAGCTTGTGCCAAAAAAGTCATGATACTGGTCAAACATTGTTTCCACAAAGAATCGGATTTGGTATTTTCCAAATTTTCATTACTTAAAAGGAGTTTGTTTACCACTCGAGCCCAAGTGTTTGGTTATATCCTCTCTAATTTTAGTGACAGCTAAAAAAAAACATAAATATAAATGACATTTACCTAAGAATTTTCCTGTCTCTAGAAATTTTCATTAAGCCCTAGGTGAAAAGGAAACAAGAGAAAGGAAGTACCGTTTTGGAATTGGCAGTGACTTCAAAGGAAGGATCTGCGACAATTGCGGCGTTGGCTGAGTCCTTGAGATCGAGAGGGAGACCATCTGTTCCAGCACCCCAACTCCATGTTATTTCTTCTGATTCTCCATTTTCTTCGGTTTTTAGTTTTTCACTTTCTTCCATCACTCTATTTATCCAACCAAACATGTACTTCGTACCAAACCCAACAACTGCTTTAGTTTAGACTTGTGTTTTTTCGGAATCAGATTAGGTAATTTAGAGTAACTCCAATAGTGTAACCTAATTTTTAGTTTTTTGTGAGACTCATTAAGCCACATCATCTTGAAGCAACTCATTCAATTTTTACTTCAATAGTGTAATTCTAAAAAAATTCAAATTAGGTCTCACATCTTTACTTTATATATTAATATTTTATTTATATTAAATTTTATTTAATTTAAAATAATTATTTAAATTTAAATTAATATAAAATAAATCAAATTAAAATTAAACATAAAATTTAAAATGATAATTAAAATTAATCTCAAATACATGACATATAATTAAAAACATTAAAAATAAATAACATAACAGAATTACTCAAATTTAATTTTCATCATTCTCATGTCCAAAACGTTCTCAAATATGCTCGACTAGATCTCCTTGAAGTTGGCGATGAACTTGTTTTTCACGAAGACTTGCTCTTCTTTGTAGTCTTGTTGCAAGATTCGGATGAGGACCCTTAAATGTTTCAGTTGTTGAGTTGGTGTCATCTACATTATCATAAGAGTAATCAAAATCACCTCCATATGTGTGGCGTTCGTCTTCAACGATCATGTTGTGCAATATGATGCAAGCATATATGGTATGCTTGGGGGTTTCCATATGCCAGGCACGTGCTGGGCCACGTATAATTGCAAATCGAGATTGTAGCACTCTAAATGCCCGCTCCACATCCTTTCTAGCTGATTCTTGATGTTGAGCAAATAGTTTTCTCTTTTCTCCCTGCGGCATTGAAATAGTCTTGACAAATGTAGCCCACTCAGGATATATACAGTCCGCTAAATAATATCCCATATTATATGATGTTCCATTGATTGTATAGTTCATAGTGGGAGCATGTCCTTCCAAAATATGGTTAAACACATGGATTGGTTTAGCACATTAATGTCATTGTTTGAACCTGCAATACCAAAAAATGCATGCCAAATCCATAAGTCTTGTGATGCCACTGCTTCAAGCATGATTGTGGGCTTACCATGATCGCCTCGACAAAATTGTCCTTTCCATGCAACATGACAATTTTTCTATTCCCAGTGCATACAATCAATGGAACCCAACATACCTGGAAAGCCACGTGACTCTCCCATTTGTAAGAGATGTGCAACATCTGTGTTGTTAGGCTTTCTCAAATACTCAGCCCCAAATACAACATTCACGCCCGAACGAATCTTTCTAAGCACTCAACTGAAGTGCTTTCACCGATTCGAACATATTCGTCCACACTGTAAGCAGGAGACTCATATGCCAACATACGAATAGCAGATGCGCATTTCTGCAATGGTGAAAGACCCATTTTACCAGTTGCATCGACCCTCATTCGGAAATATTCATCATGATTTTCAAGGGCGGCTACAATTCGAAGAAACACATGCCTATGCATTCTAAACCTTCTTCGGAATTGAACATCTGTGTATATTGGATTTTCCGAGAAGTAGTCATTGAATAAACGATTGTGCCCTTCTTCACGATTTCGATCTATCACTGTTCTTCTCTTGGGCCTAGAGGAACCTCCAGATTAATGTTCCTTCTCGAGCATTGACTTTAGTAGTTCTTCATCAGTGTTATCCATAAATTCTTCTTCAATCAAGTCCCAAAAGAGATCATCTGAACTGTCTGAATCCATTAAAGTGAGTGAAGAATGAAAGAAGAATGAGAGAAAAAAGAGAGAAGAATGAGAGAAGATTGAGAGAAGAATGAGAAAATAATTAGAAGAGTGGTCATTTATATAGTGATATATGAATAACGGCTAGTTTGAATAACGACTAGTTTGAATAACAACATAATATTTATTATAAATTAAATTGGTACTAATGACCATTTTACATAGGTGTTGATACATAATAAGTACTACATCTTTTCATCATAACTAAAATCCATATTTTTTTCCAACTTATTACAATATTTTTCATGAATATCTCATTGACTATCATTCATCATAGAAGTGTCTTTCGAGAGTAATTGCATTGCCTTATACTCCATCTCGTCCTCCTTACATTGAGCTAGTCTTTCCATTGTCGCTACTCTTTTATTCCATGTTTCTTGCACAACATTAGAAGGTGATTCAAATGCAATTTCCTTTGCCTTACTCTTTCTTTTTGCTGCTTGTTGTTCCATTGGACACTCCATTGGTGATGATGAGTTAAACTCATAACTTGAAGGTGTCGCGAGGTTAGACGATGATGAGTGTGCCCCACTAGCATAATTCTTTATTCTTTTTGAAGAATTTTTGGTCGATGCTCCCATCCATTTAGGTTCATCCTTTAACAATCGCCATGCGTACTCAAGATTGAATGGTGTACCTTCATCTTGAGCAAAAAATGCATATGCAGCAGCCAAGATATCTTTCTCCGAAGTCCCACTTTTCTTTCCATTAACAGCTTGTTTGTAACACCCAATAAATTTTTGAACCAAACCATTTATTCGATGCCATCGAGATTTTAATTGCCCACGTAGCTTTTCCCGCGATTGTCCACGATACTCGTTATAATTGGTAGTGATTCTTAACCAAAAATTCTCAGCTTTTTTATCAACTCCTACAATTGAATCCTTTGAAACATTGAGCCATGATTGGATAAGAAGTATATCTTCATCCCTTGAAAATACCTCTAGAGATTTTTTTTAACAGGGCGACTTTCTTCTTTTTCAATACCGACTTGAGTTGAAAATGCTGGAACTTGACTTTCGGACATAGACACAATCTGTGTTTCTGGTTCATGACGAAAAAATTCCATAGATGGTTGACCATATGGTGGAGTTTGGTAACGGAAGAAATGCGGCAGAGTGTTTCCGGTTGATGATGGAAAAAAAGCGGCGGAGTTTGTTGGCATCAATGGGAATTGAGAATTTTGAGGATTAGGATTTTGAAAATTTTGCATGAAATTGAACATAGATTATTGATAATTAAATTGATTAGGATCCATTTGGCCTAAACAATATTAATTTTGAAGTAAAAAGGTAAAAATTTGGATAAAATATATTGTCAAATGAAGGCTAATGAGAATAAATTGTAAGAGAAAAATTTCAAAATTTAGAGTAAAGTGATAAAATTTTGAGAGAAAAATTGAAAACTTAAGAGAAAATAAAAGTGTGAAAGAAAATTTGTGTGTAAAATTTTTCAAATAGGGTGTATTTATAGCTAACTAAAAATGTTTAAAAAAAAGAAGAAGAAAAATAGAAAGAGACGTTACAATAAAAATTTAAATTATATTAATATTTTAATAGAAACTACTGTTGCACTGTATAGGAACGGTTGAACAGGTCACATGTCTCCAACGACAACAAAATTTAATACTCTGTACGCCAGGTGGAAAAACCAAGAAAAATCCTCCCGTTGGAGGTACTCTTAGTGGCATGAAAGGTACCGTAACTTTAGTATAATATGTGATGTTTATGAATGAAAAAATAAAGAAAAACTATTTAATAAGATGAGAGAGATAGAATATAGGAGAGAGACCGACACAAAGTTACCGTAACTTTTGAGCGTTAAAATTACACAATCCTCTCCCTATTTTTTCGCTTTTATGACGTGTTTAGCTCGTGTCCGTCGGAGTCGGAGAATCTTTGTTTTTTCTAAAGTTATTTACTTGATTATGAAAAAAAAAAATCAAGTAATCTCACTTGGAAGATATTGTTATTGATTTATTATAATTTTATAAGTTGAAGTGAAAATGATAGAGACTCAAGTTATCTATTTATAATATAATAAAAAATGAAACTTGAGTTATTTATTTAATTATTAGAATAAAATAATAAAAGATTTATTGATTTATAACAATGACATATTCTTTTTATATATTTATTTAATCAAATCTTATCATAATATCAATTTTATATATTTGTTCGTTATAAATACATATAAAACAAGATTTTGACACTGTAAAAAAAACACATATAAAACAAAATGTTGTTTGATTTTAAAATAAAATAATTTTACAATTGATGTAAATAAATTAAATTCAAATAATAATTTTTTTTATAGTCAAATAAGTTTTTTTTATCAAATTAGGACCTTCTATTTTTTTTGAAAATCTTTTTATATAATAAAAAACATGTGCAAATTTTTAGACTACAATATAAACTAGTGAACCATCAAAAACCTTAAAGAACATCTTGCCAACAAAGGAGAACTTGGTGAAAAAAGGCATCAAGTTAGATCCTTCATGCTCTATCTGCCAAAAGGCTTATGAATCTGCGGATCACCTTTTTCTGGGCTTGTGAGTTTGCAAAGCGAACTCTTTTCTCTTCCTGTTTGAGTTATAGAACCCCTATTGAGTTTGGCTTCGATGACTGGTTGTTGAGTATCCTCTCATGTGGAGATATTTTCAGCACACAATTAATGTGCACAATGATTTACAAGATTTGGTTGGCCCAAAATTTGCGTCGGTACCAGCATAAGGAACCTTCTTCGTGCGGGTTGTAGTGGATGCTGTAGGAAGTGTTTTGGAATTCAACAAGTGGAACTCGGCTGGAGGCGTGTCTTCTGCTGAAATACCAAAGGAGGAGGTGAGTTCAATGGCAGTGCATGTTCTTCAGGTGGATGCCATCATTTTTGAGGGAGGGATCATGACCCTGGGTTGCATTATTAAGGACCAAAACAAAGCCATTTCTTTGGCAGCTTACCAAAAAGAAAACATTATGCTCGAACCAGCTGTAGCGGAGATCATGGCTATTCTATGGAGTTTGATGTTGGCTAAGAAACTGAAGCTAGAGAAGATTTTTGTCCAGTCTGATGCAAAGGTTGTGGTTGAATGTGTCAACTTAGTCCAGAAGGTTGCAGTCCTTGAACCTATAGTTGCTGATGTCAGAGTTATTGAGGAATTTTAAATTTTCTTCTGTCATGTACCTTAGCAGATTATCTAATTTGGATGCACGTAATTTGGCTAGGTTAGGTAATGTTTACGGGTCTCAAACTTGGATTGGAGGGTATCCAAATATGGAACCTCCTTTATTTGTACATGCTTCTGTTTCTTCTTCTTGAAATCAGTTTCCCATCAAAAAAATCTTAAAGAACAATCTAGAGCGTATATAGACAAAGAAAGAAGGCATAACCATTATTGATATGCTTGAAGACTACTATATGGTGCACTTCCAAGACAAAGAGGAATATGAACATGTCATTTTTTAGAGACTTTGGTTAATTACAGAGCAATATATTAGAGTTTAAAGATGGTCTCCGATATTTTTACAACAGGTTGCAATTTCGAAGGTGGTATTAGTGTAAACATGATACCTTTATAAGTGATATGAAGAATTAGTGATCACAAGGTGGAACGAACACAAATGTCATTACAAATGGCAGATAGGTCAACCAAATCTGATTCCTCTCATTTTGGGACAAAAATTCATGAAGATTAGAATCAAAGATGGCGAGGTATGTTTCAATTTATTTGAACCCACAAGCATCTCATTCGAGAACCTTGAAAAAAAAAACCAGGCGTAGAGCTAATAATGCTAAACAAGATCTTATTAGGAGGTAATCCAATTTTCTTAACTTTAAATTCTCTTCATTAATTTATTATGTTTTTATAACTATGTTATTCATAAGTACATGTGAAAAAGGTCTAAAGAAATCACAAAGTTCAAGAATTGAGTATCATAAAGTTCGTCGTACGAAACAAGGGCTCGTCCAACCAGAAAGCAGAAAATTTACCGGGTGAAGCAATGGACCTCTCATAAAAAAGATAAGGCAACCAACTAGTGATTTCCTTGTCATGCAAAGCAAGGGCTTGCTCAGCTAGAAGCAAGGAAACCCAATCAGTGTTCTCCTTGCTAATAGAAAGATTTGGCTCGTTGGTCGAGCAAAGTCAGTTTAAAGGTTTCAAAATTTTATTCCAGGCCAAGTTACGTCATGGCGAATCAAGAGTTTTCTCTCTGGGTGAGATGGCAATCTCATTTGGGTGAATAAAAGCAATTTTGAGATTTCTTCCAACTCAATTAACTTCAAGGTGAAGGAAGGTTGGCTCGCGGGGAGAAAACAAGGCTTCGTTGAGCCAAATTTTGGCGGCAAAGTCCACTTGAATGAGCTTGACATCAACTTTAAGTGCAAAAAGGAAACCTGGTTAGGCGAATTAAAGTTCTCTCTAAGTGAGAATAGCTCTGCAGATCTCTATAAATAGCAGTCACAACCGTTCATTTAAGATACCTGAGAGAAACCATTAAGATTAGACTTCATAAAGAAACTTAGAAACTCATTAGACATAAAGAAAAGAGGAAGATTAAAGATGGAGACTCTATTCGAGAAATCGATGCACATGTTATTTCCCTTCTTTCTTCTAGATCGTCATTTTAAAGCTACTATGGGTAAGAGTAGATAGTTTCTCTTTTGTAGGGGTTATATGTAGTTGTCTGAGCACTCATGTATCAATCTTGATCATGGTGTTTTATGTAATTTTAGTTATACATTAATATTGATGATCACATTCGTTCTTAGTGCTTGTTGTAGAGTCGCTAGCTATTGAAGGTGTGAGAAACACAAGAAAGGGGGGTTTGAATTGAGTTTCACCAAATAAAATCTTTTCGTTGGTGACAAACCAAGTATGCTTAGAACATAAAATAGTAAATAAACACAATGATTTTTATCCTGATTCGCTGTTACCTAAGCTACTCCAGTCCACCCTCGCAAGGATGATTTCGCCTTCAACAACGACTTAATCCACTATAATCAAAGTGATTACAGATCAACCCTCAACAAGTTTGATCAACCTTATTGGCACCCCTAATAAATTTGTCGATCCTTACTGTAAATCCACTTAAGTCACAACAAGAGTCTTCTTGAGCTAAGATCTTCACTCAGCCTCTCAAGGTATCATTCAACAATAGTTGAGTACTTTCAGTGTATTACAAATTTGCTTCTCGTAAGAAAATTACATAGGCTTTTAAGTATAATGAAGAACACCTAAGTGTTTTGCAAGATACGAGCAACAACTCTTTGCTTATTTATAAAACTATACACAGATGATTTCTCTACAGAGTTTGCACAACACTTTGGTGTAGTTTTGTTGAGCTTGATTTGAACCCATAGATTTATCATTGTAATGTAGTTGGTTACTTTTCTTCAGCTTCCAAGTCTTCCTTTTATAGTTTGTAAAAGAGATCTGTTGAAAGGGTATAAAGGTAAATCAGAAATCTAGCTATTGGTTCTCAATGGTTATAATGAGAGTAATCAATGTCAAATACAAAAGAATTGTCCTTGAGCCACTTTAGAAGAGTAAAGGTCACAATCACTTTATGTACCTTTTGTACACTATCACATGTTAAGAGTACCTCCAATGGTGCAACCCAATTTTTGGTTTTTTTGTGGGACCCATTAAGCCACATCATCTTGAAGTAACTCATTCAATTTTCACTCCAATAGTGCAACTCTAAAGAACTCAAATTAGGTCCCACATCTTTACTTTATATATTAATATTTTATTCATATTAAATTTTATTTGATTTAAAATAATTATTTAAATTTAAATTAATATAAAATAAATCAAATTAAAATTAAACATAAAATTTAAAATGATAATTAAAATTAATCTCAAATACATGACATATAATTAAAAACATTAAAAATAAATAACATAACAAAATTACTCAAATTTAATTTTCATCATTCTCATGTCCAAAACGTTCCCAAATATGCTCGACTAGATCTCCTTGAAGTTGGCGTTGGACTTGTTTTTCACGAAGACTTGATCTTCTTTGTAGTCTTGTTGCAAGATTCAGATGAGGACCGTTAAATGTTTCAGTTGTTGAGTTGGTGTCATCTACATTATCATAAGAGTAATCAAAATCACCTTCATATGTGTGGCGTTCGTCTTCAACGATCCTGTTGTGCAATATGATGCAAGCATATATGGTATGCTTGTGAGTTTCCAGATGCCAGGCACGTGCTGGGCCACATATAATTGCAAATCGAGACTGGAGCACTCCAAATGCCCGCTCCACATCCTTTCTAGCTGATTCTTGATGTTGAGCAAATAGTTTTCTCTTTTCTCCCTACGACATTGAAATAGTCTTGACAAATGTAGCCCACTCAGGATATATACCATCCTCTAAATGATATCCCATATTATATGATGTTCCATTGATTGTATAGTTCATAGTGGGAGCATGTCCTTCAAAAATATCGTTAAACACATTGGATTGGTTTAGCACATTAATGTCATTGTTTGAACCTGCAATACCAAAAAATGCATGCCAAATCCATAAGTCTTGCGATGCCACTGCTTCAAGCATGATTGTGGGCTTACCATGATCGCCTTGGCAAAATTGTCCTTTCCATGCAACAGGACAATTTTTCCATTCCCAGTGCATACAATCAATGGAACCCAACATACCTGGAAAGCCACGTGACTCTCCCATTTGTAAGAGATGTGCAACATCTGTGTTGTTAGGCTTTCTCAAATGCTCAGCCCCAAATACAACATTCACGCCCTAAACGAATCTTTCTAAGAACTCAACTGAAGTGCTTTCACCGATTCGTACATATTCATCCACACTGTCAGCAGGAGACCCATATGCCAACATACGAATAGCAGATGTGCATTTCTGCAATGGTGAAAGACCCATTTTACCAGTTGCATCGACCCTCATTCGGAAATATTCATCATGATTTTCAAGGGCGGCTACAATTCGAAGAAACACATGCCTATGCATTCTAAACCTTCTTGGGAATTGAACATCTGTGTATACTAGATTTTCCGAGAAGTAGTCATTGAATAAATGATTGTGCCCTTCTTCACGATTTCGATCTGTCACTGTTCTTCTCTTTGGCCTAGAGGAACTTCCAGATTGATGTTCCTTCTCGAGCATTGACTTTAGTAGTTCTTCATCAGTGTTGTCCATAAATTCTTCTTCAATCAAGTCCCAAAAGAGATCATCTGAAGTGTCTGAATCCATTAAAGTGAGTGAAGAATGAAAGAATAATGAGATAAAAAAGAGAGAAGAATGAGAGAAGATTGAGAGAAGAATGAGAAAATAATTAGAAGAGTGGTCATTTATATAGTGATATATGAATAACGGCTAGTTTGAATAACGGCTAGTTTGAATAACAACATAATATTTATTATAAATTAAATTGGTACTAATGACCATTTTACATAGGTGTTGATACATAATAAGTACTACATCTTTTCATCATAACTAAAATCCATATTTTTTTTTCAACTTATTACAATATTTTTCATGAATATCTCGTTGACTATCATTCATCATAGAAGTGTATTTCGAGAGTAATTGCATTGCCTTATACTCCATCTCGTCCTCCTTACATTGAGTTAGTCTTTCCATTGCCGCTACTCTTTTATTCCATGTTTCTTGCACAACATTAGAAGGTGATTCAGATGCATTTTCCTTTGCCTTACTCTTTCTTTTTGCTGCTTGTTGTTCCATTGGACGCTCCATTAGTGATGATGAGTTAAACTTATAACTTGAAGGTGTCGCGAGGTTAGACGATGATAAGTGTGCCCCACTAGCAGAATTCTTTGTTCTTTTTGAAGAACTTTCGGTCGATGCTCCCATCCATTTAGGTTCATCCTTTAACAATCGCCATGCGTACTCAAGATTGAATGGTGTACCTTCATCTTGAGCAAAAAATGCATATGCAGCAGCCAAGATATCTTTCTCTGAAGTCCCACTTTTCTTTCCATTAACAGCTTGTTTGTAACACCCAACAAATTTTTGAACCAAGCAATTTATTCGATGCCATCGAGATTTTAATTGCCCACATAGCTTTTCCTGCGATTGTCCATGATACTCGTTATAATTGATAGTGATTCTTAACCAAAAATCCTCAGCTTTTTTATCAACTCCTACAATTGAATCCTTTGAAACATTGAGCCATGATTGGATAAGAAGTATATCTTCATCCCTTGAAAATACCTCTCGAGATTTTTTTTAACAAGGCGACTTTCTTCTTTTTCAATACCGACTTGAGTTAAAAATGGTGGAACTTGACTTTCGGACATAGACACAATCGGTGTTTCCGGTTCTTGACGAAAAAATTCCATAGATGGTTAACCATATGGTGGAGTTTGGTGACCAAAAAAATACGGTGGAGTGTTTCCGGTTGATGACGGGAAAAAATCGGCGGAGTTTGTTGGCATCGATGGGAATTGAGAATTTTGAGGATTAGGATTTTGAAAATTTTGCATGAAATTGAACATATATTGTTGATAATTAAATTGATTAGGATCCATTTGGCCTAAACAATATTAATTTTGAATTAAAAAGGTAAAAATTTGGGTAAAATATATTGTCAAAGGAAGGCTAATGAGAATAAATTGTAAGAGAAAAATTTCAAAATTTAGAGTAAACTGATGAAATTTTGAGAGAAAAATTGAAAACTTAAGAGAAAATAAAAGCGTGAAAGAAAATTTGTGTGTAAAATTTTTCAAATAGGGTGTATTTATAGCTAACTAAAAATGTTTAAAAAAAAAGAAAAAAAAAGAAAGAGACGTTACAATCAAAATTTAAATTATATTAATATTTTAATAGAAACTACTGTTGCACTGTATATGAACGGTTGAACAGGTCACATGTCTCCATAGACAATAAAATTTAATACTCTGTACGTCAGGTGGA
Organism: Vicia faba; assembly: GCA_948472305.1. Classification (NCBI taxonomy): domain Eukaryota; kingdom Viridiplantae; phylum Streptophyta; class Magnoliopsida; order Fabales; family Fabaceae; genus Vicia; species Vicia faba. The sequence continues at coordinate 779,253,262 of OX451736.1, forward strand.
AAAACCAAGAAAAATTCTCCCGTTGGAGGTACTCTTAGTGGCACGAAAGGTACCGTAACTTTAGTACAATATGTGATGTTTATGAATGAAAAAATAAAGAAAAACTATTTAATAAGATGAGAGAGATAGAATATAGGAGAGAGACCGACACAAAGTTACCGTAACTTTTGAACGTTAAAATTACACAATCCTCTCCCTATTTTTTCGCTTTTATGACGTGTTTAGCTCGTGTCCGTCGGAGTCGGAGAATCTTTGTTTTTTCTAAAGTTATTTACTTGATTATGAAAAAAAAAATCAAGTAATCACACTTGGAAGATATTGATATTGATTTATTATAATTTTATAAGTTGAAGTGAAAATGATAAAGACTCAAGTTATCTATTTATAATATAATAAAAAATGAAACTTGAGTTATTTATTTAATTATTAGAATAAAATAATAAAAGATTTATTGATTTATAACAATGGCATATTCTTTTTATATATTTATTTAATCAAATCTTATCATAATATCAGTTTTATATATTTGTTCGTTATAAATACATATAAAACAAGATTTTGACACTCTAAAAAAAACACATATAAAACAAAATGTTGTTTGACTTTAAAATAAAATAATTTTACAATTGATGTAAATAAATTAAATTCAAATAATAATTTTTTTATAGTCAAATAAGTTTTTTTTTAATCAAATTAGGACCTTCAATTTTTTTTTGAAAATCTTTTTATATAATAAAAAACATGTGCAAATTTTTAGACTACAATATAAACTAGTGAACCATCAAAAATCTTAAAGAACATCTTGCCAACAAAGGAGAACTTGGTGAAAAAAGGCATCAAGTTAGATCCTTCATGCTCTATCTGCCAAAATGCCTCTGAATCTGTGGATCACCTTTTTCTGGGCTTGTGAGTTTGCAAAGCGAACTCTTTTCTCTTCCTGTTTGAGTTATAGAACCCCTGTTGAGTTTGGCTTCGATGACTGGTTGTTGAGTATACTCTCATGTGGAGATATTTTCAGCACACAATTAATATGCACAATGATTTACAAGATTTGGTTGGCCCGGAATTTGCGTCGGTACCAGTACAAGGAACCTTCTTCGTGCGGGTTATAGAGGATGCTGTAGGAAGTGTTTTGGAATTTAACAAGTGGAACTCGGCTGGAGGCGTGTCTTCTGCTGAAATACCAAAGGAGGAGGTGAGTTCAATGGCAGTGCATGTTCTTCAGGTGGATGCCAACATTTTTGAGGGAGGGATCATGACCCTGGGTTGCATTACTAAGGACCAAAACAAAGCTACTTCTTTGGCAGCTTTCCAAAAAGAAAACATTACGCTCGAACCAGCTGTAGCAGAGATCATGGCTATTTCGTGGAGTTTGATGTTGACTAAGAAACTGAAGCTAGAGAAGATTGTTGTCCAGTCTGATGCAAAGGTTGCGGTTGACTGTGTCAACTTAGTCCAGAAGGTTGCAGTCCTTGAACCTATAATTGCTGATGTCAGAGAGTTATTGAGGAATTTTAAATTTTCTTCTGTCATGTACCTTAGCAGATTATCTAATTTGGATGCTCGTAATTTGGCTAGGTTAGGTAATGTTTACGGGTCTCAAACCTGGATTTGAGGGTATCCAAATATGGAACCTCCTTTATTTGTACATGCTTCTGTTTCTTCTTCTTGAAATCAGTTTCCCATAAAAAAAAATCTTAAAGAACAATCTAGAGCGTATATAGACAAAGAAAGAAGGCATAACCATTATTGATATGCTTGAAGACTACTATATGGTGCACTTCCAAGACAAAGAGGACTATGAACATGTCATTTTTTAGAGACTTTGGTTAATTGCAGAGCAATATATTAGAGTTTAAAGATGGTCTCCGATATTTTTACAACAGGTTGCAATTTCGAAGGTGGTATTAGTGTAAACATGATACCTTTATAAGTGATATGAAGAATTAGTGATCACAAGGTGGAACCAACACAAATGTCATTACAAATGGAAGATAGGTCAACCAAATGTCATTCGTCTCATTTTGGGACAAAAATTCATGAATATTAGAATCAAAGATGGCGAGGTATGTTTCAATTTATTTGAACCCACAAGCATCTCATTCGAGAACCTTGAAAAAAAACTAGGCGTAGAGCTAATAATGCTAAACAAGATCTTATTAGGAGGTAACCCAATTTTATTAACTTTAAATTCTCTTCACTAATTTATTATGTTTTTATAACTATGTTATTCATAAGTACATGTGAAAAAGGTCTAAAGAAATCACAAAGTTCAAGAATTGAGTATCATAAAGTTCGTTGGACGAAACAAGGGCTCGTCCAACCAGAAAGCAGAACATTTACCGGGAGAAGCAATGGACCTCTCATAAAAAAGATAAGGAAACCAACTAGTGATTTCCTTGTCATGCAAAGCAAGGGCTTGCTCAGCTAGAAGCAAGGAAACCCAATCAGTGTTCTCCTTGCTAATAGAAAGATTTGGCTCGTTGGTCGAGCAAAGTCAGTTTAATGGTTTCAAAATTTTATTCCAGGCCAAGTTACTTCATGGAGAATCAAGAGTTTGCTCTCTGGGTGAGATGGCAATCTCATTTGGGCGAATAAAAGCAATTTTGAGATTTCTTCCAACTCAAGTAACTTCAAGGTGAAGGAAGGTTGGCTCGCGGGGAGAAAACAAGGCTTCGTTGAGCCAAATTTTGGCGGCAAAGTCCACTTGAATGAGCTTGACATCAACTTTAAGTGCAAAAAGGAAACCTGGTTAGGCGAATTAAGGTTCTCTCTAAGTGAGAATCGCTCTGCAGATCTCTATAAATAGCAGTCACAACCGTTCATTTAAGAGATCTGGGAGCAACCATTGAGATTAGACTTCATAAAGAAACTTAGAAACTCATTAGACATAAAGAAAAGAGAAAGATTAAAGATGGAGACTCTATTCGAGAAATCGATGCACATGTTATTTCCCTTCTTTCTTCTAGATCGTCATTTTAAAGCTACTATGGGTAAGAGTAGATACTTTCTCTTTTGTAGGGGTTATATGTAGTTGTCTGAGCACTCATGTATCAATCTTGATCATGGTGTTTTATGTAATTCTAGTTATACATTAATATTGATGATCACATTCGTTCTTAGTGCTTGTTGTAGAGTCGCTAGCTATTGAAGGTGTGAGAAACACAATAAAGGGGGGTTTGAATTGGGTTTCACCAAATAAAATCTTTTCGTTGGTGACAAACCAAGTATGCTTAGAACATAAAATAGTAAATAAACACAATGATTTTTATCCTGATTCGTTGTTAACTAAGCTACTCAAGTCCACCCTCGCAAGGATGATTTCGCCTTCAACAAGGACTTAATCCACTATAACTAAAGTGATTACAGAACAACCCGCAGCAAGTTTGATCAACCTTATTGGCACCCCCAATAAATTTGTCGATCCTAACTGTAAATCCACTCAAGCCACAACATGAGTCTTCATGAGCTAAGATCTTCACTCATCCTCTCAAGGTATCATTCAACAATAGTTGAGTACTTTCAGTGTATTACATATTTGCTTCTCGTAAGTAGATTACATAGGATTTTCAGTATAATGAAGAACACCTAAGTGTTTTGCAAGATACGAGCAACAACTCTTTGCTTATTTATAAAACTATACACAGATGATTTCTCTACAGAGTTTGCACAACACTTTGGTATAGTTTTGTTGAGCTTGATGTGAACCCATAGATTTGTCGTTGTAATGTAGTTGGTTGCTTTTCTTCAGCTTCCAAGTCTTCCTTTTATAGTTTGTAAAAGAGATATGTTGAAAGGGTATAACGGTAAATAAAAAATCTAGCTATTGGTTCTCAATGGTTATAATGAGAGTAGTCACTGTCAAATACAAAAGAATTGTCCTTGAGCCACTTTAGAAGAGTAAATGTCACAATCAATTTATGTACCTTTTGTACACTATCACACGTTAAGAGTACCTCCAATGGTGCAACCCAATTTTTGGTTTTTTGTGGGACCCATTAAGCCACATCATCTTGAAGCAACTCATTCAATTTTCACTCCAATGGTGCAACTCTAAAGAACTCAAATTAGGTCCCACATCTTTACTTTATATATTAATATTTTATTCATATTAAATTTTATTTGATTTAAAATAATTATTTAAATTTCAATTAATATAAAATAAATCAAATTAAAATTAAACATAAAATTTAAAATGATAATTAAAATTAATCTCAAATACATGACATATAATTAAAAACATTAAAAATAAATAACATAACAGAATTACTCAAATTTAATTTTCATCATTCTCATGTCCAAAACGTTCTCAAATATGCTCGACTAGATCTCCTTGAAGTTGGAGATGAAATTGTTGTTCACGAAGACTTGCTCTTCTTTGTAGTCTTGTTGCAAGATTCGGATGAGGACTGTTTAATGTTTCAGTTGTTGAGTAGGTGTCATCTACATTATCATAAGATTAATCAAAATCACCTCTATATGTGTGGCGTTCGTCTTCAACGATCATGTTGTGCAATATGATGCAAGCATATATGGTATGCTTGAGGGTTTCCATATGCCAGACACGTGCTGGGCCACGTATAATTGCAAATCGAGATTGGAGCACTCCAAATGCCCGCTCCACATCCTTTCTAGCTAATTCTTAATGTTGAGCAAATAATTTTCTCTTTTCTCCCCGCGGCATTGAAATAGTCTTGACAAATGTAGCCCACTCAGGATATATACCATCCGCTAAATAATAACCCATATTATATGATGTCCCATTGATTGTATAGTTCATAGTGGGAGCATGTCCTTCCAAAATATCGTTAAACACATTGGATTGGTTTAGCACATTAATGTCATTGTTTGAACCTGCAATACCAAAAAATGCATGCCAAATCCATAAGTCTTGTGATACCACTGCTTCAAGCATGATTGTGGGCTTACCATGATCGCCTCGGCAAAATTGTCCTTTCCATGCAACAGGATAATTTTTCCATTCCCAGTGCATACAATCAATGGAACCCAACATACCTGGAAAGCCACGTGACTCTCCCATTTGTAAGAGATGTGCAACATATGTGTTGTTAGGCTTTCTCAAATACTCAACCCCAAATACAACATTCACGCCCGAACGAATCTTTCTAAGCACTCAACTGAAGTGCTTTCACCAATTCGAACATATTCGTCCACACTGTTAGCAGGAGACCCATATGCCAACATTTGAATAGCAGATGTGCATTTCTACAATGGTGAAAGACCCATTTTACCAGTTGATCGACCCTCATTCGGAAATATTCATCATGATTTTCAAGGGCGGATACAATTCGAAGAAACACATGCCTATGCATTCTAAACCTTATTTGGAATTGAACATATGTGTATACTGGATTTTCTGAGAAGTAGGCATTGAATAAACGATTATGCCCTTCTTCACGATTTCGATCTATCACTGTTCTTCTCTTTAGCCTAGAGGAACTTCCAGATTGATGTTCCTTCTCGAGCATTGACTTTATTAGTTCTTCATCAGTGTTATCCATAAATTCTTCTTCAATCAAGTCCCAAAAGAGATCATCTGAACTGTCTGAATCCATTAAAGTGAGTGAAGAATGAAAGAAGAATGAGAGAAAAAAGAGAGAAGAATGAGAGAAGATTGAGAGAAGAATGAGAAAATAATTAAAAGAGAGCTCATTTATATAGTGATATATGAGTAACGGCTAGTTTGAATAATGGCTAGTTTGAATAACAACATAATATTTATTATAAATTAAATTGGTACTAATGACCATTTTACATAGGTGTTGATACATAATAAGTACTACATCTTTTCATCATAACTAAAATCCATATTTTTTTACCAACTTATTACAATATTTTTCATGAATATCTCGTTGACTATTATTCATCATAGAAGTGTCTTTCGAGAGTAATTGCATTGCCTTATACTCCATCTCGTCCTCCTTACATTGAGCTAGTCTTTCCATTGTCGCTACTCTTTTATTCCATGTTTCTTGCACAACATTAGAAGGTGATTCAGATGCATTTTCCTTTACCTTACTCTTTCTTTTTGCTGCTTGTTGTTCCATTGTACGCTACATTGGTGATGATGAGTTAAACTCATAACTTGAAGGTGTCGCGAGGTTAGACGATGATGAGTGTGCCCCACTAACAAAATTCTTTGTTCTTTTTGAATAATTTTCGGTTGATGCTCCCATCCATTTAGGTTCATCCTTTAACAATCGCCATGCGTACTCAAGATTGAATGGTGTACCTTCATCTTGAGCAAAAAATGCATATGCAGCAGCCAAGATATCTTTCTCCGAAGTCCCACTTTTATTTCCATTAACAGCTTGTTTGTAACACCCAACAAATTTTTGAACCAAGCCATTTATTCGATGCCATTGAGATTTTAATTGCCCACGTAGCTTTTCCCGCGATTGTCCATGATACTCGTTATAATTGGTAGTGATTCTTAACCAAAAATTCTCAGCTTTTTAATCAACTCCTACAATTGAATCCTTTGAAACATTGAGCCATGGTTGGATAAGAAGTATATCTTCATCCCTTGAAAATACCTCTCGAGATTTTTTTTAACAGGGCCACTTTCTTCTTTTTTCAATACCGACTTTAGTTAAAAATGGTGGAACTTGACTTTCGGACATAGACACAATTGGTGTTTCCGGTTCATGACGAAAAAAATCCATAGATGGTTGACCATATGGTGGAGTTTGGTGACGGAAAAAAAGCGGCAGAGTGTTTCCGGTTGATGACGGAAAAAAAGCGGCGGAGTTTGTTGGCATCGATGGGAATTGAGAATTTTGAGGATTAGGATTTTGAAAATTTTGCATGAAATTGAACATAGATTGTTGATAATTAAATTGATTAGGATCCATTTGGCCTAAACAATATTAATTTTGAAATAAAAAGGTAAAAATTTGGGTAAAATATATTGTCAAATGAAGGCTAATGAGAATAAATTGTAAGAGAAAAATTTCAAAATTTAGAGTAAAGTGATGAAATTTTGAGAGAAAAATTGAAAACTTAAGAGAAAATAAAAGTGTGAAAGAAAATTTGTGTGTAAAATTTTTCAAATAGGGTGTATTTATAGCTAACTAAAAATGTTTAAAAAAAAGAAAAAAAAAAAGAAAGAGACGTTACAATCAAAATTTAAATTATATTAATATTTTAATAGAAACTACTGTTGCACTGTATAGGAACGGTTAAACAGGTCACATGTCTCCAACGGCAACAAAATTTAATACTCTGTACGCCAGGTGGAAAAACCAAGAAAAATCCTCCCGTTGGAGGTACTCTTAGTGGCACGAAAGGTACCGTAACTTTAGTACAATATGTGATGTTTATGAATGAAAAAATAAAGTAAAACTATTTAATAAGATGAGAGAGATGGAATATAGGAGAGAGACCGACACAAAATTACCGTAACTTTTGAGCGTTAAAATTACACAATCCTCTCCCTATTTTTTTTCGCTTTTATGACGTGTTTAGCTCGTGTCCGTCGGAGTCGGAGAATCTTTATTTTTTCCAAAGTTATTTACTTGATTATGAAAAAAAAAATCAAGTAATCATACTTGGAAGATATTGATATTGATTTATTATAATTTTATAAGTTGAAGTGAAAATGATAGAGACTCAAGTTATCTATTTATAATATAATAAAAAATGAAACTTGAGTTATTTATTTAATTATTAGAATAAAATAATAAAAGATTTATTGATTTATAACAATAGCATATTCTTTTTATATATTTATTTAATCAAATCTTATCATAATATCAGTTTTATATATTTGTTCGTTATAAATACATATAAAACAAGATTTTGACACTGTAAAAAAACACATATAAAACAAAATGTTGTTTGACTTTAAAATAAAATGATTTTACAATTGATATAAATAAATTAAATTCAAATAATATTTTTTTTTATAGTCAAATAAGTTTTTTTTATCAAATTAGGACCTTCAATTTTTTTTTGAAAATCTTTTTATATAATAAAAAATATGTGCAAATTTTTAGACTACAATATAAACTAGTGAACCATCAAATATCTTAAAGAACATTTTGCCAACAAAGGAGAACTTGGTGAAAAAAGGCATCAGGTTAGATCCTTCAAGCTCTATCTGCCAAAATGCTTCTGAATCTGCGGATCTTCTTTTTATGGGCTTGTGAGTTTGCAAAGCGAACTCTTTTCTCTTCCTGTTTGAGTTATAGAACCCCTGTTAAGTTTGGCTTCGATGACTGGTTGTTGAGTATCCTCTCATGTGGAGATATTTTCAGCACACAATTAATGTGCACAATGATTTACAAGATTTGGTTGGCCCAAAATTTGCGTCGGTACCAGCACAAGGAACCTTCTTCGTGCGAGTTGTAGAGGATGCTGTAGGAAGTGTTTTGGAATTCAACAAGTGGAACTCGGATGGAGGCGTGTCTTCTGCTGAAATACCAAAGGAGGAGGTGAGTTCAATGGCAGTGCATGTTCTTCAGGTGGATGCCAACATTTTTGAGGGAGGGATCATGACCCTGGGTTGCATTATTAAGGACCAAAACAAAGCTATTTCTTTGGCAGCTTGCCAAAAAGAAAACATTATGCTCGAACCAGCAGTAGCGGAGATCATGGCTATTCTGTGGAGTTTAATGTTGGCTAAGAAACTGAAGCTAGAGAAGATTGTTGTCCAGTCTGATGCAAAGGTTGCGGTTGACTGTGTCAACTTAGTCCAGAAGGTTGCAGTCGTTGAACCTATAGTTGCTGATGTCAGAGAGTTATTGAGGAATTTTAAATTTTCTTCTGTCATGTACCTTAGCAGATTATCTAATTTGGATACTCGTAATTTGGCTAGGTTAGGTAATGTTTACGGGTCTCAAACCTGGATTGGAGGGTATCCAAATATGGAACCTCCTTTATTTGTACATGCTTCTGTTTCTTCTTCTTGAAATCAGTTTCCCATCAAAAAAATCTTAAAGAATAATCTAGAGCGTATATAGACAAAGAAAGAAGGCATAACCATTATTGATATGCTTGAAGACTACTATATGGTGCACTTCCAAGACAAAGAGGACTATGAACATGTCATTTTTTAGAGACTTTGGTTAATTGCAGAGCAATATATTAGAGTTTAAAGATGGTCTCCGATATTTTTACAACAGGTTGCAATTTCGAAGGTGGTATTAGTGTAAACATGATACCTTTATAAGTGATATGAAGAAATAGTGATCACAAGGTGGAACCAACACAAATGTCATTACAAATGGCATATAGGTCAACCAAATGTCATTCCTCTCATTTTGGGACAATTTTTTTTGAAGATTAGAATCAAAGATGGTGAGGTATGTTTCAATTTATTTGAACCCACAAGCATCTCATTCGAGAACCTTGAAAAAAAACCAGGCGTAAAGCTAATAATGCTAAACAAGATCTTATTAGGAGGTAACTCAATTTTCTTAACTTTAAATTCTCTTCATTAATTTATTATGTTTTTATAACTATGTTATTGATAAGTACATGTGAAAATGGTCTAAAAAAATCACAAAGTTCAAGAATTGAGTATCATAAAGTTCGTTGGACGAAACAAGGGCTCGTCCAACTAGAAAGCAGAACAAATATCGGGCGAAGCAATGGACCTCTCATAAAAATGATAAGGCAACCAACCAGTGATTTCCTTGTCATGCAAAGCAAGGGCTTGCTTAGCTAGAAGCAAGGAAACCCAATCAGTGTTCTCCTTGCTAATAGAAAGATTTGGCTCGTTGGTCGAGCAAAGTCAGTTTAAAGGTTTCAAAATTTTATTCCAGGCCAAGTTACTTCATGGAGAATGAAGAGTTTGCTCTCTGGGTGAGATGGCAATCTCATTTGGGCGAATAAAAGCAATTTTGAGATTTCTTCTAGGTCAAGTAACTTCAAGGTGAAGGAAGGTTGGCTCGCGGGGCGAAAACAAGGCTTCGTTGAGCCAAATTTTGGCGGCAAAGTCCACTTGAATGAGCTTGACATCAACTTTAAGTGCAAAAATGAAACCTGGTTAGGCGAATTAAAGTTCTCTCTAAGTGAGAATATCTCTGCAGATCTCTATAAATAGCAGTCACAACCGTTCATTTAAGAGACTTGAGAGCAACCATTGAGATTAGACTTCATAAATAAACTTAGAAACTCATTAGACATAAAGAAAAGAGGAAGATTAAAGGTGGAGACTCTATTCGAGAAATCAATGCACACGTTATTTCCCTTCTTTCTTCTAGATCGTCATTTTAAAGCTACTATGGGTAAGAGTAGATAGTTTCTCTTTTGTAGGGGTTATATGTAGTTGTCTGAGCACTCATGTATCAATCTTGATCATGGTGTTTTATGTAATTCTAGTTATACATTAATATTTATGATCACATTCGTTCTTAATACTTGTTGTAGAGTCGCTAGCTATTGAAGGTGTGAGAAACACAAGAAAGGGGGTTTGAATTGGGTTTCACCAAATAAAATCTTTTCGTTGGTGACAAACCAAGTATGCTTAGAACATAAAATAGTAAATAAACACAATTATTTTTATCCTGATTCACTGTTAACTAAGCTACTCCAGTCCACCCTCGCAAGGATGATTTCGCCTTCAACAAGGACTTAATCCACTATAACCAAAGTGATTACAGAATAACCCGCAACAAGTTTGATCAACCTTATTGGCACCCTCAATAAATTTGTCGATCCTTACTGTAAATCCACTCAAGCCAAAACAGGAGTCTTCTTGAGCTAAGATCTTCACTCAGCCTCTCAAGGTATCATTCAACAATAGTTGAGTACTTTCAGTGTATTATAGATTTGCTTCTCGTAAGCAGATTACACAGGCTTTTCAGTATAATGAAGAACACTTGAGTGTTTTGCAAGATACGAACAACAACTCTTTGCTTATTTATAAAACTATACACAAATGATTTCTCTACAAAGTTTGCACAACACTTTGGTGTAGTTTTGTTGAGCTTGATTTGAACCCATATATTTGTCGTTGTAATGTAGTTGGTTACTTTTCTTCAGCTTCCAAGTCTTCCTTTTATAGTTTGTAAAAGAGATCTGTTGAAAGGGTATAAAGGTAAATCAGAAATCTAGCTATTGGTTCTCAATGGTTATAATGAGAGTAGTCACTGTCAAATACAAAATAATTGTCCTTGAGCCACGTTAGACAAGTAAAGGTCACAATCACTTTATGTACCTTTTGTACAATATCACACGTTAAGAGTACCTCCAATGGTGCAACCCAATTTTTGGTTTTTTGTGGGACCCATTAAGCCACATCATCTTGAAGCAACTCATTCAATTTTCACTTTAATGGTGCAACTCTAAAGAACTAAAATTAGGTCCCACATCTTTACTTTATATATTAATATTTTATTCATATTAAATTTTATTTGATTTAAAATGATTGTTTAAATTTAAATTAATATAAAATAAATCAAATTAAAATTAAACATAAAATTTAAAATGATAATTAAAATTAATCTCAAATACATGACATATAATTAAAAACATTAAAAATAAATAACATAACAGAATTACTGAAATTTAATTTTCATCATTCTCATGTCCAAAACGTTCCCAAATATGCTCGACTAGATCTCCTTGAAGTTGGCGATGAACTTTTTTTTCACGAAGACTTGCTCTTCTTTGTAGTCTTGCTGTAAGATTCGGATGAGGACCGCTAAATGTTTCAGTTGTTGAGTAGGTGTCATCTACATTATCATAAGAGTAATTAAAATCACCTCCATATGTGTGGCGTTAGTCTTCAACGACCATGTTGTGCAATATGATGCAAGCATATATGGTATGCTTGAGGGTTTACATATGCCAGGCACGTGCTGGGCCACGTATAATTGCAAATCGAGATTGGAGCACTCCAAATGCCCTCTCCACATCCTTTCTAGCTGATTCTTGATGTTGAGCAAATAATTTTCTCTTTTCTCCCTGCGGCATTGAAATAGTCTTGACAAATGTAACCCACTCAGGATATATATCATACTCTAAATAATACCCCATATTATATGATGTTCCATTGATTGTATAGTTCACAGTGGGAGCATGTCCTTCCAAAATATCGTTAAACACATTGGGTTGGTTTAGCACATTAATGTTATTGTTTGAACCTGCAATACCAAAAAATGCATGCCAAATCCATAAGTCTTGTGATGCCACTGCTTCAAGCATGATTGTGGGCTTACCATGATCGCCTCGGCAAAATTGTCCTTTCCATGCAACAGGACAATTTTTCCATTCCCAGTGCATACAGTCAATGGAACCCAACATACCTGGAAAGCCACGTGACTCTCACATTTGTAAGAGATGTGCAGCATCTGTGTTGTTAGGATTTCTCAAATACTCAGCCCCAAATGCAACATTCACGTCCCGAACGAATCTTTCTAAGCACTCAACTGAAGTGCTTTCACCGATTCGAACATATTCGTCCACACTGTCAGCAGGAGACCCATATGCCAACATACGAATAGTAGATGTGCATTTTTGCAATGGTGAAAGACCCATTTTACCAGTTGCATCGACCCTCATTCGGAAATATTCATCATGATTTTCAAGGGCGGCTACAATTCAAAGAAACACATGCCTATGAATTCTAAACCTTCTTCGGAATTGAACATCTGTGTATACTGGATTTTTCGAGAAGTAGTCATTGAATAAACGATTGTGCCCTTCTTCACGATTTCGATCTATCATTGTTCTTCTCTTTGGCCTAGAGGAACTTCCAGATTGGTGTTCCTTCTCGAGCATTGACTTTAGTAGTTCTTCATCAGTGTTGTCCATAAATTCTTCTTCAATCAAGTCCCAAAAGAGATCATCTGAACTGTCTGAATCCATTAAAGTGAGTGAAGAATGAAAGAATAATGAGAGAAAAAGAGAGAAGAATGAGAGAAGATTGAGAGAAGAATGAGAAAATAATTATAAGAGTGGTCATTTATATAGTGATATATGAATAACGGCTAGTTTGAATAACGACTAGTTTGAATAACAACATAATATTTATTATAAATTAAATTGGTACTAATGACCATTTTACATAGGTGTTGATACATAATAAGTACTACATCTTTTCATCATAACTAAAATCCATATTTTTTTTCCAACTTATTATAATATTTTTCATGAATATCTCGTTGACTATCATTCATCATAGAAGTGTCTTTCGAGAGTAATTGCATTGCGTTATACTCCATCTTGTCCTCCTTACATTGAGCTAGTCTTTCCATTGCCGCTACTCTTTTATTCCATGTTTCTTGCACAACATTAGAAGGTGATTCAGATGCATTTTCCTTTGCCTTACTCTTTCTTTTTGCTGCTTGTTGTTCCATTGGACGCTCCACTGGTGATGATGAGTTAAACTCATAACTTGAAGGTGTCACGAGGTTAGAAGATGATGAGTGTGCCCCACTAGCAGAACTCTTTGTTCTTTTTGAAGAATTTTCGGTCGATGCTCCCATCCATTTAGGTTCATCCTTTAACAATTTCCATGCGTACTCAAGATTGAATGGTGTACCTTCATCTTGAGCAAAAAATGCATATGCAGCAGCCAAGATATCTTTCTCCGAAGTCCCACTTTTCTTTCCATTAACAGCTTGTTTGTAACACCCAACAAATTTTTGAACCAAGCCATTTATTCGATGCCATCGAGATTTTAATTGCCCACGTAACTTTTCCCGCGATTGTCCACGATACTCGTTATAATTGGTAGTGATTCTTAACCAAAAATTCTCAGCGTTTTAATCAACTCCTACAATTGAATCCTTTGAAACATTGAGCCATGATTGGATAAGAAGTATATCTTCATCCCTTGAAAATACCTCTCGATATTTTTTTTTAACAAGGCGACTTTCTTCTTTTTCAATACCGACTTGAGTTGAAAATGGTGGAACTTGACTTTTGGACATAGATACAATCGGTGTTTCCGGTACATGACGAAAAAATTTCATAGATGGTTGACCATATGGTGGAGTTTGGTGACAGAAAAAAGCGGCAGAGTGTTTCCGGTTGATGACGGAAAAAAAGCGGCGGAGTTTGTTGGCATCGATGGGAATTGAGAATTTTGAGGATTAGGATTTTGAAAATTTTGTATGAAATTGAACATAGATTGTTGATAATTAAATTGATTAGGATCCATTTGGCCTAAACAATATTAATTTTGAAGTAAAAAGGTAAAAATTTGGGTAAAATCTATTGTCAAATGAAGGCTAATGAGAATAAATTGTAAGAGAAAAATTTCAAAATTTAGAGTAAAGTGATGAAATTTTGAGAGAAAAGTTGAAAACTTAAGAGTGAATAAAAGTGTGAAAGAAAATTTGTGTAAAATTTTTTAAATAGGGTGTATTTATAGCTAACTAAAAATGTTTAAAAAAAAATAAAAAAAATAGAAAGAGACGTTACAATAAAAATTTAAATTATATTAATATTTTAATAGAAACTATCGTTGCACTGTATAGGAACGGTTGAACAGGTCACATGTCTCCAACGGCAACAAAATTTAATACTCTGTACGCCAGGTGGAAAAACCAAGAAAAATCCTCCCGTTGGAGGTACTCTTAGTGGCACGAAAGATACCGTAACTTTAGTACAATATGTGATGTTTATGAATGAAAAATAAAGAAAAACTATTTAATAAGATGAGAGAGATGGAATATAGGAGAGATACCGACACAAAGTTACCGTAACTTTTGAGCGTTAAAATTACACAATCCTCTCCCTGTTTTTTCGCTTTTATGACGTGTTTAGCTCGTGTACGTCGGAGTCGGAGAATCTTTGTTTTTTCTAAAGTTATTTACATGATTATGAAAAAAAAAAATCAAGTAATCACACTTGGAAGATATTGATATTGATTTATTATAATTTTATAAGTTGAAGTGAAAATGATAGAGACTCAAGTTATCTATTTATAATATAATAAAAAATGAAACTTGAGTTATTTATTTAATTATTAGAATAAAATAATAAAAGATTTATTGATTTATAACAATGGCATATTCTTTTTATATATTTATTTAATCAAATCTTATCATAATATCAGTTTTATATATTTGTTCGTTATAAATACATATAAAACAAGATTTTGACACTGTAAAAAAAACACATATAAAACAAAATGTTGTTTGACTTTAAAATAAAATAATTTTACAATTGATGTAAATAAATTAAATTCAAGTAATAATTTTTTTTTATAGTCAAATAAGTTTTTTTATCAAATTAGGACCTTCAATTTTTTTTGAAAATCTTCTTATATAATAAAAAACATGTGCAAATTTTTAGACTACAATATAAACTAGTGAACCATCAAAAATCTTAAAGAACATCTTGCCAACAAAGGAGAACTTGGTGAAAAAAGGCACCAGGTTAGATCCTTCATGCTCTATCTTCCAAAATGCTTCTGAATCTGCATATCACCTTTTTCTGGGCTTGTGAGTTTGCAAAGCGAACTCTTTTCTCTTCCTGTTTGAGTTATAGAACCCCTGTTGAGTTTGGCTTCAATGAATGGTTGTTGAGTATCCTCTCATGTGGAGATATTTTCTGCACACAATTAATGTGCACAATGATTTACAAGAATAGGTTGGCCCGAAATTTGCGTCGGTACCAGCACAAGGAACCTTCTTCGTGCGGGTTGTAGAGGATGCTGTAGGAAGTGTTTTGGAATTCAACAAGTGGAACTCGGCAGGAGGCGTGTCTTCTGCTGAAATACCAAAGGAGGAGGTGAGTTCAATGGCGGTGCATGTTCTTCAGCTGGATGCCAGCATTTTTGAGGGAGGGATCGTGACCCTGGGTTGCATTATTAAGGACCAAAACAAAGCTATTTCTTTGGCAGCTTGCGAAAAAGAAAACATTACGCTCGAACCAGCTGTAGCGGAGATCATGGCTATTCCATGGAGTTTGATGTTGGCTAAGAAACTGAAGCTAGAGAAGATTGTTGTCCAGTCTGATGCAAAGGTTGCGGTTGACTGTGTCAACTTAGTCCAAAAGGTTGCAGTTCTTGAACCTATAGTTGCTGATGTCAGAGAGTTATTGAGGAATTTTAAATTTTCTTTTGTCATGTACCTTAGCAGATTATCTAATTTGGATGCTCGTAATTTGGCTAGGTTAGGTAATGTTTACGGGTCTCAAACCTGGATTGGAGGGTATCCAAATATGGAACCTCCTTTATTTGTACATGCTTCTGTTTCTTCTTCTTGAAATCAGTTTCCCATAAAAAAAAATCTTAAAGAACAATCTAGAGCGTATATAGACAAAGAAAGAAGGCATAACCATTATTGATATGCTTGAAGACTACTATATGGTGCACTTCCAAGACAAAGAGGACTATGAACATGTCATTTTTTAGAGACTTTGGTTAATTGCAGAGCAATATATTAGAGTTTAAAGATGGTCTCCGATATTTTTACAACAGTTTGCAATTTCGAAGGTGGTATTAGTGTAAACATGATACCTTTATAAGTGATATGAAGAATTAGTGATCACAAGGTGGAACCAACACAAATGTCATTACAAATGGCAGATAGGTCAACTAAATGTCATTCCTCTCATTTTAGGACAAAAATTCATGAAGATTAGAATCAAAGATGGCGAGGTATGTTTCAATTTATTTGAACCCATAAGCATCTCATTCGAGAACCTTGAAAAAAACCAGGCGTAGAGCTAATAATGCTAAACAAGATCTTATTAGGAGGTAACCCAATTTTCTTAACTTTAAATTCTCTTCATTAATTTATTATGTTTTTATAACTATGTTATTCATAAGTACATGTGAAAAAGGTCTAAAGAAATCACAAAGTTCAAGAATTGAGTATCATAAAGTTCGTTGGACGAAACAAGGGCTCGTCCAACCAAAAAGCAAAACATTTACCGGGCGAAGCAATGGACCTCTCATAAAAAAGATAAGGCAACCAACCAGTGATTTCCTTGTCATGCAAAGCAAGGGCTTGCTCAGCTAGAAACAAGGAAACCCAATCAGTGTTCTCCTTGCTAATAGAAAGATTTAGCTTGTTGGTCGAGCAAAGTCAGTTTAAAGGTTTCAAAATTTTATTCCAGGCCAAGTTACTTCATGGCGAATCAATATCTGGGTGATGGCAATCTCATTTGGGCGAATAAAAGAAATTTTGAGATTTCTTCCAGGTCAAGTAACTTCAAGGTGAAGGAAGGTTGGCTCACGAGGCGAAAACAAGGCTTCGTTGAGCCAAATTTTGGCGGCAAAGTCCACTTGAATGATCTTGACATCAACTTTAAGTGCAAAAAGGAAACCTGGTTAGGCGAATTAAAGTTCTCTCTAAGTGAGAATATCTCTGCAGATCTCTATAAATAGCAATCACAACCGTTCATTTAAGAGACATGAGAGAAACCATTGAGATTAGAATTCATAAAGAAACTTAGAAACTCATTAGATAGAAAGAAAATAGGAAGATTAAAGGTGGAGACTCTATTCGAGAAATCGATGCACATGTTATTTCCCTTCTTTCTTCTAGATCGTCATTTTAAAGCTACTATGGGTAAGAGTAGATAGTTTCTCTTTTGTAGGGGTTATATGTAGTTGTCTGAGCACTCATGTATCAATCTTGATCATGGTGTTTTATGTAATTCTAGTTATACATTAATATTGATGATCACATTCGTTCTTAATGCTTGTTGTAGAGTCGCTAGCTATTGAAGGTGTGAGAAACACAAGAAATGGGGGTTTGAATTGGTTTCACCAAATAAAATCTTTTCGTTGGTGACAAACCAAGTATGCTTAGAACATAAAATAGTAAATAAACACAATGATTTTTATCTTGATTCGCTGTTAACTAAGCTACTCTAGTCCACCCTCGCAAGGATGATTTCGCCTTCAACAAGGACTTAATCCACTATAACCAAAGTGATTACAGAACAACCCGCAGTAAGTTTGATCAACCTTATTGGCACCCCCAATAAATTTGTCGATCCTTACTGTAAATCCACTCAAGCCACAACAAGAGTTTTCTTGAGTTAAGATCTTCACTCAGCCTCTCAAGGTATCATTCAACATATGTTGCGTACTTTCAGTGTATTACAGATTTGCTTCTCGTAAGCAGATTACACAGGCTTTTCAGTATAATGAAGAACACCTAAGTGTTTTGCAAGATACGAGCAACAACTCTTTGCTTATTTATAAAACTATACACAAATGATTTCTCTACATAGTTTGCACAACACTTTGGTGTAGTTTTGTTGAGCTTGATTTGAACCCATAGATTTGTCGTTGTAATGTAGTTGGTTACTTTTCTTCAGCTTCCAAGTCTTCCTTTTATAGTTTGTAAAATAGATATATTGAAATGCGTGATACGGTGGGAGAACTGACTTGGGATTTTGCGTTTGTGTTCGTAAATGTTTCGGTTTAGCAAGAGTCACCACCGACTTTTTATTTTATCCTAAGGAAAGGTCAAAAATCACAGGAAAGACCTTTGAGATGTTTTTTTGGGTTCGGGGAGTAGATTATGAAAAGGGAAGGTGCAAGCATCCTTTTCATCCATGGTTATCCATGGGTTCTTAGTTACTTATTTAGATCACTTGCTTTCGCTTTTCAATTGTTTGAAATGGTGCTTTGTGTGTGGTTTTGAAAGATGTTTTGAAAAGAGGCCATCGTTGTGGCAACCTTTGTAATGATTATTATTTGAATGTATACAAAGGTGTTTTTTTCTTTTGAAAAGATTTCAATGTTTGAAAGTTTGTTTTGGAAAATGTTTTGAATTTGTGTTGTGAAGTGTGTTTGAAAATAGCAAGGATGTTTTTGCAAGCTTTTGATCAAGTAACTAAGAGTTATCTACCCTATTTTACTCAAAGATCTTTCCTATGTTTTTAACTATTTTGACAGTGTTGTTTCACCATTGCATTTGGTGAACAACCTTGTGTTAGGATGTTAAACGGGACAGGCACGGGTCATCGTATAGACCATGATAACAATTGTGTTAAGCATCTTTGGCAATTTTCTTGAGGGACTTGATCATTTTTGTTTAGGAAACCAAGATAGCGTCATCGAGGGACTATGATCTTTTGTTTTGTTTTTGTTTTGCCAAAGTACCCAACATGCATACCATGGCCCATTTTTGAAGGCAACAAGTGGATTGTAACCCTAGGGGTGCAAGTGTGTATTGTGTTTGATTCTCATGCATTTCTGTCTTTGATTAGGTCAAACTATTTGTTAATTTGGATTTTTTGCATACAAACCCTAATTCTCTAATCATGGCATAATTGAAAGCATAAAATGCGAGAATTTAAAGTTCTAAGCTATTACAACATGATTATGGGGATGGGGGTACAATTTTGAATGGGGGGGGGGGGTATTTGATAAGAAATATAAACCCTAGTTTACTATTACATCCAAATTGAATTTCCAAAGCATAAATATTAAATGGACAATATTTAAATAAACAAAATAAATGAATATTAAATAAAATATATTATGCAAAAAAAAAGAATTTGTGTTTGTTTATGTATGCAAAAGTATTTTTAATGTAAAACAAGTATAAAAAAATAAATAAAAGATTTCTTTAATTGTATAAGGGATGAAACCCTAATTTCTTTAAAAATAAATACTATATATTATTTATATACAAAAAATATATTAATATGTGTAAAAATGAAATATACTTAAAAAAGGGATTTTTTAGTATAAATAATAATAAAAATAAAAATGTAATATTTTTGTATTTTTATTCTAAGTATTTAATGAAATAAAAATATATATGTATATATGTATATTAAATATATTAAATAGGTATAGTATAAAATAAAATATGTTCAAAAATAAATTATATTTTTAATAATATTTTCAGTGTGAATAAAAAATAAGAAATAAAAATAAAAGCATAAATTGCATATTATTTTCAATAACATAAAAGTATTTAAAATGTTTTCTATATTAGAAAAATTAAAATAAAATGCCAAATAAATGTAAAAAATTATGAAAATGTTTTTTGAGCATTTTTTATATTTGGAAATAAAATAAAAAAATCTAAAATGAAAACAAAAATGCAAAAATATCATTATTCAAGAAATTGGGTCAGGAGGTGCAAAAATGAAAATGGGAGGTGTTAGAAGCAAGCCAGGCCAAGCCCAACCCAATTCAACTTCATCTTCTTCCTCCAGACTAAAAAACGCGCGCTTGCCCTGCTCAAATGCTACATCCTGTATACGTGA
The DNA here is from genome assembly GCA_948472305.1 of Vicia faba. NCBI lineage: Eukaryota > Viridiplantae > Streptophyta > Magnoliopsida > Fabales > Fabaceae > Vicia > Vicia faba. The sequence goes on from OX451736.1 coordinate 779,273,425, forward strand.
TCTTTTGCAAAAACTCACAACATCAAACTTGTAGAGAATTTCAAGACGATTCCAACCATATAAAAAACTAATCCTAACTCTCAAAGACCAGAGAGAATTTCTCTGGCCCCAAAATCTGACCTAGTTTTTCAGCATGTTCATGGATGAAATTCTCCTAGCACACTTAATATAAATGAAAGCTGAGCATATGTATGGCTTCCTAGCAATGAACACTACATTTTTTATTCACAAACCTAAGGCTAAATGTTCCTAAATAGAGAGATAGAAAGTGAAGAAAAACCTGTTTCAGTTGGATTCGTGTAGGACAATGCAGTGCTTCTCAACAAGTTTTGAGGTGTCTGGTAGCTTGCCTGAACTTCACTTGATCTTTTCCAATAGCTAGCTTGCCTTGAATGTCCCTGAATCAGCCTATAGAACTCAACCTGCACAAGCTTGAAATGAAAATGGTGAACACTGTAAATGGAGTTACAGTTGGCAATGGAGGTTTGGAATAGCTTGAGTGAGTTGAATGGAAGGTGTTTGAAGCAAAATGGGGCAAAACGCACGAGCCAAATGAGCTGGAGAACTCAAGTTGCAACACCTGCCCTGTTTTGCCAAAGAAGTGTGATTTCTGGCTATGAGAGGTTTTGGGGCTCAGGCACTCGTGTTTCTTGCTCAAAGGGTTGTGTGAAAGAGGTTTGAAATGTTTGTGTAAGTTCACAATGGCTGGTTTCCAAGTTCTCAAGTGTTTGGCCAGTTTTCTTGTTTTTGAAGCAAGAATGGAAAGTTGTGATCACAGGCCTGTACAAGCCATCAAATATGCTGCATACAATCCTCTTGGTCTCTGCAATTTCTGGATTTGATTTGGCTTCTGAGATCTTGGCCCTATGCTTAAAGATCATGGTTTGACATAAAGCACACTTTTGCAAAAATGGAAATGTGCCTTTTACCATTTAGGGATTAGTTTTGTGTACAATGTCCAAATGACCAAGATAATGCATTATCTCAATGTATTTGCATTAAATTATGGTGTGTGAAATGGTTTAGAGGCATGAAAACTAGTACAAGGCATGCTGGTTTGAAAATGCCACTTGAGTGAACATGCATTTGCCATGGATACAAAGTGAATTTTTGCCAACTTCAAGCATTCGATTCTCCCTAACCACAAATGTGTTTGAGGAGTTCTTGGACAATTTAGAAAGCTTGAAACATTCCTATAATCCATATTTAAAATGAAACTTGAGATCCCAAGTGGAACTATGTTTAAAATGGCCAAGAAGATAGACCAAAATCCTGCCTAAACTAGGGCAAAATTTCACTAAGTTTAAAGTTTTAGGGACCCTTGTTCCAAAAATCATAACTTGAGATCCAAGCTTCTTTTGAGAAAACTTTGTGAATAAAAGTTGTATACTTTGTGGAGTACTACAACTTTCATGTTGTAAGTTTTGTTTAAATCCATTTGCATCATGGTGAAAATGTGGGGCAAAGTTAGGAAAAATTAAGAAAATTTCATAACTTTGAAAAATTCGAAGTTATGAAAATTTTCAATTTCAAACCCTAATTTGCAATTTTGGGTTTCTTGATGAACAAGTTTCATAATTTGACACATCTTGATGAAAAATGACCCTTGGCACTTGATTTTGACCAAAAAGTCAAAGTTTGACTTTTCAGTGTACAGTCAAATTTTGCTCAGTTGACTGAAAAATTCATCTGTCAATCCCATGCATTTGAGATCTTTTGAACTTGTTGAATAGGTCAAGATGATGCCATTGAACCCTTGAGTCCTTGGTTGATCTTGAATTTCCCTTGGCTAGGTCAAAAAGTCAAAAATTGCCTTTGTACAGTCAAAACCCTAAAAATGACCATTTTGCCCTTTTGGTGATCTGATCAAATTTCTTGTGGAGTTGTGGTCCAAACTTGATCAAATGGTTCATATGAGTTCATAATGTTGATGTGGGTCAAAACTCATGAGGTTTGACTCTAAATTGGCCACATTTGACTTTTTCCCCAATACAACTGATTTCTAGGTCAACTGTCCAATTGACTGGGCAAAAATTTGATTCAAGGCTTGAAACTTGGTATGGACAAACTTATGAGTCCAATATGAAGTATGAAAGTCAATTTGAGCATTAAAGGTCCAAAAATCCTTGTGCAAACTCAAACCCTAGTTTAGGTCATCAGTGCAAGGATATGTCTTGAGCAGAGCAAACCCTATCTTGATCTTGAGTTCGAAGAGCCTTGTGATGAGAAATGTTGATAAAAGGAGAGGGAAAATTTTGGGGTACAACAGTTGCCCGTGTTCAATCTTCTTGAATCTGAAGAGTTAGATTGGCAAGTTTGCCTTTCGTGACTCGAAGTTAAAAGAGGATTGGACACTTGAGTGCCCGTAAATTTGCACTCGTCAAAATGTAAATGAGGGAATGGGCTTAAATATGCCATTTGGAGATGGTAGAATCTTGCTGGAGATGGGCTTAAAGATGCCATCCAAGACTGTTTGCTGAAAATCAGGAGAATGAACGTCAGAATGGTATCCGTATTTGGAACGTATCCATGTTATATTTGGAGACTGGATTTGTATGAGTAAGGGAATGGCGTCCGTGTCTGGAGCATATCCGAGCTGTAACTGTATTTGATTCTTGAATGAATATCAGAATGACTGCCGTGTCTGGAGTGTATCTGTATTCTGAATGGGTAGCAGAGAAACACCTGTGTATGGAGCATCTACGTGCTGGGGATAAATTCTGAATGAGTGACAGAATGGCAACCGTGTCTGGAGCATATCTGGACTGTATCTGAAGTTGAGATCTGTATGAGTAGCAGAATCACTTCCATGTTTGGAGTGTATCCATACTGTAATTGGGATCCGGACAAGTGACATAATGACTTCCATATCTGGAGTGTATCTGAACTTGAAGTTGATAGTTGAATCTGAATGAGAGATAGAATGGCTTCCGTGTCTGGAGCGTATCTAGTCTGTATCTGATTGCTGAAGTCTGAATGAGTAGTAGAATGACCGCCGTGTCTGGGGGTGTATCCATACTGTATCTTGACTTGAAATTCTGAATGAGTAATAGAATGACCGCCGTGTCTAGGGGGTGTATCCGTACTGTATCTGAAATCTCTGAATAGTTGTTAAAGATAGCTTTTTAATATTATCCTGAAAAGGGTAGAATGTTAGCTAAAAACACAAAGTTATGTTGCATGATATGCATGATGCAATAAAATGTGTTCCATGAATGTTTATGATATATGAATGTCATGGATGTGCAGGTAAGCTGATTAGCTGTCTTGATGAGGAAAATAAATCCTTGATAACTGGAGATAAATGAAATCTTTGACTGCGGCCGGGGAAAGTAAATCCTTGACCGATGCTGGGGGTTCCAAAAATCTTTGGTTGTTGAAGATGAGAGAACCTTGCTGATTACTGTTGGGGAAAGAAAATCCTGGGCAACCTGCGGGGACTATCAAAACTTTGACAACTTCTGTGGGGATGTGAGAATCCTTCATGACTTTCTTGGGGAAATAAGGAAAAATCCCGACCCCTACTGGGGAATTAAAACCTGGGAGGCTTCAAATGGAGAAACAGGAACTAGAATCTTCGTTCTGCCAAGAAATAACTCTGTGGGGAGAGTGTTTATTCTGCCGGGGAAATCAGGAGCTTGGGTTGTATGCCAATTGTTGTACCCCAAAATTTTCCCTCTCATTCTTCAAGGCCTTTCTCACAAGGATTCTCAAGGTTCAAGCTTGCACAAGTACTTTGGAATTTTCCAGTACCAAAATTAAAAGGAAACTGTCAAAAAGGGAGAAAACGGATAAAAATATGATTTTGACAAAATTTGGAGAAATACAAGTGTTCTTCGTTTCAGCTCCTTCGATTGGCCTTTTGGCCTCTTTTGATACAGGCTTTGGTTGCATCCTTCGACTGGGCGATGACCTCTAGCACGCTGGCGTTGATTTACAAGGCAAGAGTTTCCTACATGCCACCTTCGATTACATCTCTGGCCTTACTGGGTTCACAATACCATGACTGCCTATTGCATGTTTCGTTTGGATGTCTGATGCTTGCATGCCTATACAAACTTTCCCTCCATGCTTTCCTTGACTCATAAAGTAATGACTAGTTATTTGAGCCACAACTTGCATGCAAAAGGCATCCCCCTTGCTAGCATGCACAAGGTACAAAGCCTCCTATAACTTCCTTCAATTCCAAGGCAAAAAGCTCCCTTTTAGTGTCCTTCGATTTGCACTTTTTTGCCTCATGTATGCCTCTTTCGAATCTGGACATTTTGCCTCCTGCATGCCTCTTTCGTTTGGGCATGTGGCTCCCTTCGTGCAAGTCTTTGTTTGAGCATTAACCTTTTGTGTGCTTGCTTGGAGTCACAAAGTTTAGACCTCCTCCATGCAGGCTTCGACAAGACATTGACTATGTTTGTACTAGCTTCGACTGGACAACATTTCTCTTTAGTATGTTGCATTTCCATCCTTGACAAACTTCAGCACATGGTTGATGGCCCCTTCAAAAGACATATAGTGGTGGACTTGAGGGGCATACATATGAGTCCATGTCGAAGGGTACACCTTACTAGTCCATTCGAAGGACACATTTGGCCCTTTTCAAAGAAGCATACATGACCCGTTCAAGGGACATGTCTCGGAATCCCATTTGAAGGACATGCTTGAGGGCCCATTCGAAGGATTTACAAAGCCCACCTTAAGGCATGTTTACCCATCCAAGGGGCACACATTTGGCCCCTTCAAATGATGCACAAAGATGATTCGTTCGAAAGACACTTGTTGGAGGAAAGTCAAACAATATGTTTGGAAGAAGAATCTGGTCGAAGGAGGGTCAAAATGAAAGGATCAAATATTCAAAGATGCTTGCTGCCAAGTTCAGGCATGGTACACTGGCCAAAACTGCTGCACAGCAGTCTTGAAACACTGCCCCGGTCTTGCACCGAAATAGCATACAAGCACTGTCCCTCGAAGGCTACAAAGAGCAGTTTACTCAAATTGTTCAAATTATTTTGTTTTCCCTCCAAAAGCTTCAGCCAACTTTGCCTATAAATAAGAGGCTCCAACACATGTTTAGGAGGACTTTTTGGCCAGGCGAATGAATCTTCAAAAAAATTCTCAAACACCATAAAGCTCTCAAACACTTAAACACTCATCAAGCACATACCCAGAATACAAACACTTATCCCCTTAGAATCTGAAACATCCCTATACCTTGTTACCCTTCGAATCCAGTAGGAAGAACCTCACACTTGTTCTTCTTTTTCGAATCCAGTATCAAAGACATAACCCCTGGTTCCTCCCTTCGAATCCAAAAGCATTCAAGGAAATCACTTAAAGACCCAGCACACGTTCCAGCCTCAAGCAAGGTAAGTCATTCTTAACCTTGAACCCTTCATTTCTAGCATAACATGTAAATAAGCTTCCTTTTCGTTTCAAACACGTACGTAGTGTTTGTTACCTTTTCGTTTCCACCCTTTTAGTTTGTTTTTATTGCCTCTCCTTTTGGTTTTGCTCTTTGGTTTATTACAAATTCTTTAAGAACTAACCTGGCCCTGAGGTAATGATAGCATGGCCTTAGGCCATGTTGCTATTTAATATCTCAAACGAAATAAACAGGAGACAGGAGTATGAAACGAAGCCTCAGGCTTCCTCACTGACTCCAGGCCCAATCGAAGGAGGCAGAAAGGCAGATTACATCTTATACTGGTTCCACTGGTCCCAATCGAAAGGCATAACATGCTGTCCCACTGGTCCCAATCGAAAGGCACAACATGCTGTCCCACTGGTCCCAATCGAAAGGCACAACATGCTAACCGTGTGGCCTCAGTCGAAAGTCATGCCTTCACCCTTTTCAGGCCAAATCGAAGAGAGCCAGAAAGTGCAAAATCGAAGGGTTTTCTGCCTCAATGGAAATACCCTCATTTTACTTGCCTTTATTTTATTTTTGCCTTTATATTTTCAAGCAATTCAATATAGTTGTAATAGTGTAGGATTTTACCTTTCTGCGCTTTATTACTTTTATATGCTTGCTAGTAAATAGGATATGTATGGCCAGATGAAATTAACAAGTAGACAATCACTAATAAAAACAAAGCATGAAAATAACACACATGCACACTTGCACCCCTAGGGTTTCAATCCACTTGTTGCCTTCAAAAATGGGCCATGATATGCATGTCAAGTACTTTGGCAAAACAAAAACAAAACAAAAGATCATAGTCCCTCAATGACGCTATCTGAGTTGCCTAAACAAAATGATCAAGTCCCTCAAGAAAATTGCCAAAAATACTTGACACCATTGCTATCATGGTCTATACGATGACCCGCGCATGTCCCGTAAAACATCCTAACACAAGGTTGTTCACCAAATACAATGGTGAAACAACACTATTAAAAGGGTTAAAAACATAAGAAAGATCTTTGAGTAAAATAGGGTAGATAACTCTTAGCTACTTGATCAAAAACTTGCAAAAACATCCTTGCTATCTTCAAAACACACTTCTCCACACAATTTCAAAACCCTACTTTCAAACATTGAAAACTTTTCAAAAGACAAAAACACCTTTGTATACATTCAAACAAGAATCATTACAAAGGTTTCCACAATGATGGCCTCTTTTCAAAACATCTTTCAAAACCACACACAAAGCACCATTTCAAACAATTGAAAAGCAAAGCAAGTGATCTAAGCAAGTAACTAAGAGCCCATGGATAACCATGGATAGAAAGGGTGCTAATACCTTCCCTTTCTATAATCTACTCCCCGAACCCAAAAAAAACATCTCAAAGGTCTTTCTTGTGCTTTTTGGCCTTTCCTTAGGATAAAATAAAAAGTCGGTGGAGACTCTTGCTAAACCGAAACATTTGCGAACACAAAACGCAAAATACCAAGTCAGTTCTCCCACCGTATCACAGAACTGGCGACTCTGCTGGGGAAATATTTCTAAAAGTGGGGTTACCTTAGGGTTTTAGATCACCTATACATGCTTACTTTGATTGCTTTGATTGCTTTACTTTTTGGGTTCCTTGTTTGGGTTTGTTGTAAATCCTACACCCGGATTTGGGGGCACCTTTTTAGGTAAGTAGCAATAAACTGTGAGGGAACTGTGCGGGGTATACCGACATGGTTGAAACAATAGCTACATTGATGTGGCACTTTGGTTGGTACCGGTAACCCTTGAGTTGAATCAAGGAGAGTACGGGGCCGCCGCATGGTGTCATGAAGCATCAACAGACTTTAGAACCTTACTTGACCATCTTGGCCTTTTTAGAGGTAGTGAGGTGACCGACTTTGGTGCAGTCCGAAGTTGGTAGACACTCGATACTACACTCATTGAGGATTGTTTTCTTGGAATATTTTGGTCGCCAGTTAAGTGGCTAAACTAAAACAATGAACACAGAAAATAATCCAGTGATATTGAGCTCCTTAGAACCCAGTTTCTATTTTAGGACAGGTTTGAGCCAGCTAACTTCAAGAGGGTACTTACCTACAAACCCCATGCAAGCCTAAACCTAAGGATTTGTCTGCTTTGTGTGAATTTGATTACCTGTATATACGCTTGCTTACTTTTGCATACATGTACATAACATCATAACATCATATCATAGCATTTTCAATAACCATTTCAAATATCTTGAGGGTCCTTTGATGCAGGGTCACGTTGAACCAGACATCTACCAAAAGGCAAGAGGGTTTTCCTCTGAACAAACGCCGTCAAAGATTAAGTGCAACAACTTGAATCAGGGGCTATGACCCACTCGACATGGTGAGCTTGATTCTCGTGGAAAGAAATCCACCGATACAAAGTTCCCCAATCAAAGATATTGATCAAAATTCGACCTCTAACATTTTCTTGTGTTTACCCCGAGAGATCCTTGAAAGCATGCATCCACATATCATGCATTGCATCGTAACAGGTTTTCCTTTTCAGGTTTCCTTATTCTCCTACTGTTTATTTCAGTAGAGATGGCTCTAGAGAGGAATGTCAAAGATATCCAGGATCAAAATGCTTAACTTCAAGAAATGTTCTTGAACTTGTCCCAGGGGCAAGAAGAAGTGAAAGCTCTCCTCGCAAGGGGCACGGTCCTAGGGAATTCAAGCAGTGTCAGGAATGATCAGTTGGAAGAACTTCAGATTGAGCTGGCAACAATGAAGATCCAGATGATGGGACAACTGGTGGGCCAGATGGCTCTCATCCAAGACTTGGCTCAAAGACAAGAAGAGCTCAGGGTTCTCGTCAACAAGCTGCTTCGGGACAACCAAGTGGGGCAATAATCTAAGGTTGAAGATCAAGTCATCATTCAACCCCCTTTGAGACAAGAAGACAAGGGAAAAGCTCCTCAACTTGCTTTAGGGTCACAAGCCCGGCAACAACCTCGTCAGCGTCAACAGGGTAATCGGCGTAAGAAAAATACGTCTGGAAGACATTTCTCTGAGACTGACATACCATCATCTCTAATACTGAAACGCTTGTTGGAGGTCAATCTGCTTGCTTTAAAGGATCCTATTCGGAAGCCCAATACCTCTACTCCTAGCTATCACCCTGACGCGTTTTGTGTATACCACTCCCATAGTCCTGGACATGACACCGATGACTGTTGGGCTTTGAAAAATAAGATCCAAGACTTGATTGACGAAGGAATGCTGGAACTCATGCCGGATGGCGCGATGAAAATCTTCCGCTAATGGTCCTCCATTTGAAATGACAAAATTCGAACCAAGAGACTTTTGTTCCATTTGAATTTTCAAGTTGTAATTTCTTTTGTTGTTCAAATAATTATCTGTTGATGTCAAACTCTGTTTCATTAATGCATTGCATATGTTTGTCTTGAATTCATCCATTCGTTTTCACTATTCTTAAACTATGCTTTCTACTTTCTTTATGATATTTAACTCATGATAAAAAGCTACAAGCCTTTAGAGGGAGGATGATGAAACAATACCATAATCTCATACAGTATGATTTTGAACAGACCTTGCTGACGATGTACATGCGTTTCTTTCAAATCCTAAACACTGGAGTTATAAGGAAGATAATCCCTAGTCAACCCCTTCGAGCCAAAGAAGTAGGAGTTTTTTGTTTTAAACACAAATTAAAACCTTTGATTAAACCTGGGGCAGGGTAGTCTCTCAGTTAATTCAAAAAAGATGCGCATTGAAGTCGCAAACTCTTAGTTCGTAATACAACGAATAACATCAAAAACTTTCCTTTGGAACCAAAATACAGTGATGGTTCCTTATTTCATAGGCAGTCATTATCTCTCAAAAGATAAAAGCCCACTGAGCCAAAACCTACAAAGGAGGCTTAAGAAAGCTGGGGCATCCCGCTGACTGTGATCTCGAAAACAGGAACAGTCAGGCAAAAGCTAGGGATAACAAATAAAAAAAAGGGGTCATTACCAATCCTCAACAACATGAAAAATGTTGTAAAAATAATGACTGTCTTCCAATAAACTCAACTGGTGAACCATCACCCAAAAGTCGTTCCAAACTCGAATAGAGTTCGACGCCCAAATTAACTGAGTCTAGGATTGAAGAACATCACGAAGAGCGGGTGGGTACCAATATACTTTGAGCCTTTATCCTTTGTTTCTTAAACCGTGAACCAAGCCACGTTACAACCCTTCGAAAGTCCTAATTGAAGCATGTGTTAGTTCGAAAGCATACTGTTACAAAAGGTATCCTGACTCCTGTAAGGCTTTGCCCTAAATCTTGTGTTGAATTTGTCTTATAAAAAGTTTTATGCTAAAAAACGCATTTTTCAAAACTTCGAGACAAGCATAAACTTTGCATTGTTTGAATATCGTTGTTTGCACATGGTTATTTGTTTGACAGCGAATAAATCCACACAGTGAATGTTCGGAAGAACAAAAACTCTCTCGGTGAATAAAATCACTTCAAGCGGGATGACACTTCCGTTACAAAAATCTCCTATCAACAAAAGGGGATTTGATATGGTATTGTCCAGTAAACCTGGGGCAGTCCAGTCAAGATTTCAACAAATCTTTCAAAGCTCAGTGAACCTGGGGCAGTCCAGCCAAAATTTCAAGAAATCTCTCAATTGCGGGATAACCCGGGGCAAGTCTCCGTCACCATCACTTGGGGAATTTAAACGTCAATCTCATCAAAGGGTTACGAACAATCTAAGTTTCCTGACAATGCCACTAGCATCTGATACTAGGGGCAGTGATGAAACCTCTCCGAAATCTTTCTGAAAAAGAAATTCAAGCGTCCTCGAGAAGTTTATCATCTCTCTAAACAGACCATCAGTCATGGGTTTATTTCCCCAACATTTGTCAAGGGTTTATTCTCCAAAATAAATTACAGTTCAAGTTGAACGGTCGTTCAAAATTTCCTTCATCACCTGCTGGAAGTTACGATCATCATCAAAAAATTTCTTCATCACCTGTTGGAAATTACAGCCACCAACAGAATAACAGACAACTGAAGCTCCTAAAAATTTGTTTCTCTCAAAGAATAAAGATTCTCATCCTTGAAACCCCAGTAGATTGGCATGCAACCCAAACTGCTTATTCCCCAAGCAGTCAGTAGTCAGCAGTCAGCAAGGATTTCTCATCTTCAGTAATCAAAGATTTTTGGAATCCCTAGTTTCGGTCAGGGATTTATTTTCCCCGGCAGCAGTCAAAGATTTCGTTATCTCCAGCTATCCGGATTTTATTTTCCTCAATAAAACGACTACTCAACTTACATGCATAACCATTACATTCATATATCATAAACATTGATGAAATACAATTCATTACATCATACATATCATGTAACATAACTTTGTGTTTAGCTGACACTTTATCCATTTCAGGATAAGATCAAAAGGCTATCATTAACAATTATTCAGATACAGTATGGATACACCCCAGACACGACGGTCATTCTATTACTCATTCAGAACTCCAAGTCAGATACAGTATGGATACACCCCAGACACGACGGTCATTCTATTACTCATTCAGAACTCCAAGTCAGATACAGTATGGATACACCCCAGACACGGCAGTTATTCTATTACTCATTCAGAACTCCAAGTCAGATATAGTATGGATACACCCCAGACACGGCGGTCATTCTATTTCTTATTCAGAATTTCAAGTCAGATACAGTATGGATACACCCCAAACACGACGGTCATTCTATTACTCATTCAGAATTTCAAGTCAGATACAGTATGGATACACCCCAAACACGGCGGTCATTCTATTACTCATTCAGAATTTCAAGTCAGATACAGTATGGATACACCCCAAACACGATGGTCATTCTATTACTCATTCAGAATTTCAAGTCAGATACAGTATGGATACACCCCAAACACGGCGACCATTCTATTACTCATTCAGAATTTCAAGTCAAAATACAGTACAGATACACCCCAGACACGGCGGTCATTCTACTATTCATTCAAACTTCGGCAATCCGATACCAATTAGATACGCTCCAGACACAACAACCATTCTATCTCTCATTCAGATTCAATTATCAAAACTCAAGTTCAAATGCATTCCAGACACAGGTACCATTCTGACCCTTACATCAGCAGTTTGATTCCCTCAGTGCAGTCGCCACGGAAGTCATTCTGTCACTTATTCAGATCCCAGTTACAGTTTCAGATACACTCCAGACACAGAAGTCATTCTGCTACTCATACAGATCTCAACTTCAAATATGGTCCAGATACGCTCCAGACACGGTTGCCATTCTGTCACTCATTCAGAACTTATCCTTAGCACACAGTTGCTCCATACACAGATTTTTCTCTGTTACCCATTCAGAATACAGATACACTCCAGACACGGCAGTCATTCTGATATTCATTCAAAGAATCAAATACAGTTACAACCCAGTTACGCTCCAGACACAGACGCCATTCTTTGGCTCATATAGACTCAGTCTCCAGATACAGTTCAAATGCATTCTAGACACGGATACCATTTTGATGCTCATTCTTCGGACCTACAACATTGCAATTCCACAAACATTCTTGGATGGCATCTTTAAGCCCATCTCCAGCAAGATTCCACCATCTCCAAATGGCATCTTTAAGCCCATTTCCTCAACTATATTTTGACGAGTGCAAATTTACGGGCACTCTAGTGTCCAATCCTCTTTTACCTTTGAGTCGCGAAAGGCAAACTTGCCAATCTAACTCTTCAAGTTCAAGAAGATTGAACAGGGGCAGCTGTTGTACCCCAAAATTTTCCCTCTCAATCTTCAAGGCCTTTCTCACAAGGATTCTAAAGGTTCAAGCTTGCACAAGTACTTTGGAATTTTCCAGTACCAAAATTAAAAGGAAACTGTCAAAAAGGGAGAAAACAGATAAAAATATGATTTTGACAAAATTTGGAGAAATACAAGTGTTCTTCGTTTCAGCTCCTTCGATTGGCCTTTTGGCCTCTTTTGATACAGGCTTTGGTTGCATCCTTCGACTGGGCGATGGCCTCTGGCACGCTGGCGTTGATTTACAAGGCAGGAGTTTCCTACATGCCACCTTCGATTGCATCTCTGGCCTTACTGGGTTCACAATACCATGACTGCCTATTGCATGTTTCGTTTGGATGTCTGATGCTCGCATGCCTATACAAACTTTCCCTCCATGATTTCCTTGACTCATAAAGTAATGACTAGTTATTTGAGCCACAACTTGCACACAAAAGGCATCCCCCTTGATAGCATGCACAAGGTAAAAAGCCTCCTATAACTTCCTTCGATTCCAAGGCAAAAAGCTCCCTTTTGGTGTCCTTCGATTTGCACTTTTTTGCCTCATGTATGCCTCTTTCGAATCTGGACATTTTGCCTCCTGCATGCCTCTTTCGTTTGGGCATGTGGCTCCCTTCGTACAAGTCTTTGTTTGAGCATTGACCTTTTGTGTGCTTGCTTGGAGTCACAAAGTTTAGACCTCCTCCATGCAGGCTTCGACAAGACATTGACTATGTTTGTACTAGCTTCGACTGGACAACATTTCTCTTTAGTATGTTGCATTTCCATCCTTGACAAACTTCAGCACATGGTTGATGGCCCCTTCAAAAGACATATAGTGGTGGACTTGAGGGGCATACATATGAGTCCATGTCGAAGGGTACACCTTACTAGTCCATTCGAAGGACACATTTGGCCCTTTTCAAAGAAGCATACATGACCCGTTCAAGGGACATGTCTCGGAATCCCATTTGAAGGACATGCTTGAGGGCCCATTCGAAGGATTTACAAAGCCCACCTTAAGGCATGTTTACCCATCCAAGGGGCACACATTTGTCCCCTTCAAATGATGCACAAAGATGATTCGTTCGAAAGACACTTGTTGGAGGAAAGTCAAACAATATGTTTGGAAGAAGAATCTGGTCGAAGGAGGGTCAAAATGAAAGGATCAAATATTCAAAGATGCTTGCTGCCAAGTTCAGGCATGGTACACTGGCCAAAACTGCTGCACAGCAGTCTTGAAACACTGCCCCGGTCTTGCACCGAAATAGCATACAAGCACTATCCCTCGAAGGCTACAAAGAGCAGTTTACTCAAATTGTTCAAATTATTTTGTTTTCCCTCCAAAAGCTTCAGCCAACTTTGCCTATAAATAAGAGGCTCCAACACATGTTTAGGAGGACTTTTTGGCCAGGCGAATGAATCTTCAAAAAAATTCTCAAACACCATAAAGCTCTCAAACACTTAAACACTCATCAAGCACATACCCAGAATACAAACACTTATCCCCTTAGAATCTGAAACATCCCTATACCTTGTTACCCTTCGAATCCAGTAGGAAGAACCTCACACTTGTTCTTCTTTTTCGAATCCAGTATCAAAGACATAACCCCTGGTTCCTCCTTCGAATCCAGAAGCATTCAAGGAAATCACTTAAAGGCCCATCACACGTTCCAGCCTCAAGCAAGGTAAGTCATTCTTAACCTTGAACCCTTCATTTCTAGCATAACATGTAAATAAGCTTCCTTTTCGTTTCAAACACGTACGTAGTGTTTGTTACCTTTTCGTTTCCACCCTTTTAGTTTGTTTTTATTGCCTCTCCTTTTAGTTTTGCTCTTTGGTTTATTACAAATGCTTTAAGAGCTAACCTGGCCCTGAGGTAATGATAGCATGGCCTTAGGCCATGTTGCTATTTAATATCTCAAACGAAATAAACAGGAGACAGGAGTATGAAACGAAGCCTCAGGTTTCCTCACTGACTCCAGGCCCAATCGAAGGAGGCAGAAAGGCAGATTACATCTTATACTGGTTCCACTGGTCCCAATCGAAAGGCACAACATGCTGTCCCACTGGTCCCAATCGAAAGGCACAACATGCTGTCCCACTGGTCCCAATCGAAAGGCACAACATGCTGACCGTGAGGCCTCAGTCGAAAGTCATGCCTTCACCCTTTTCAGGCCAAATCGAAGAGAGCCAGAAAGTGCAGAATCGAAGGGTTTTCTGCCTCAATCGAAAGACCCTCATTTTTCTTGCCTTTATTTTACTTTTGCCTTTGTATTTTCATGCAATTCAATATGGTTGTAATAGTGTAGGATTTTACCTTTCTGTGCTTTATTACTTTTATATGCTTGCTAGTAAATAAGATATGTATGGCCAAATAAAATCAACAATTAGACAATCACTAATAAAAACAAAGCATGAAAATAACACACATGCACACTTGCACCCCTAGGGTTTCAATCCACTTGTTTCCTTCAAAAATGGGCCATGATATGCATGTCAAGTACTTTGGAAAAACAAAAACAAAACAAAATATCATAGTCCCTTAATGACGCTATCTGAGTTGCCTAAACAAAATGATCAAGTCCCTCAAGAAAATTGCCAAAAATACTTGACACCATTGCTATCATGGTCTATACGATGACCCCGCCTTTCCCGTAAAACATCCTAACATAAGGTTGTTCACCAAATACAATGGTGAAACAACACTGTTAAAAGGGTTAAAAACATAAGAAAGATCTTTGAGTAAAATAGGGTAGATAACTCTTAGCTACTTGATCAAAAACTTGCAAAAACATCCTTGCTATCTTTAAAACACACTTCTCCACACAATTTCAAAACCCTACTTTCAAACATTGAAAACTTTTCAAAAGACAAAAACACCTTTGTATACATTCAAACAAGAATCATTACAAAGGTTGACACAACAATGGCCTCTTTTCAAAACATCTTTCAAAACCACACACAAAGCACCATTTCAAACAATTGAAAAGCAAAGCAAGTGATCTAAGCAAGTAACTAAGAGCCCATGAATAACCATGGATAGAAATGGTGCTAATACCTTCCCTTTCTATAATCTACTCCCCGAACCCAAAAAAACATCTCAAAGGTCTTTCCTGTGCTTTTTGGCCTTTCCTTAGGATAAAATAAAAAGTCGGTAGCGACTCTTGCTAAACTGAAACATTTGCGAACACAAAACGCAAAATACCAAGTCAGTTCTCCCACCGTATCACACCAATCTACTGGGGAATTATCTTAGTCGGGGATAAGACAAAAAATTAACTGTTATCTGGTTGATCCTCAGACTTTTAAGATAACCTGCTGGGGAAATTGGGGAAAACTGAATGGTTCCCGCTGGGGATTGATAGTTGGAAATTTGACTCCACTGGGGAAGAAGGTTTCATCTTCGCTGAGGGTCTGTAGTTCAAAGCTTTTGGGCTCCACTGGGGGATCGGGAGTTTAGAGACTTAATTCTGATGGGAATTTTGAAGCTTAACTCCGATGGGGTTATGTACTTCAAGGTTTTAACTCTGTTGAGGATCTGAATGACATATTGTAGGGGATTTCTTCTGGAATAGCCTAAAGACAGTTTCCTATACTTTCGACCTATCACTAATTGTCCTTTCTTATTTTGTTTTATTTGTAAGCAGTGATTATATTCAAATGCATATGCCTATTTAACAAACAATTGGACATTTTCAAATAAAACATAAGTGTGAAAAGAAAGGAAAGGCAAGCAAATTTCTGCACTTTGAAGTATTTTTATATTAACTTTTGTAAGTATTTTGTACAAAGGAGACATACATCCTAGTAAGAGAATGTTGTCGTAAAAATTGAGAAAAATTTTATACAAAGAAAGATGGCTATGTGTAACAATTCCATGGGGTTCCCATTCTGCTATAGCCTTCACAACTCTGAGTATCTTGTCCATTCGTTGCTTCGTCCGAAGGTGATTGGATTGATCATGAGCCTGGAGTTTGGTCGTGAAGAGATTGTCCTTAAAGTGATCAGACGAGACGTAGTCATACGCTTTAATTCCCTAACTTTTGCCTAGACCTCCCTTTCGGGTTTTCAGTCCACAGGGAAACCCTTTTTTGCCCAAGTCGCCCTTTCGGGTTTTCAACTTGCTGGGTGTACATATTTTTTGCCTGAACCGCCCTTTCGGGTTTTCGATTCACCGAGATGCCCATTTTTGCCCAAGTCGCCCTTTCGAGTTTTCAACTTGTCGGGTCATTTATGCGTAGTATCTTTTGACTATGTCTGCATTTGCAGGGTTTGGCAGGTCGTCACCATCCATGGTGGTCAGAATCATTGCCCCACCAGAAAAGATGTTCTTGATCACAAATGGTCCTTCGTAAGTAGGAGTCCATTTACCCCTGGGATCACTTTGCGGCAAGATGATCCGCTTGATTACAAGATCTCCGACTTGATATACCTGACGCTTGACTTTCTTATTGAAAGCCTTGATCATCCGTTTTTGATACGTCTGACCATGACAAACAGCAGTAAGTCGCTTCTCGTCGATCAAATTAAGTTGATCAAGCCGGGTCTGAATCCAATCGTCTTCACTTAAACCAACATCCTTCATAATCCTTAAAGAAGGAATCTGAACTTCCATAGGTAAAACAACCTCCATGCCATATACCAAAGAAAAGGGGGTTGCCCTAGTTGAAGTACGCGTAGTGGTACGATATCCATGCAGAGCAAATGGTAACATCTCATGCCAGTCCTTGTAGGCGATTGTCATCTTTTAAATGATCTTCTTGATATTTTTGTTTGCAGCTTCAACTGCATCGTTCATCTTTGGTCGGTAGGGAGATGAATTGTGATGTTGAATATTGAACTGCTCGCAAAGAGCGGTGATCATAGTGTTGTTCAAATTTGTACCATTGTCCGTGATGATTCTGTCGGGGATACCATACCGGCATATGAGATTCTGCTTGATGAAGCGGGCAACCACATTCTTTGTAACAGAGGCGTAGGAAGCTGCTTCGACCCACTTGGTAAAGTAATCAATAGCGACCAAGATGAAGCGATGTCCATTGGATGCTGTAGGCTTGATCTCTCCAATCATGTCGATTCCCCACATCGCGAATGGCCAAGGAGCTATTAGAACGTTGAGAGGAACAGGAGGAATATGTACCTTGTCAGCATAGACCTGACATTTGTGACAAGTATGGGAATGTTGATGACAGTCAGCTTCCATGGTAGACCAGTAGTAGCCTGCCCTTAGAATCTTCTTAGCCATCGTATGTCCGCTCAAATGGGTGCCAAATGTGCCACTATGTATTTCGGTCATGATCAACTCTGCTTCAACCTTGTCCACACAACGAAGTAGAACACAATCATGGTTGCGCTTATATAGGATACCATTGCTCAGGAAGAACTTGGCAGCAAATCTCCTTAAGAACTTTTTGTCATTGACTGAAGCTCCTTCAGGGTATTCTCGAGTCTGGAGATACCTTTTGATTTCATGAAACTAGGGTTGTTCCACTACTTCTTCGGTATTAATCTCATGACAGTGCGCAGGTTCGTCCATTCGTTCGATGGTGATTTGGGGAACCTCATTATCCCAGTTGAGTTTAAACATGGAAGACATCGTAGCCAGAGCCTCTGCTAGCTGATTTTCTTCTCGCGGAAATTGCTCAAAGGGAATCTGCTCGAAATGAGGCAACAAGGTCAGGACATGTTCTTTGTATGGGATAAGATTAGGATGCTTAGTGTCATACTCTCCTTTGATTTGACTGATAACCAAAGCTGAGTCCCCAAATACGACCAGAGGTTTGATTCCCAAGTCGATTGCGGCCTTGAGACCAAAGATACAAGCTTCATATTCGGCCATGTTGTTGGTGCAACTGAAGCAGAGTCTAGCAGTTAAAGGTGTATGACAACCTTATGGAGAAATAAGTACTGCACCGATACCGTTACCAAGCGCATTTGAAGCACCATCAAAGTACAAGGTCCATCGGGATCCTTGTTCAGGTCCGTCATACGGTCCGTTACCTTCAATTTTATCCAATGTCATGATGTCCTCGTCAGGGAAGTCGAATTTCATAGATTGGTAATCTTCGACGACTTAATGAGCTAGACGGTAAGCTAGTACACTCCCCTTTATAGCTTTTTGGGTTGTGTACTGAATATCATACTCTGTCAAGATCATTTGCCATCTAGCAATTCTTCCAGATAAAGCAGGCTTCTCGAAGATATACTTAATCGGATCCATCTTGGAAATCAGCAAAGTGGTATGTGTCAACATATACTGCCTTAGCCGGCGAGCAGACCATACCAAAGTGCAACAAGTTTTCTCGAGCAGTGAGTAGCGAGTATCACAGTCGGTAAATTTTTTGCTAAGGTAATAAATGGCATGCTCTTTTCGGCCAAACTCGTCATGTTGGCCCAGTACGCACCCCATTGAGTTATCCAAAACAGTCAGATACATGATTAACGACCTTCCTTCGACGGGTGGCATAAAGATAGGAGGTTCCAGCAAATACTCCTTGATCTTATCAAAAGAAACTTGATAATCATTGTTCCATTCAACTACCTGATCTTTCTTCAACAGCTTGAAGATTGGCTCACAGGTAGATGTTAGGTGAGAGATGAACCTTGCAATATAGTTTAAGCGTCCCAAGAAACCTCTAACCTCCTTTTTAGTGCGGAGGGCAGGCATTTCTTGTATAGCTTTGACTTTAGCAGGATCAACCTCAATGCCTTTGTTGCTGACGATAAATCCCAAAAGTTTACCAGACCTGACTCCAAAAGTGCACTTGCTAGGGTTCAGTCTGAGCTTATATTCCTTCAATCTGACAAACAGCTTTTGCAGATGATCGAGGTGTTCTTCTTCTGTCTGTGAATGGGCTATCATGTCGTCTACATAGACTTCGATCTCATGATGTATCATATCATGAAACAAAGCTACCATGGCACGCTGATAGGTTGCCCCGACATTCTTCAGTTCGAATGGCATCACTTTATAGCAGAAGGTACCCCACTGCGTAACAAAAGTAGTCTTCTCCATGTCCTCGGGGGCCATTTTGATCTGGTTGTATCCCGAGAATCCATCCATGAAGGAAAATACCTTGTGTTGAGCTGTGTTGTCAACCAAGATGTCAATGTGTGGTAGTGGAAAATCATCTTTAGGGCTAGCCTTGTTTAGGTCTCTGTAGTCCACACACATTCTGACTTTGCCGTCCTTCTTAGGCACGGGCACAGTGTTAGCAACCCATTATGGATATGAAGTAACAGCCAGAAAACCAGCATTGAATTGTTTCATCACTTCAGCTTTGATCTTTTTAGACATGTCGGGCCTCATCCGGCGGACTTTTTGTTTGATTGGTGGGCAGTCTTCTCTTGTAGGGAGACAGTGAACCACAATATCTGTATCCAATCCCGGCATGTCTTCATAGGACCAGGCAAATATCTCAACATATTCGTTCAACAGCTGAACCAGACGCTCTTTGACACTTGGCTCCAGGTTGGCACCCACCTTAACCTATTTCTTGTCTTCCTCCGTTCCCAAATTGACAGTCTCCAGCAACTCTTCATGGGGCAGAATAGCCCTTTCCTCTTGTTGCAAAAGTCTAGCTAACTCCCCAGGCACTTCACAGTATTCATCACCTTCATACTCGGCATGATTGACCAAATCTTCAGAGTCTCTAAAGGCCAAAGCAGAATAGTCACCCATGGAATCCGGAGTGGATGGGTACCTGCATTTTGTGAGTGTGGGTGTGTGTAAGGGATAGCCATCCTTAAACAAAACAAAATTTAAAAGGAAAGAAAATGAACACAACAGTTTATAGATGAAAACGTCCAATGATTCATTAAAAAATGGCATATGATAATGAAGAAATCAAGCCCTTACAAATGGACCTATATACCCCGGGTAAGGCATAAGGTGAAAAGAGTGTACGAATTGTTTAATTATTACAGACCAAAATAGGAAATTGTTCAAAGATAAATTACTGGTTGATGAAAGTGATGGGAACGAAGTCTTTCGCTTCCCAGTTGCTTAATCCTCCTTCGACGGTTGGAAAGATCCAATCTTCAAAGTTGTCTTCTTCATCAACATCTTCTAAGGCATTAATTCCATGGTGAGTGATTTTTAAGGGTGGTCCTCTAGCCCGGGAGCGACGTACAGCCTTCTGGCCAGCAGCAGTAAACCCTAGTCCGAACTTGTCTGTCTTGTGAGAAAAATCAGGCAGTTACCCCCACACCGTACTCCCTTCTTCTTTGATTACAGCCTCCGCATCCTTGAGGGATGCCATCCTAGACACTGGCTCGAAAACTACAGGCACATCTGTCATTGTCTTTGCAACTGCGACTTCAGGAGAAACCTCCTCAAAGTGTTGGAAATGCGTTTCTATGAACTCTCCATCCAACTCCACATAGCGGAAGGAGTTAAGGTGACTTATCATGTACTCTTCCTCGCCGTGCACCGTTATGATCTTACCCTGAACTGGATACTTTAGCATTTGATGTAGAGAGGAAGTGACTGCCCCATCGTTATAGATCTATGGCCTTCCCAACAAGAATGAATATGAAGGACGAATGTCTATCACATAAAAAGTAGAGTTGAAAATTTCTGTACCCACTTTGATTGGAATATCCACTTCTCCGCGAACCATCCTCTTAGAACCGTTGAAGGCTCTAACAACGATGTTACTGGGCTTTAGGGTCAAACCTTCACAGTCCAATCTGCCTAACACCTTCTTCGGTAGCACATTTAAAGATGAACCGGTGTCAACCAGAACATGGGCAAGTGTGGTTCCCCTGCACTCTACTGAGACATGCAACGCGTCATTGTGTTTTCTTCCCTTAGGGGTCAAATCAGCATCGGAAAAACCAAGACCATTATCGGCGGTAAGGCTAGCCACGCACTCTTGAAACTGGTCTGCAGAAGTTTCTTGAGGCACGTGTGCCGTCTTTAGAAATTTGATCAAGGCTTTAGCATGAGCCTCAGAGCAGAGTAGGAGAGCCAACATGGAGATTTTGGAAGGGGTTTGCCCTAGCTGCTCCACGACATCGTAGTCGCTCTTCTTGATTATCTTTAAGATTTCTTCCATTTCTTTTGGGGTGGTCTCAGGGATAACCACAGTATGAGCCTTCGTCCTGACAGGCGTTTCTAGTATCCCTTTACCTTTGGTAGTAACATCAGAAGTTCCAGCTTCGGGAGCATCCAATTCTTCAATTACCGGGCTTTGCACAGATGGCTTAACAGGCACAGAAACTATCGAGGGTCCGAAGACTTCCCGTGGAGGAGCAATCTCCGGAGAGAAGATCCTTCCGCTACGAGTTATCTTGCTTATTCTTACAATATTCCCTATATCAGGGGTTTCATCATCAAAATTCTCTTGGACTGATTCAATCTGTTTGACACCATGGTAGAAGATTTCTCCTCCGTAATTCCATGGTATCGTCTTGTTAGATTTATACGGGACGGGCCCCGACATGGTGATTTTCAACGGTACAAACTTAGGATCAGGCGTAATCTTAACAGGCCTTTTGCAGGTCTTGGAAAGATCTTCGGAGATGGTTATTATAGCAATGCCATTGGTTGAAGTAACAAAAGTAGCAGGAGTAACATGAGTGACAGAATCAACAAGAGTCTTTTGAAATAGGGTCTCTTGGGTATCCATCAGGCATTGGATGCCTGATTTCAACAGTGGGCAATCAGCTTGCAAGTTTGAACAAAAGTAACAGTCTTTTCCGCAGCCTGGGAATATCTCGACTCTCATCAAATTCACTTTAATCACTGGTAACGGAGTCAAAAGGTCAGCAACATTGGTAACATGAAGATATACCATAACGGCATGGACATTATGACCGTGCTTGGGCATTGGGGAAGAAATCACATTCGGCTTTTCGGGCGCATCAATTCTACCTCCTTGGCGTCTATCAAGTCTTGGATCTTGTTTTTAAGAGCCCAACAGTTGTTGGTATCATGCCCTACACTGTCAGAGTGGTATGCACATTTTGCATTGGAGTGATAATAAGGAGAAGAGGTATTAGGGTTTTTCGGTGCTTCTTTCAAGTTGGTGAGATTCAGCTTTAACAGATGAGGGAGGACCTGAGCCAGTGTCATGTTGATTCGAGTGAACTGTCGTTGTGGCCTTTCTGCCCTTTGCTGATTAACTCTTGGTTGATTGCTGCGAGGTTGATCGGTTGAGGAGTTTTGGATCATCACAGCCCCCACCGTTGGTCGGCGCTCCGTTCTTCCTTGACTTTTCTGGGAATAAACAACAGAAGCTTCTTTCTTGGCTAGGAAGGTCTTCTTAATAGTAGTGGAAGCGGAGGCATCCTTCTGAATTTTACCACTTTTAATGCCAACCTAGACCCTTTCCCCCGTCAGAATTAATTCGGTGAATCCTGCAGATGAACTCCCGATTAAATGATTGAAGAATGGACCTGACAGAGTCCCTAGAAACATGTCAACCAGTTCTCTATCCGACAAAGGTGGCTGCACCCTTCCAGCCAAATCCCGCCACTTCTGGGCATACTCCTTAAATCCCTCATTAGAAACCATACCCATACTCTGTAGTTGAGTACGAGTAGGCGCTAAATCTGCATTATATTGGTATTGTCGGTAGAAGGCAGTAGCTAAGTCTTCCCAGTTATGAACATCCGACCTCTCAAGTTGATAAAACCAGTCCAGTTGTGTACCCGACAAGCTATCTTGAAAAAAGTGGACCCAAAGATCCTTATTAGAAGAGTGAGGTTGGATCTTTCTAACATAGGATCTCAGATGCATTTTTGGACAGGAAAAACCGTCATACTTAGCAAATGTAGGTACTTTGAACTTGGGAGGAATGACGATCCCAACAACCAATCCTAGTTCTTCGAAATCTAAACCAGGTACCCTTTGCAACTCCATGGCTGCCAACCGATCCTCAAGATTTTTATACTTATCATCCGCCGGGGGATATTGCTGTTCTGAGTAATCTTCGTCCTCTTCCTCTTCTTCTTCTTCAGCTTCAGATTCAGAAGGCATTGCAACGCCTTTTCCTTTACCAACCCCTTCGTCAGATGTCGAGGGGAATTCCAGAACTCTCCTAGCCTGATGCTCAAATCTCCTTCCCACAGTGGCTACCCCAAATCTTTTCTTTTTCTTCCTTTCTGGTTCCTTCTCTTTCTCTAACAGTGCTTTGAGATCCTCTTGACCCTTTGCTAAGGTCATAAGGAGTTGTTGGAATTGCAAATTCTGTGCTTGCAGATCCTTAACTGTCAGCTCCAAATCCATCTTGCTAAAATAAACAGCAGAAAGATAAGGAAACCTGGTGTGAAGACCTGTTTATGCATATGATGAATGATATGTTATTCATGTAATGCATTCAAGGATTCGGAAATTCAAATTTGTTGCAAACAAAAAGAATACACGTCATATTAAGAAGAAATTTGTTAGTACATAAATGCCCCATGGGCAAAATATTACGAAATTCTTAATGTAAAAAGACATTGCGCATCCTCTTTGGCGCTATGTAAGTGTTGAGAGTCTCCTCTTCGTGAAGTCGGTGGGTAAGTTCCAAAACCTTCTTCTCATTGGCATAGAAGCTGGCTTCAAAAGTATTTCGTTCTTCCTTGAGGTGGATCCAACTCTTTTGTAACTCTTCCAATGATGTTGGCATGTCAGGATGTAGGAGGGTGTATGGAACCTCTCCTTCCATAACAAGACCTTTGATCACGGGGAGAATGTGAGGGTATAGCATCATAAGATTCTGGGCGCGAGTTCGTACCCACCTGAGATAAGGCTCAAGGGGGATGGAATTCTTGTGCCCCAATGTCTTACTATCCACTTTGTTGGGCATCCTCCAAGCTCGGATAAACCTTTGTCGAAGTCCTTGCGCATCATTGTCGAAGTCAAAAACCAGGTTAGGAATCAGCATATCATGAGGGCCATCCCTTCGAGCATATCCAAATTGTCTTAGAGCTAAACAGGGGTTATAGGTAATGCTTCCCCTAATTCCAAGTAATGGGACATTAGGGAATTCTCCACAACGGTCAATGATGATGACATTTTCTCTGGACCGAGAACACCAATGAACATCAGAATGTGTGAGGGTCATCAACTGTTGTGACCACCTTAAACCCTGCTCATTCTTCAAAACTGTTTAGGGAAGGTGAGAAATAAACCACCTTGCTAGAAGAGGAGTATATCACATGAGAACACCTCTTTTCCTCATTGTTCGTGTGTAAAATGAGTGTAGGATGTCCCCAAGCAATGTAGGCACAAGATTCCGAGATATGAAAATCTTGACAGCATTTACATCTATAAGCTGATCAGGGTTTGGGAACAAGACCAATCCATAGATGAGGAGTGCCACAATCTCTTGAAAAGCTTGTAGATCTAGAGAATTCTAGCAGTCTTGTGCCTTCTCAAACAGAAACTTTGCCAAGAAACCCTTGACACCACTTCTGGTTTCCCAATGACCTTTGATATCAGATGATTGCAAGTGTAATGCTTGAGCAACATCTTCAGGCTTTGGTTCTCTTTCCGTACCATTGTAGGGTAGTTTATGAAGAATAGGAATCCTCAGGAGTTGAGAAAATTCCTCCAAAGTAGGTACTACTTGGTAATCAGGGAATGTGAAACAGTGGTGTAGGAGGTCAAAGAACTGGAAGAGAACTTTCACCATGTCTTCTTCAATGTTGGAGTTGACCAAGTTGAGAAGTCTACCATGTCTTTCACTGAAGAGGGAATTCTCTGGAATCTTGTAAGTAAGCTCCTTGAGTTGAGGAGGGATTCTCACAAGGTTAACTTTAATTGTTTTCCTGCGAAGAGGTTCCTTGACCTACAAAACAAGAACAAAGATGAAGATCCAAACCCTTGAAATGGTTAGTGGATGCATATGATGCTTTATGATGTTCATGATGTATGCACAAGAACATGTACAAACAAGTCATACAAGTTCCTAATTTCAGGCTTGCACGAGGTTTCATAGGTAAGTACCCTCTTGAAGTTAGTTGGATCAACCTGTCCTACAAATAGTAACCGGGTTCTAAGGAGCTCAATATCACTGGATTATTTTCTGTGTTCATTGTTTTGGTTTAGCCACTTAACTGGCGACCAAAATATTCCAAGAAAACAACCCTCAATGAGTGTAGTATCGAGTATCTACCAACTTCGGACTGCACCAAAGCCGGTCATCTCACTACCCCTAAAAAAGGCCAAGATGGTCAAGTAAGGTTCTAAGAGTTCATTAGTGCTTTATGACATCACTCAGCGGCCCAATATTCTCTTTGATTGACTCAAAGGCTACCGTTACTCACAAATATGTCGCACTAATATAGCTATTGCTTCAACCATGTCAGTATACCCCACACAGTTTCCACAACGTATTGCTATTTACCTATGAATGTTTCCCAAAAATCCGGGTGGAAGATTCAAAACCCAAACAAGAGAACCAAATGTAAAGCAATCAAAGCAAACAAGATAATCATACAAAAGGTGATCTAAATCCTGAGGTTACTCCACTTTTAAAGTTTTTCCCAGCAGATTCTCCAGTTCTGTGATACGGTGGGAGAACTGACTTGGGATTTTGCGTTTGTGTTCGCAAATGTTTTGGTTTAGGAAGAGTCGCCACCGACTTTTTATTTTATCCTAAGAAAAGGTCAAAAAGCACAGGAAAGAACTTTGAGATGTTTTCTTTGGTTCGGGGAGTAGATTATGAAAAGGGAAGGTGCAAGCATCCTTTTCATCCATGGTTATCCATGGGCTCTTAGTTACTTGTTTAGATCACTTGTTTTCGCTTTTCAATTGTTTGAAATGGTGCTTTGTGTGTGGTTTTGAAAGATATTTTGAAAAGAGGCCATCGTTATGGCAACCTTTGTAATGATTCTTGTTTGAATGTATACAAAGGTGTTTTTGTCCTTTGAAAAGATTTCAATGTTTGAAAGTTTGTTTTGGAAAATGTTTTGAATTTGTGTTGTGAAGTGTGTTTGAAAATAACAAGGATGTTTTTGCAAGCTTTTGATCAAGTAACTAAGAGTTATCTACCCTATTTTACTCAAAGATCTTTCCTATGTTTTTAACCCTTTTGACAGTGTTGTTTCACCATTGCATTTGGTGAACAACCTTGTGTTAGAATGTTAAATGGGACAGGTGCAGGCCATCGTATAGACCATGATAGCAATTGTGTTAAGCATCTTTGGAAATTTTCTTGAGGGACTTGATCATTTTTGTTTAGGCAACCAAGATAGCGTTATCGAGGGACTATGATCTTTTGTTTTGTTTTTGTTTTTCCAAAGTACCCAACATGCATACCATGGCCCATTTTTGAAGACAACAAGTGGATTGTAACCCTAGGGGTGCAAGTGTGTATTGTGTTTGATTTTCATGCATTTTTGTCTTTGATTAGGTCAAACTATTTATTAATTTGGATTTTTGCATACAAACCCTAATTCTCTAATCATGGCATAATTGAAAGCGTAAAATGCGAGAATTTAAAGTTCTAAGCTATTACAACATGATTATGGGGATGGGGGTACAATTTTGAATGGGGGGTATTTGACAAGAAATATAAACCCTAATTTACTATTACATCCAAATTGAATTTCCAAAGCATAAATATTAAATGGACAATATTTAAATAAACAAAATAAATGAATATTAAATAAAATGTATTATGCAAAAAAAAAAAAGAATTTGTGTTTGTTTATGTATGCAAAAGTATTTTTAATGTAAAAAAAGTATAAAGAAATAAATAAAAGATTTATTTAATTGTTTAAGGGATGAAACCCTAATTTCTTTAAAAATAAATACTATATATTATTTATATACAAAAAATATATTAATATGTGTAAAAATGAAATATACTTAAAAAAGAGATTTTTTAGTATAAATAATAATAAAAATAAAAATGTAATATTTTTGTATTTTTATTCTAAGTATTTAATGAAATAAAAATATATATGTATATATGTATATTAAATATATTAAATAGGTATAGTATAAAATAAAATATGTTCAAAAATAAATTATATTTTTAATAATATTTTCAGTGTGAATAAAAAATGGCAAAATACCCTTTTTAGTCCTTTAAGTTTACCCCAAGGTCCATTTTGGTTCTTTATCTAAAAAAAGTGTCAAACTGGTCCTATAATTCTTTCAAAAGGTCCATAGGAGTCCTTTTCGTCCATTTTGGTCCTTTTTGGTTCATTGGAGAAGCTGCAAAATGAGCTTGATGGAGCAAAGATGGAGATACATCATCTAAAGGAAAGGGAGGATGGGCTGAAACATAAGATAATGGAGTTACAAATTGAAATAAAGAAGGATGGGCTGAACCAAAAAGGACCAAAATGGACGGAAAGGACTCCTATGGTCCTTTTGAAAGAATTATAGGACCAGTTTGACACTTTTTTTAGATAAAGGACCAAAATGGACCTTGGGGTAAACTTAAAGGACTAAAAAGGGTATTTTGCCATAAAAAATAAGAAATAAAAATAAAAGCATAAATTGCATATTATTTTCAATAACATAAAAGTATTTAAAATGTTTTCTATATTAGAAAAATTAAAATAAAATGCCAAATAAATGTAAAAAATTATGAAAATGTTTTTTGAGCATTTTTTATATTTGGAAATAAAATAACAAAATCAAAAATGAAAAAAAAGAAGCAAAAATATCATTATTCAAGAAATTGGGCCAGGGGGTGCAAAAATGAAAATGGGAGGTGTTAGAAGCAAGCCAGGCCAAACCCAGCCCAAATCAACTTCATCTTCTTCCTCCAGACTGAAAAACGCGCGCTTGCCCTGTTCAAATGCTACATCCTGTATACGTGATCTTTTGCAAAAACTCACAACATCAAACTTGTAGAGAATTTCAAGACGATTCCAACCATATAAAAAACTAATCCTAACTCTCAAAGACCAGAGAGAATTTCTCTGGCCCCAAAATCTGACCTAGTTTTTTCAGCATGTTCATGGATGAAATTCTCCTAGCACACTTAATATAAATGAAAGCTGAGCATATGTATGACTTCTTAGAAATGAACACTACATTTTTTATTCACAAACCTAAGGCTAAATGTTCCTAAATATAGAGATATAAAGTGAAGAAAAACCTGTTTCAGTTGGATTCGTGTAGGACAATGCAGTGCTTCTCAACAAGTTTTGAGGTGTTTGATAGCTTGCCTGAACTTCACTTGATCTTTTCCAATAGCTAGCTTGCCTTGAATGTCCCTGAATCAGCCTATAGAACTCAACCTGCACAAGCTTGAAATGAAAATGGTGAACACTGTAAATGGAGTTACAGTTGGCAATGGAGGTTTGGAATAGCTTGAGTGAGTTGAATGGAAGGTGTTTGAAGCAAAATGGGGCAAAACGCACGAGCCAAATGAGCTGGAGAACTCAAGTTGCAGCACCTGCCCTGTTTTGCCAAAGAAGTGTGATTTCTGGCTATGGGAGGTTTTGGGGCTCAGGCACACATGTTTCTTGCTCAAAGGGTTGTGTGAAAGAGGTTTGAAATGTCTGTGTAAGTTCACAATGGCTGGTTTCCAAGTTCTCAAGTGTTTGGCCAGTTTTCTTATTTTTGAAGCAAGAATGGGAAGTTGTGATCACAGGCCTGTACAAGCCATCAAATATGCTGCATACAATCCTCTTGGTCTCTGAAATTTATGGATTTGATTTGGCTTCTGAGATCTTGGCTCTATGCTCAAAGATCATGGTTTGACATAAAACACACTTTTGCAAAAATGGAAATGTGCCTTTTACCATTTAGGGATTAGTTTTGTGTACAATGTCCAAATGACCAAGATAATGCATTAGCTCAATAGATTTGCATTAAATTATGGTGTGTGAAATGGTTTAGAGGCCTGCAAACTAGTACAAGGCATGCTGGTTTGAAAATTCCACTTGAGTGAACATGCATTTGCCATGGATACAAAGTGAGTTTTTGCCAACTTCAAGCATTCGATTCTCCCTAACCACAAATGTGTTTGAGGAGTTCTTGGACAATTTGTAAAGCTTGAAACATGCCCTATAATCCATCTTTGAAATGAAACTTGATATACCAAGTGGAACTATGTTAAAAATGGCCAAGAAGATAGGCCAAAATCCTGCCAAACTAGGGCAAAATTTCACTAAGTTTAAAGTTTTAGGGACCCTTGTTCCAAAAATCATAACTTGAGATACAAGCTTCTTTTGATAAAACTTTGTGAATAAAAGTTGTAGACTTTGTGGAGTACTACAACTTTAATGTTGTAAGTTTTGTTTGAATCCATTTGCATCATGGTGAAAATGTGGGGCAAAGTTAGGAAAAATTAAGAAAATTTCATAACTTAGAAAAATTCTAAGTTATGAAAATTTTCAATTTCAAACCCTAATTTGCAATTTTGGGTTTCTTGATGAACAAGTTTCATAATTTGACACATCTTGATGAAAAATGACCCTTGGAACTTGATTTTGACCAAAAAGTCAAAGTTTGACTTTTCAGTGTACAGTCAAATTTTGCTCAGTTGACTGAAAAGTTCATCTGTCAATCCCATGCATTTGAGATCTTTTGAACTTGTTGAATAGGTCAAGATGATGCCATTGAGCCCTTGAGTCCTTGTTTGATCTGGAATTTCCCTTGGCTAGGTCAAAAAGTCAAAAATTACCTTTGTACAGTCAAAACCCTAAAAATGACCATTTTGCCCTTTTGGTGGTCTGATCAAATTTCTTGTGGAGTTGTAGTCCAAACTTGATCAAATTGTTCATATGAGTTCATAATGTTGGTGTGGGTCAAAATTCATGAGGTTTGACTGTAAATTGGCCACAGTTGACTTTTTCCCCAATACAGCTGATTTCTAGGTCAACTGTCCAATTGACTGGGCAAAAATTTGATTCAAGGCTTGAAACTTGGTATGGAAAAACTTATGAGTCCAATATGAAGTATGAAAGTCAATTTGAGCATTGAAGGTCCAAAAATCCTTGTGCAAACTCAAACCCTAGTTTAGGTCATCAGTGCAAGGAGATGTCTTGAGCAGAGCAAACCCTATCTTGATCTTGAGTTCTAAGAGCCTTGTGATGAGAAATGTTGATAAAAGGAGAGGGCAAATTTTGGGGTAAAACAGTTTCCCCTGTTCAATCTTCTTGAACCTGAAGAGTTAAATTGGCAAGTTTGCCTTTCGTGACTCGAAGGTAAAAGAGGATTGGACACTTGAGTGCCCGTAAATTTGCACTCGTCAAAATGTAAATGAGGGAATGGGCTTAAAGATGCCATTTGGAGATGGTAGAATCTTGCTGGAGATGGGCTTAAAGATGCCATCCAAGACTGTTTGCTGAAAATCAGGAGAATGAACGTCAGAATGGTATCCGTATTTGGAACGTATCTGCGTTGTATCTGGAGACTGGATTTGTATGAGTAAGGGAATGGCGTCCGTGTCTGGAGTGTATCCGAGTTGTAACTGTATTTGATTCATGAATGAATATCAGAATGACTGCCGTGTCTGGAGTGTATCTGTATTCTGAATGGGTAGCAGAGAAACACCTGTGTATGGAGCATCTACGTGCTGGGGATAAATTTTGAATGAGTGACAGAATGGCAACCATGTCTGGA
Organism: Vicia faba; assembly: GCA_948472305.1. Lineage (NCBI taxonomy): Eukaryota > Viridiplantae > Streptophyta > Magnoliopsida > Fabales > Fabaceae > Vicia > Vicia faba. The sequence continues at coordinate 779,304,159 of OX451736.1, forward strand.
GCGTATCTGGACTATATCTGAAGTTGAGATCTGTATGAGTAGCAGAATGACTTCCGTGTTTGGAGTGTATCCGTACTGTAATTGGGATCCGGACAAGTGACAGAATGACTTCCGTGTCTGGAGTGTATCTGAACTTGAAGTTGATAGTTGAATCTGAATGAGAGATAGAATGGCTTCCGCATCTGGAACGTATCTAGTCTGTATCTGATTGCTGAAGTCTGAATGAGTAGTAGAATGACCGCCATGTCTGGGGGTGTATCCATACTGTATCTTGACTTGAAATTCTGAATGAGTAATAGAATGACCGCCGTGTATGGGGGGTGTATCTGTACTATATCTGAAATCTCTGAATAGTTGTTAAAGATAGCTTTTTAATCTTATCCTGAAAAGGGTAGAATGTTAGCTAAAAACTCAAAGTTATGTTGCATGATATGCATGATGCAATAAAATGTGTTCCATGAATTTTTATGATATATGTATGTCATGGATGTGCAGGTAAGCTGATTAGCTGTCTTGCTAAGGAAAATAAATCCTTGATAACTGGAGATAAATGAAATCTTTGACTGCGGTCGGGGAAAGTAAATCCTTGACCGATGCTGGGGGTTCCAAAAATCTTTGGTTGTTGAAGATGAGAGAACCTTGCTGATTACTGTTGGGGAAAGAAAATCCTGGGCAACCTGCAGGGACTATCAAAACTTTGACAACTTCTGTGGGGATGTAAGAATCCTTCATGACTTTCCTGGGGAAATAAGGAAAAATCCGACGACCTCTACTGGGGAATTAAAACCTGGGAGGCTTCAAATGGAGAAACATGAACTATAATCTTCATTCTGCCAAGAAATAACTCTGTGGGGAGTGTGTTTATTCCGCCGGGGAAATCAGGAGCTTGGGTTGTATGCCAATTTACTGGGAATTATCTTAGTCGGGGATAAGACAAAAAATTAACCGTTATCTGGTTGATCCTCAGACTTTTAAGATAACCTGCTGGGGAAATTGGGGAAAACTGAATGGTTCCCGCTGGGGATTGATAGTTGGAAATTTGACTCCGCTGGGGAAGAAGGTTTCATCTTTGCTGAGGGTCTGTAGTTCAAAGCTTTTGGGTTCCACTGGGGGATCGGGAGTTTAGAGACTTAATTCTGATGGGAATTTTGAAGCTTAACTCCGCTGGGGTTATGTACTTTAAGTTTTTAACTCTGTTGAGGATCTGAATGACATACTGTAGGGGATTTCTTCTGGAATAGCCTAAAGACGGTTTCCTATACTTTCGACCTATCAGTAGTCGTCCTTTCTTATTTTTTTTATTTGTAAGTAGTGATTATATTCAAATGCATATGCCTATTTAACAAACAATTGGACGTTTTCAAATAAAACATAAGTGTGAAAAGAAAGGAAAGGCAAGCAAATTTCTGCACTTTGAAGTATTTTTATATTAACTTTTGTAAGTATTTTGTACAAAGGATACATATATCCTAGTAAGAGAATGTTGTCGTAAAAATTGAGAAAATGTTTATACAAAGAAAGATGGCTATGTGTAACAATTCCATGGGGTTCCCATTCTGCTATAGCCTTCACAACTCTGAGTATCTTGTCCATTCGTTGCTTCGTTCGAAGGTGATTGGATTGATCATGAGCCTGGAGTTTGGTCGTTAAGAGATTGTCCTTAAAGTGATCCGACGAGACGTAGTCATACACTTTAATTCCCTAACTTTTGCCTGGACCGCCCTTTCGGGTTTTCAGTCCACCGGGAAACCCTTTTTTGCCCAAGTCGCCTTTTCGGGTTTTCAACTTGCCGGGTGTACAAATTTTTTATTTATCCCTAATTTTTGCCTGAACCGCCCTTTCGGGTTTTCGGTTCACCGGGATTCCCATTTTTGCCCAAGTCGCCCTTTCGGGTTTTCAACTTGTCAGGTCATTTATGCGTAGTATCTTTTGATTATGTCTGTGTTCGCAGGGTGTGGCAGGTCGTCGCCATCCATGGTGGTTAGAATCATTGCCCCACCAGAAAAGATGTTCTTGATCATAAATGGTCCTTCGTAAGTAGGAGTCCATTTGCCCCTGGGATCACTTTGCGGCAAGATTATCCGCTTGATTACAAGATCTCTGACTTGATATACCTGACGCCTGACTTTCTTATTGAAAGCCTTGATCATCCGTTTTTGATACGTCTGACCATGACAAACAGCAGAAAGTCGCTTCTCGTCGATCAAAATTAGGTCCCACATCTTTACTTTATATATTAATATTTTATTCATATTAAATTTTATTTGATTTAAAATAATTATTTAAATTTAAATTAATATAAAATAAATCAAATTAAAATTAAATATAAAATTTAAAATGATAATTAAAATTAATCTCAAATACATGACATATAATTAAAAACATTAAAAATAAATAACATAACAGAATTACTCATATTTAATTTTCATCATTCTCATGTCCAAAACGTTCCCAAATATGCTTGACTAGATCTCCTTGAAGTTGGCGATGGACTTGTTTTTCACGAAGACTTGCTCTTCTTTGTAGTCTTGTTGCAAGATTCGGATGAGGACCGTTAAATGTTTCAGTTGTTGAGTTGGTGTCATCTACATTATCATAAGAGTAATCAAAATCATTTCCATATGTGTGGCGTTCGTCTTCAATGATCATGTTATGCAATATGATGCAAGCATATATGGTATGCTTGAGGGTTTCCATATGGCAGGCACGTGCTGGGCCACGTATAATTGCAAATCGAGATTGGAGCACTCCAAATGCCCGCTCCACATCCTTTCTAGTTGATTCTTGATGTTGAGCAAATAGTTTTCTCTTTTCTCCCAGCGACATTGAAATAGTCTTGACAAATGTAGCCCACTCAGGAAATATACCATCCGCTAAATAATACCCCATATTATATGATGTTCTATTGATTGTATAGTTCATAGTGGGAGCATGTCCTTCCAAAATATCGTTAAACACATTGGATTGGTTTAGCATATTAATGTCATTGTTTGAACCTGCAATACCAAAAAATGCATGCCAAATCCATAAGTCAAGTGATGCCACTGCTTCAAGCATAATCGTGGGCTTACCATGATCGCCTCGGAAAAATTGTCCTTTCCATGCAACAGGACAATTTTTCCATTCCCAGTGCATACAATCAATGGAACCCAACATACCTGGAAATCCACGTGACTCTCCCATTTGTAAGAGATGTGTAACATCTGTGTTGTTAGGCTTTTTCAAATACTCAACCCCAAATACAACATTCACGCCCCGAACGAATCTTTCTAAGCACTCAACTGAAGTGCTTTCACCGATTCGAACATATTTGTCCACACTGTCAGTAGGAGACCCATATGCCAACATACGAATAACAGATGTGCATTTCTGCAATGGTGAAAGACCCATTTTACTAGTTGCATCGACCCTCATTCGGAAATATTCATACTGATTTTCAAGGGCGGCTACAATTCGAAGAACCACATGCCTATGCATTCTAAACCTTCTTCGGAATTGAACATCTATGCATACTGGATTTTCTGAGAAGTAGTCATTGAATAAACGATTGTGCCCTTCTTCACGATTTCGATCTATCACTGTTCTTCTCTTTGGCCTAGAGGAACTTCCAGATTGATGTTCCTTCTCGAGCATTGACTTTAGTAGTTCTTCATCAGTGTTGTCCATAAATTCTTCTTCAATCAAGTCCCAAAAGAGATCATCTGAACTGTCTGAATCCATTAAAGTGAGTGAAGAATGAAAGAAGAATGAAAGAAGAATGAGAGAAAAAAGAGAGAAGAATGAGAGAAGATTGAGAGAAGAATGAGAAAATAATTAGAAGAGTGGTCCTTTATATAGTGATATATGAATAACGACTAGTTTGAATAACGGCTAGTTTGAATAACGGCTAGTTTGAATAACAACTAGTTTAAATAACAACGTAATATTTATTATAAATTAAATTGGTACTAATGACCATTTTACATAGGTGTTTATACATAATAAGTAATACATCTTTTCATCATAACTAAAATCCATATTTTTTTCCAACTTATTACAATATTTTTCATGAATATCTCGTTGACTATCATTCATCATAGAAGTGTCTTTCGAGAGTAATTGCATTGCCTTATACTCCATCTCGTCCTCCCTACATTGAGCTAGTCTTTCCATTGCCGCTACTCTTTTATTCCATGTTTCTTGCACAACATTAGAAGGTGATTCAGATGCATTTTCCTTTGCCTTACTCTTTCTTTTTGCTGCTTGTTGTTCCATTGGATGCTCCATTGGTGATGATGAGTTAAACTCATAACTTGAAGGTGTCGCGAGGTTAGACGATGATGAGTGTGCCCCACTAGCAGAATTCTTTGTTCTTTTTGAAGAATTTTCGGTCGATGCTCCCATCCATTTAGGTTCATCCTTTAACAATCACCATGCGTACTCAAGATTGAATGGTTTACCTTCATCTTGAGCAAAAAATGCATATGCAGCAGCCAAGATATCTTTCTTCGAAGTCCCACTTTTCTTTCCATTAACAACTTGTTTGTAACACCCAACAAATTTTTGAACCAAGCCATTTATTGGATGCCATCGAGATTTTAATTGCCCACGTAGCTTTTCCCGCGATTGTCCATGATACTCGTTATAATTGATAGTGATTCTTAATAAAAAATTCTCAGCTTTTTGATCAACTCCTACAATTGAATCCTTTCAAACATTGAGCCATGATTGGATAAGAAGTATATCTTCATCCCTTGAAAATACCTCTCGAGATTTTTTTTAACAAGGCGACTTTCTTCTTTTTCAATACCGACTTGAGTTGAAAATGGTGGAACTTAAATTTCGGACATAGACACAATCGGTGTTTCCGGTTCATGACGAAAAAATTCCATAGATGGTTGACCATATGGTGGAGTTTGGTGACGGAAAAAATGCGGCGGATCGTTTCCGGTTGATGACGGAAAAAAAGCGGCGGAGTTTGTTGGCATCGATGGGAATTGAGAATTTTGAGGATTAGGATTTTGAAAATTTTGTATGAAATTGAACATAGATTGTTGATAATTAAATTGATTAGGATCCATTTGGCCTAAAGAATATTAATTGCGAAGTAAAAAGGTAAAAATTTGGGTAAAATATATTGTCAAATGAAGGCTAATGAGAATAAATTGTAAGAGAAAAATTTCAAAACTTAGAGTAAAGTGATGAAATTTTGAGAGAAAAATTGAAAACTTAAGAGAAAATAAAAGTGTGAAAGAAAATTTGTGTGTAAATTTTTTCAAATATGGCGTATTTATAGCTAACTAAAAATGTTTTAAAAAAAAGAAAAAAAATAGAAAGAGACGTTACAATCAAAATTTAAATTATATTAATATTTTAATAGAAACTACTGTTGCACTGTATATGAACAGTTGAACATGTCACATGTCTCCAACGACAATAAAATTTAATACTCTGTACGCCAGGTGGAAAAACCAAGAAAAATCCTCCCGTTGGAGGTACTCTTAGTGGCACGAAAGGTACCGTAACTTTAGTACAATATGTGATGTTTATGAATAAAAATATAAAGAAAAACTATTTAATAAGATGAGAGGGATGGAATATAGGAGAGAGACTAACACAAAGTTACCGTAACTTTTGAGCGTTAAAATTACACAATCCTCTCCCTATTTTTTTCGCTTTTATGACGTGTTTAGCTCGTGTCCGTCAGAGTCGGAGAATCTTTGTTTTTTCTAAAGTTATTTACTTGATTATGAAAAAAAATAATCAAGTAATCACACTTGGAAGATATTGATATTGATTTATTATAATTTTATAAGTTGAAGTGAAAATGATAGAGACTCAAGTTATCTATTTATAATATAATAAAAAATGAAACTTGAGTTATTTATTTAATTATTAGAATAAAATAATAAAAGATTTATTGATTTATAACAATGACATATTCTTTTTATATATTTATTTAATCAAATCTTATCATAATATCAGTTTTATATATTTGTTCGTTATAAATACATATAAAACACGATTTTGACACTAAAAAAAACACATATAAAACAAAATGTTGTTTGACTTTAAAATAAAATAATTTTACAATTGATGTAAATAAATTAAATTCAAATAATAATTTTTTTTATAGTCAAATAAGTTTTTTTTTATCAAATTAGGATCTTCAATTTTTTTTTGAAAATCTTTTTATATAATAAAAAACATGTGCAAATTTTTAGACTACAATATAAACTAGTGAACCATCAAAAATCATAAAGAACATCTTGCCAACAAAGGAGAACTTGGTGAAAAAAGGCATAATGTTAGATCCTTCATGCTCTATCTGCCAAAATGCTTCTGAATCTGCGGATCACCTTTTTCTGGGCTTGTGAGTTTGCAAAGCGAACTCTTTTCTCTTCATGTTTGAGTTATAGAACCCCTGTTGAGTTTGGCTTCAATTATTGGTTTTTGAGTATCCTTTCATGTGGAGATATTTTCAGCACACAATTAATGTGCACAATGATTTACAAGATTTGGTTGGCCCGAAATTTGCATCGGTACCAGCACAAGGAACCTTCTTCGTGCGGGTTGTAGAGGATGCTGTAGGAAGTGTTTTGGAATTCAACAAGTGGAACTCGGCTGGAGGCGTGTCTTCTGCTGAAATACCAAAGGAGGAGGTGAGTTCAATGGCAGTGCATGTTCTTCAGGTGGATGCCAGCATTTTTGAGGGAGGGATCATGACCCTGGGTTGCATTATTAAGGACCAAAACAAAGTTATTTCTTTGGCAGCTTGCCAAAAAGAAAACATTACGCTCGAACCAGCTGTAGCGGAGATCATGGCTATTCTGTGGAGTTTGATGTTGGCTAAGAAACTGAAGCTAGAGAAGATTGTTGTCCAGTCTGATGCAAAGGTTGCGGTTGACTGTGTCAACTTAGTCCAGAAGGTTGCAGTCCTTGAACCTATAGTTGCTGATGTCAGAGAGTTATTGAGGAATTTTAAATTTTCTTCTGTCATGTACCTTAGCAGATTATCTAATTTGGATGCTCGTACTTTGGATAGGTTAGGTAATGTTTACGGGTCTCAAACCTGGATTGGAGGGTATCCAAATATGGAACCTCCTTTATTTGTACATGCTTCTGTTTCTTCTTCTTGAAATCAGTTTCCCATAAAAAAAATCTTAAAGAACAATCTAGAGCGTATATAGACAAAGAAAGAAGGCATAACCATTATTGATATGCTTGAAGACTACTATATGGTGCACTTCCAAGACAAAGAGGACTATGAACAATTCATTTTTTAGAGACTTTGGTTAATTGCAGAGCAATATATTAGAGTTTAAAGATGGTCTATGATATTTTTACAACAGGTTGCAATTTCGAAGGTGGTATTAGTGTAAACATGATACCTTTATAAGTGATATGAAGAATTAGTGATCACAAGGTGGAACCAACACAAATGTCATTACAAATGGCAGATAGGTCAACCAAATGTCATTCCTCTCATTTTGGGACAAAAATTCATGAAGATTAGAATCAAAGATGGCGAGGTATGTTTCAATTTATTTGAACCCACAAGCATCTCATTCGAGAACCTTGAAAAAAAACCAGGCGTAGAGCTAATAATGCTAAACAAGATCTTATTAGGAGGTAACCCAATTTTATTAACTTTAAATTCACTTCATTAATTTATTATGTTTTTATAACCATGTTATTCATAAGTACATGTGAAAAAGGTCTAAAGAAATCACAAAGTTCAAGAATTGAGTATCATAATGTTCGTTGGACGAAACAAGGGCTCGTCCAACCAGAAAGCAGAACATTTACTGGGAGAAGCAATGGACCTCTCATAAAAAATATAAGGCAACCAACCAGTGATTTCCTTGTCATGCAAAGCAAGGGCTTGCTCAGCTAGAAGCAAGGAAACCCAATCAATGTTCTCCTTGCTAATAGAAATATTTGGCTCGTTGGTCGAGCAAAGTCAGTTTAAAGGTTTCAAAATTTTATTCCAGGCCAAGTTACTTCATGGCGAATCAAGAGTTTGCTCTCTGGGTGAGATGGAAATCTCATTTGGGCGAATAAAAGCAATTTTGAGATTTCTTCCAGGTCAAGTAACTTCAAGGTGAAGGAAGGTTGGCTCGCGGGGCGAAAACAAGGCTTCGTTGAGCCAAATTTTGGTGGCAAAGTCCACTTTAATGAGCTTGACACCAACTTTAAATGCAAAAAGGAAACCTGGTTAGGCGAATTAAAGTTCTCTCTAAGTGAGAATAGCTCTGCAGATCTCTATAAATAGCAGTCACAACCGTTCATTTAAGAGACCTGAGAGCAACCATTGAGATTAGAATTCATAAAGAAACTTAAAAACTCATTAGACAGAAAGAAAAGAGGAAGATTAAAGGTGGAGACTCTATTCGAGAAATCGATGCACATGTTATTTCCCTTCTTTCTTCTAGATCGTCATTTTAAAGCTACTATGGGTAAGAGTAGATAGTTTCTCTTTTGTAGGGGTTTTATGTAATTGTATGAGCACTCATGTATCAATCTTGATCATGGTGTTTTATATAATTCTAGTTATACATTAATATTTATGATCACATTCGTTCTTAATGCTTGTTGTAGAGTCGCTAGCTATTGAAGGTGTGAGAAACACAAGAAAGGGGGGTTTGAATTGAGTTTCACCAAATAAAATATTTTCGTTGGTGACAAACCAAGTATGCTTAGAACATAAAATAGTAAATAAACACAATGATTTTTATCCTGATTCGCTATTAACTAAGCTACTCCAGTCCACCATCGCAAGGATGATTTCGCCTTCAATAAGGACTTAATCCACTATAACCAAAGTGATTACAGAACAACCCGCAACAAGTTTGATCAACCTTATTGGCACCCCCAATAAATTTGTCGATCCTTAGTGTAAATCCACTCAAGCCACAATAGGAGTCTTCTTGAGCTAATATCTTCACCCAGCCTCTCAAGGTATCATTCAACAATAGTTGAGTACTTTCAGTGTATTACAGATTTGCTTCTCGTAAGCAGATCAAACAAACTTTTCAGTATAATGAAGAACACATAAGTGTTTTGCAAGATACGAGTAACAACTCTTTGCTTATTTATAAAACTATACACAGATGATTTCTCTACAGAGTTTGCACAACACTTTGGTGTAGTTTTGTTGAGCTTGATTTGAACCCATAGATTTGTCGTTGTAATTTAGTTGGTTACTTTTCTTAAGCTTCCAAGTCTTCCTTTTATAGTTTGTAAAAGAGATCTGTTGAAAGGGTATAAAGGTAAATCAGAAATCTAGCTATTGGTTCTCAATGGTTATAATGAGAGTAGTCACTGTCAAATACAAAAGAATTGTCCTTGAGCCACTTTAGAAGAGTAAAGGTCACAATCACTTTATGTACCTTTTGTACACTATCACACGTTAAGAGTATCTCCAATGGTGCAACCCAATTTATGGTTTTTTGTGGGACCCATTAAGCCACATCATCTTGAAGCAACTCATTCAATTTTCACTCCAATGGTGCAACTCTAAAGAACTCAAATTAGGTCCCACATCTTTACTTTATATATTAATATTTTATTCATATTAAATTTTATTTGATTTAAAATAATTATTTAAATTTAAATTAATATAAAATAAATCAAATTAAAATTAAACATAAAATTTAAAATGATAATTAAAATTAATCTCAAATACATGACATATAATTAAAAACATTAAAAATAAATAACGTAACAGAATTACTCAAATTTAATTTTCATCATTCTCATGTCCAAAACGTTCCCAAATATACTCGATTAGATCTCCTTGAAGTTGGCGATGAACTTGTTTTTCAGGAAGACTTGCTCTTCTTTGTAGTCTTGTTGCAAGATTCGGATGAGGACCATTAAATGTTTCAGTTGTTGAGTAGGTGTCATCTACATTATCATAAGAGTAATCAAAATCACTTCCATATGTGTGGCATTCGTCTTCAACGATCATGTTGTGCAATATGATGCAAGCATATATGGTATGCTTGAGGGTTTCTATATGCCAGGCACGTGCTGGGCCACGTATAATTGCAAATCGAGATAGGAGCACTCCAAATGCCTGCTCCACATCCTTTCTAGCTGATTCTTAATGTTGAGAAAATAGTTATCTCTTTTCTCCCCGCGGCATTAAAATAATCTTGACAAATGTAGCCCACTCAGGATATATACCATCCGCTAAATAATACCCCAGATTATATGATGTTCCATTGATTGTATAGCTCATAGTGGGAGCATGTCCTTCCAAAATATCGTTAAACACATTGGATTGGTTTAGCACATTAATGTCATTATTTGAACCTGCAATACCAAAAAATGCATGCCAAATCCATAAGTCTTGTGATGCCACTGCTTCAAGCATGATTGTGGGCTTACCATGAACGCCTCGGAAAAATTGTCCTTTCCATGCAACAGGACAATTTTTCCATTCCCAGTGCATACAATCAATGGAACCCAACATACCTGGAAAGCCACGTGACTCTCCCATTTGTAAGAGATGTGGAACATCTGTGTTGTTAGGCTTTCTCAAATACTCAGCCCCAAATACAACATTCACGCCTCGAACGAATCTTTCTAAGCACTCAACTGAAGTGCTTTCACCGATTCGAACATATTCGTCCACACTGTCAGTAGGAGACCCATATGCCAACATACGAACAGAAGATGTGCATTTCTGCAATGGTGAAAGACACATTTTACCAGTTGCATCAACCCTCATTCGGAAATATTCATCATGATTTTCAAGGGCGGCTACAATTCGAAGAAACCCATGCCTATGCATTCTAAACCTTCTTCGGAATTGAACATCTGTGCATACTGGATTTTCCGAGAAGTAGTTATTGAATAAACGATTATGCCCTTCTTCACGATTTCGATCTATCACTGTTCTTCCCTTTGGCCTAGAGGAACTTCTAGATTGATGTTCCTTCTCGAGCATTGACTTTAGTAGTTCTTCATCAGTGTTGTCCATAAATTCTTCTTCAATCAAGTCCCAAAAGAGATCATCTGAACTGTCTGAATCCATTAAAGTGAGTGAAGAATGAAAGAAGAATGAAAGAAGAATGAGAGAAAAAAGAGAGCAGAATGAGAGAAGATTGAGAGAAGAATGAGAAAATAATTAGAAGAGTGGTCATTTATATAGTGATATATGAATAACGACTAGTTTGAATAACGACTAGTTTGAATAACGGCTAGTTTGAATAACAACTAGTTTAAATAACAATGTAATATTTATTATAAATTAAATTGGTACTAATGACCATTTTACATAGGTGTTGATACATAATAAGTACTACATCTTTTCATCATAACTAAAATCCATATTTTTTTTCCAACTTATTACAATATTTTTCATGAATATCTCGTTGACTATCATTCATCATAGAAGTGTCTTTCGAGAGTAATTGCATTTCCTTATACTCCATCTCGTCCTCCTTACGTTGAGCTAGTCTTTCCATTGCCTCTACTCTTTTATTCCATGTTTCTTGCACAACATTAGAAGGTGATTCAAATGTATTTTCCTTTGCCTTACTCTTTCTTTTTGCTGCTTGTTGTTCCATTGGACGCTCCACTGGTGATGATGAGTTAAACTCATAACTTGAAGGTGTCACGAGGTTAGACGATGATGAGTGTGCCCCACTAGCAGAACTCTTTGTTCTTTTTGAAGAATTTCCGGTCGATGCTCCCATCCATTTAGGTTCATCCTTTAACAATCGCCATGCGTACTCAAGATTGAATGGTGTACCTTCATCTTGAGCAAAAAATGCATATGCAGCATCCAAGATATCTTTCTCCGAAGTCCCACTTTTCTTTCCATTAACAACTTGTTTGTAAGACCCAACAAATTTTTGAACCAAGCCATTTATTAGATGCCCTCGAGATTTTAATTACCCACGTAGCTTTTCCCGCGATTGTCCACGATACTCGTTATAATTGGTAGTGATTCTTAACCAAAAATTCTCAGCTTTTTGATCAACTCCTACAATTGAATCCTTTGAAACATTGAGCCATGATTGGATAAGAAGTATATCTTCATCCTTTGAAAATATCTCTCGAGATTTTTTTTTAACAAGGCGACTTTCTTCTTTTTCAATACCAACTTGAGTTGAAAATGGTGGAACTTGACTTTCGGACATAGACACAATTGGTGTTTCCGGTTCATGACAAAAAAATTCCATAGATGGTTGACCATATGGTGGAGTTTGGTGACGGAAAAAATGCGGCGGAGTGTTTACGGTTGATGACGGAAAAAAAGCGGCGGAGTTTGTTGGCATCGATGGGAATTGAGAATTTTGAGGATTAGGATTTTGAAAATTTTGCATGAAATTGAACATAGATTGTTGATAACTAAATTGATTAGGATCCATTTGGCCTAAACAATATTAATTTTGTAGTAAAAAGGTAAAAATTTGGCTAAAATATATTGTCAAATGAAGGCTAATGAGAATAAATTGTAAGAGAAAAATTTCAAAATTTAGAGTAAAGTGATGAAATTTTGAGAGAAAAATTGAAAACTTAAGAGAAAATAAAAGTGTGAAAGAAAATTTGTGTGTAAAATTTTTCAAATAGGGTGTATTTATAGCTAACTAAAAATGTTTTAAAAAAAGAAAAAAAATAGAAAGAGACGTTACAATCAAAATTTAAATTATATTAATATTTTAATTGAAACTATTGTTGCACTGTATAGGAACGGTTGAACAGGTCACATGTCTCCAACGGCAACAAAATTTAATACTCTGTACGTCAGGTGGAAAAACCAAGAAAAATCCTCCCGTTGGAGGTACTCTTAGTGGCACGAAAGGTACCGTAACTTTAGTACAATATGTGATGTTTATGAATGAAAAAATAAAGAAAAACTATTTAATACGATGAGAGAGATGGAATATAGGAGAGAGACCGACACAAAGTTACCGTAACTTTTGAGCGTTAAAATTACACAATCCTCTCCCTGTTTTTTCGCTTTTATGACGTGTTTAGCTCGTGTCCGTCGGAGTCGGAGAATCTTTGTTTTTTCTAAAGTTATTTACTTGATTATGAAAAAAAAATCAAGTAATCACACTTGGAAGATATTGATATTGATTTATTATAATTTTATAAGTTGAAGTGAAAATGATAGAGACTCAAGTTATCTATTTATAATATAATAAAAAATGAAACTTGAGTTATTTATTTAATTATTAGAATAAAATAATAAAAGATTTATTGATTTATAACAATGGCATATTCTTTTTATATATTTATTTAATCAAATTTTATCATAATATCAGTTTTACATATTTGTTCGTTATAAATACATATAAAACAAAATTTTGACACTAAAAAAAACACATATAAAATAAAATGTTGTTTGACTTTAAAATAAAATAATTTTACAATTGATGTAAATAAATTAAATTCAAATAATAATTTTTTTTATAGTCAGATAAGTTTTTTTTTATCAAATTAGGACCTTCAATTTTTTTTTGAAAATCTTTTTACATAATAAAAAACATGTGCAAATTTTTAGACTACAATATAAACTAGTGAACCATCAAAAATCTTAAAGAACATCTTGCCAACAAAGGAGAACTTGGTGAAAAAAGGCATCAGGTTAGATCCTTCATGCTCTATCTGCCAAAATGCTTCTGAATCTGCGGATCACCTTTTTCTGGGCTATGAGTTTGCAAAGCGAATTATTTTCTCTTCCCGTTTGAGTTATAGAACCCCTGTTGAGTTTGACTTCAATGACTAGTTGTTGAGTATCCTCTCATGTGGAGATATTTTCAGCACACAATTAATGTGCACAATGATTTACAAGATTTGGTTGGCCCGAAATTTGTGTCGGTACCAACACAAGGAACCTTCTTCGTGCGGGTTGTAGAGGATGTTGTAGGAAGTGTTTTGGAATTCAACAAGTGGAACTCGGCTGAAGGCGTGTCTTTTGCTGAAATACCAAAGGAGAAGGTGACTTCAATGGCAATGCATGTTCTTCAGGTGGATGCCAGCATTTTCGAGGGAGGGATCATGACCCTGGGCTGCATTATTAAGGACCAAAACAAAGTTATTTCTCTGGAAGCTTGCCCAAAAGAAAACATTATGCTCGAACCAGCTGTAGCGGAGATCATGGCTATTTTGTGGAGTTTGATGTTGGCTAAGAAACTGAAGCTAGAGAAGATTGTTGTCCAGTTTGATGCAAAGGTTGAGGTTGACTGTGTCAACTTAGTCCAGAAGGTTGCAGTCCTTGAACCTATAGTTGCTGATGTCAGAGAGTTATTGAGGAATTTTAAATTTTCTTCTGTCATGTACCTTAGCAGATTATCTAATTTGGATGCTCGTAATTTGGCTAGGTTAGGTAATGTTTACGGGTCTCAAACCTGGATTGGAGGGTATCCAAATATAGAACCTTCTTTATTTGTACATGCTTCTGTTTCTTCTTCTTGAAATCAGTTTCCCATCAAAAAAAATCTTAAAGAACAATCTAGAGCGTATATAGACAAAGAAAGAAGGCATAACCATTATTGATATGCTTGAAGACTACTATATGGTGCACTTCCAAGACAAAGAGGAATATGAACATGTCATTTTTTAGAGACTTTGGTTAATTGTAGAGCAATATATTAGAGTTTAAAGATGGTCTCCTATATTTTTACAACAGGTTTCAATTTCGAAGGTGGTATTAGTGTAAACATGATAGCTTTATAAGTGATATGAAGAATTAGTGATCACAAGGTGGAACCAACACAAATGTTATTACAAATGGCATATAGGTCAACCAAATGTCATTCCTCTCATTTTAGGACAAAAATTCATGAAGATTAGAATCAAAGATGGCGAGGTATGTTTCAATTTATTTGAACCCACAAGCATCTCATTCGAGAACCTTGAAAAAAAACCAGGCGTAGAGCTAATAATGCTAAACAAGATCTTATTAGGAGGTAACCCAATTTTCTTAACTCTAAATTCTCTTCATTAATTTATTATGTTTTTATAACTATGTTATTCATAAGTACATGTGAAAAAGGTCTAAAGAAATCACAAAGTTCAAGAATTGAGTATCATAAAGTTCATTGGACGAAACAAGGGCTCGTCCAACCAGAAAGCAGAACATTTACCGGGCGAAGCAATGGACCTCTCATAAAAAAGATAAGGCAACCAACCCGTGATTTCCTTGTCATGCAAAGCAAGGGCTTGCTCATCTAGAAGAAAGGAAACCCAATCAGTGTTCTCCTTGCTAATAGAAAGATTTGGCTCGTTGGTCAACCAAGTCAGTTTAAAGGTTTCAAAATTTTATTCCAGGCCAAGTTACTTCATGGCGAATCAAGAGTTTGCTCTCTGGGTGAGACAATAATCTCAGGGCAAACAAAAGCAATTTTGAGATTTCTTCCAGGTCAAGTAACTTCAAGGTGAAGGAAGGTTGGCTCGCGGGGCGAAAACAAGGCTTCGTTGAGCCAAATTTTGGCGGCAAAGTCCACTTGAATGAGATTGACATCAACTTTAAGTGCAAAAAGGAAACCTGGTTAGATGAATTAAAGTTCTCTCTAAGTGAGAATAGCTCTTCAGATCTCTATAAATAGCAGTCACAACCGTTCATTTAAGAGACATGAGAGCAACCATTGAGATTAGACTTCATAAAGAAACTTAGAAACTCATTAGATAGAAAGAAAAGGGGAAGATTAAAGGTGGAGACTCTATTCCAGAAATCGATGCACATGTTATTTCCCTTCTTTCTTCTAGATCATCATTTTAAAGCTACTATGGGTAAGAGTAGATAGTTTCTCTTTTGTAGGGGTTATATGTAGTTATCTGAGCACTCGTGTATCAATCTTGATCATGGTGTTTTATGTAATTCTAGTTATACATTAATATTTATGATCACATTCGTTCTTAATGCTTGTTGTAGAGTCGCTAGCTATTGAAGGTGTGAGAAACACAAGAAAGGGGGGGTTTGAATTGGGTTTCACCAAATAAAATCTTTTCGTTGGTGACAAACCAAGTATGCTTAGAACATAAAATAGTAAATAAACACAATGATTTTTATCCTGATTCACTGTTAACTAAGCTACTCCAGTCCACCCTCGCAAGGATGATTTCGTCTTCAACAAGGACTTAATCCACTATAACCAAAGTGATTACAGAACAACCCGCAACAAGTTTTATCAACCTTATTGGCACCCCCAATAAATTTGTCGATCCTTAGTGTAAATCCACTCAAGCCACAATAGGAGTCTTCTTGAGCTAATATCTTCACTCAGCCTCTCAAGGTATCATTCAACAATAGTTGAGTACTTTCAGTGTATTACAGATTTGCTTCTCGTAAGCAGATCAAACAAACTTTTCAGTATAATGAAGAACACATAAGTGTTTTGCAAGATACGAGCAACAACTCTTTGCTTATTTATAAAACTATACACAGATGATTTCTCTACAGAGTTTGCACAACACTTTGGTGTAGTTTTGTTGAGCTTGATTTGAACCCATAGATTTGTCGTTGTAATTTAGTTGGTTACTTTTCTTAAGCTTCCAAGTCTTCCTTTTATAGTTTGTAAAAAAGATCTGTTGAAAGGGTATAAAGGTAAATCAGAAATCTAGCTATTGGTTCTCAATGGTTATAATGAGAGTAGTCACTGTCAAATACAAAAGAATTGTCCTTGAGCCACTTTAGAAGAGTAAAGGTCACAATCACTTTATGTACCTTTTGTACACTATCACACGTTAAGAGTACCTCCAATGGTGCAACCCAATTTTTGGTTTTTTGTGGGACCCATTAAGCCACATCATCTTGAAGCAACTCATTCAATTTTCACTCCAATGGTGCAACTCTAAAGAACTCAAATTAGGTCCCACATCTTTACTTTATATATTAATATTTTATTCATATTAAATTTTATTTGATTTAAAATAATTATTTAAATTTAAATTAATATAAAATAAATCAAATTAAAATTAAACATAAAATTTAAAATGATAATTAAAATTAATCTCAAATACATGACATATAATTAAAAACATTAAAAATAAATAACGTAACAGAATTACTCAAATTTAATTTTCATCATTCTCATGTCCAAAACGTTCCCAAATATAATCGATTAGATCTCCTTGAAGTTGGCGATGAACTTGTTTTTCAGGAAGACTTGCTCTTCTTTGTAGTCTTGTTGCAAGATTCGGATGAGGACCATTAAATGTTTCAGTTGTTGAGTAGGTGTCATCTACATTATCATAAGAGTAATCAAAATCACCTCCATATGTGTGGCATTCGTCTTCAACGATCATGTTGTGCAATATGATGCAAGCATATATGGTATGCTTGAGGGTTTCTATATGCCAGGCACGTGCTAGGCCACGTATAATTGCAAATCGAGATAAGAGCACTCCAAATGCCCGCTCCACATCCTTTCTAGCTGATTCTTAATGTTGAGAAAATAGTTATCTCTTTTCTCCCCGCGGCATTGAAATAGTCTTGACAAATGTAGCCCACTCAGGATATATACCATCCGCTAAATAATACCCCAGATTATATGATGTTCCATTGATTGTATAGTTCATAGTGGGAGCATGTCCTTCCAAAATATCGTTAAACACATTGGATTGGTTTAGCACATTAATGTCATTGTTTGAACCTGCAATACCAAAAAATGCATGATAAATCCATAAGTCTTGTGATGCCACTGCTTCAAACATGATTGTGGGCTTACCATGATCGCCTCGGAAAAATTATCCTTTCCATGAAACAGGACAATTTTTCCATTCCCAGTGCATACAATCAATGCAACCCAACATACCTGGAAAGCCACGTGACTCTCCCATTTGTAAGAGATGTGCAACATCTGTGTTGTTAGGCTTTTTCAAATACTCAACCCCAAATACAACATTCACACCCCGAACGAATCTTTCTAAGCACTCAACTGAAGTGCTTTCACCGATTCGAACATATTTGTCCACACTGTCAGTAGGAGACCCATATGCCAACATACGAATAACATATGTGCATTTCTGCAATGGTGAAAGACCCATTTTACTAGTTGCATCTACCCTCATTCGGAAATATTCATACTGATTTTCAAGTGCGGCTACAATTCGAAGAAACACATGCCTATGCATTCTAATCCTTCTTCGGAATTGAACATATGTGTATACTGGATTTTCTGAGAAGTAGTCATTGAATAAACGATTGTGCCCTTCTTCACGATTTCGATCTATCACTGTTCTTCTATTTGACCTAGAGGAACTTCCAGATTGATGTTCCTTCTCGAGCATTGACTTTAGTAGTTCTTCATCAGTGTTGTCCATAAATTCTTCTTCAATCAAGTCCCAAAAGAGATCATCTGAACTGTCTGAATCCATTAAAGTGAGTGAAGAATGAAAGAAGAATGAAAGAAGAATGAGAGAAAAAAGAGAGAATAATGACAGAAGATTGAGAGAAGAATGAGAAAATAATTAGAAGAGTGGTCATTTATATAGTGATATATGAATAACGACTAGTTTGAATAACGACTAGTTTGAATAACAGCTAGTTTGAATAACGACTAGTTTGAATAACGACTAGTTTGAATAACAACATAATATTTATTATAAATTAAATTGGTACTAATGACCATTTTACATAGGTGTTGATACATAATAAGTACTACATCTTTTCATCATAACTAAAATCCATATTTTTTTTCCAACTTATTACAATATTTTTCATGAATATCTCGTTGACTATCATTCATCATAGAAGTGTCTTTCGAGAGTAATTGCATTGCCTTATACTCCATCTCGTCCTCCTTACATTGAGCAAGTCTTTCCATTACCGCTACTCTTTTATTCCATGTTTCTTGCACAACATTAGAAGGTTATTCAGATGCATTTTCCTTTACCTTACTCTTTCTTTTTGCTGCTTGTTGTTCCATTGGACGCTCCATTGGTGATGATGAGTTAAACTCATAACTTGAAGGTGTCGCGGGGTTAGACGATGATGAGTGTGCCGCACTAGCAGAATTCTTTGTTCTTTTTGAAGAATTTTCGGTCGATGCTCCCATCCATTTAGGTTCATCCTAATCTCCATGCGTACTCAAGATTGAATGGTGTACCTTCATCTTGAGCAAAAAATGCATATGCAGCAGCCAAGATATCTTTCTCCGAAGTCCCACTTTTATTTACATTAACAACTTGTTTGTAACACCCAACACATTTTTTAACCAAGCCATTTATTCAATGCCATCGAGATTTTAGTTGCCCACGTAGCTTTTCCCGCGATTGTTCACTATACTCGTTATAATTGGTAGTGATTCTTAACCAAAAATTCTCAGCTTTTTGATCAACTCCTACAATTGAATCCTTTGAAACATTGAGCCATGAT
The DNA here is from genome assembly GCA_948472305.1 of Vicia faba. NCBI lineage: Eukaryota > Viridiplantae > Streptophyta > Magnoliopsida > Fabales > Fabaceae > Vicia > Vicia faba. Next base: position 779,323,480 of record OX451736.1, read on the forward strand.
TGGATAAGAAGTATATCTTCATCCCTTGAAAATACCTCTCGAGATTTTTTTTAACAAGGCGAATTTCTTCTTTTTCAATACCGACTTGAGTTGAAAATGGTGGAACTTGACTTTTGGACATAGACACAATCGGTGTTTCCGGTTCATGATGAAAAAATTCCATAGATGGTTGACCATATGGTGGAGTTTGGTGAAGGAAAAAATGCGGCAGAGTGTTTCCGGTTGATGACGGAAAAAAAGCGGCGGAGTTTGTTGGCATCGATGGGAATTGAGAATTTTGAGGATTAGGATTTTGAAAATTTTGCATGAAATTGAACATAGATTGTTGATAATTAAATTGATTAGGATACATTTGGCCTAAACAATATTAATTTTGAAGTAAAAAGGTAAAAATTTGGGTAAAATATATTGTCAAATGAAGGCTAATGAGAATAAATTGTAAGAGAAAAATTTCAAAATTTAGAGTAAAGTGATGAAATTTTGAGAGAAAAATTGAAAACTTAAGAGAAAATAAAAGTGTGAAAGAAAATTTGTGTGTAAAGTTTTTCAAATAGGGTGTATTTATAGCTAACTAAAAATGTTTAAAAAAAAAGAAAAAAAAGAAAAAAAGACGTTACAATCAAAATTTAAATTATATTAATATTTTAATAGAAACTACTGTTGCACTGTATAGGAGCGGTTGAACAGGTCACATGTGTCCAACGGCAACAAATTTAATACTCTATACGCCAGGTGGAAAAACCAAGAAAAATCCTTCCGTTGGAGGTACTCTTAGTGGCACGAAAGGTACCGTAACTTTAGTATAATATGTGATGTTTATGAATGAAAAAATAAAGAAAAACTATTTAATAAGATGAGAGAGATGGAATATAGGAGAGAGACCGACACAAAGTTACCGTAACTTTTGAGCGTTAAAATTACACAATCCTCTCCCTGTTTTTTTTCGCTTTTATGACGTGTTTAGCTCGTGTCCGTCGGAGTCGGAGAATCTTTGTTTTTTCTAAAGTTATTTACTTGATTATGAAAAAAAAAAATCAAGTAATCACACTTGGAAGATATTGATATTGATTTATTATAATTTTATAAGTTGAAGTGAAAATGATAGAGACTCAAATTATCTATTTATAATATAATAAAAAATGAAACTTGAGTTATTTATTTAATTATTAGAATAAAATAATAAAATATTTATTGATTTATAACAATGGCATATTCTTTTTATATATTTATTTAATCAAATCTTATCATAATATCAGTTTTATATATTTGTTCGTTATAAATACATATAAAACAAGATTTTGACACTGTAAAAAAAACACATATAAAACAAAATGTTGTTTGACTTTAAAATAAAATAATTTTACAATTGATGTAAATAAATTAAATTCAAATAATAATTTTTTTTATAGTCAAATAAGTTTTTTTTTATCAAATTAGGACCTTCAATTTTTTTTTGAAAATCTTTTTATATAATAAAAAACATGTGCAAATTTTTAGACTACAACATAAACTAGTGAACCATCAAAAATCTTAAAGAACATCTTGCCAACAAAGGAGAACTTGGTGAAAAAAGGCATCAGGTTAGATCCTTCATGCTCTATCTGCCAAAATGTTTCTGAATCTGCGGATCACCTTTTTCTGGGCTTGTGAGTTTGCAAAGCGAACTCTTTTCTCTTCCTGTTTGAGTTATAGAACCCCTATTGAGTTTGGCTTCAATGACTGGTTGTTGAGTATCCTCTCATGTGGAGATATTTTCAGCACACAATTAATGTGCACAATGATTTACAAGATTTGGTTGGCAGAAATTTGCGTCGGTACCAGCACAAGGAACCTTCTTCGTGCGGGTTGTAGAGGATGCTGTAGGAAGTGTTTTGGAATTCAACAAGTGGAACTCGGATGGAGGCGTGTCTTCTGCTGAAATACCAAAGGAGGAGGTGAGTTCAATGGCAGTGCATGTTCTTCAGGTGGATGCCAACATTTTTGAGGGAGGGATCATGACCCTGGGTTGCATTATTAAGGACCAAAACAAAGCTATTTCTTTGGCAGCTTGCCAAAAAGAAAACATTATGCTTGAACCAGTTGTAGCGGAGATCATGGATATTCCGTGGAGTTTGATGTTGGCTAAGAAATTGAAGCTAGAGAAGATTGTTGTCCAGTCTGAGGAAAAGGTTACGGTTGACTGTGTCATCTTAGTCCAGAAGGTTGCAGTCCTTGAACCTATAGTTGCTGATGTCAGAGAGTTATTGAGGAATTTTAAATTTTCTTCTGTCATGTACCTTAGCAGATTATCTAATTTGGATTCTCGTAATTTGGCTAGGTTAGGTAATGTTTACGGGTCTCAAACCTGGATTGGAGGGTATCCAAATATGGAACCTCCTTTATTTGTACATGCTTCTGTTTCTTCTTCTTGAAATCAGTTTCCCATAAAAAAATATTAAAGAACAATCTAGAGCCTATATAGACAAAGAAAGAAGGCATAACCATTATTGATATGCTTGAAGACTACTATATGGTGCACTTCCAAGACAAAGAGGACTATGAACATGTCATTTTTTTAGAGACTTTGGTTAATTGCAGAGCAATATATTAGAGTTTAAAGATGGTCTCCGATATTTTTACAACATGTTGCAATTTCGAAGGTGGTATTAGTGTAAACATGATACCTTTATAAGTGATATGAAGAATTAGTGATCACAAGGTGGAACCATCACAAATGTCATTACAAATGGCAGATAGGTCAACCAAATGTCATTCCTCTCATTTTGGGACAAAAATTCATGAAGATTAGAATCTAAGATGGCGAGGCATGTTTCAATTTATTTGAACCCACAAGCATCTCATTCGAGAACCTTGAAAAAAACCCAGGCGTAGAGCTAATAATGCTAAACAAGATCTTATTAGGAGGTAACCCAATTTTCTTAACTTTAAATTCTCTTCATTAATTTATTATGTTTTTATAACTATGTTATTCATAAGTACATGTGAAAAAGGTCTAAAGAAATCACAAAGTTCAAGAATTGTGTATCATAAAGTTCGTTGGACGAAACAAGGGCTCGTCCATCCAGAAAGCAGAACATTTACCGGGCGAAGCAATGGACCTCTCATAAAAAAGATAAGGCAACCAACCAGTGATTTCCTTTTCATGCAAAGCAAGGGCTTGCTCAGCTAGAAGCAAGGAAACCCAATCAGTGTTCTCCTTGCTAATAGAAAGATTTTGCTCGTTGGTCGAGCAAAGTCAGTTTAAAGGTTTCAAAATTTTATTCCAGGCCAAGTTACTTCATGGCGAATCAAGATTTTTCTCTCTGGGTGAGATGGCAATCTCATTTGGGCGAATAAAATAAATTTTGAGATTTCTTCCAGGTCAAGTAACTTCAAGGTGAAGGAAGGTTGGCTCGCGGGGCAAAAACAAGGCTTCGTTGAGCCAAATTTTGGCGGCAAAGTCCACTTGAATGAGCTTGACATCAACTTTAAGTGCAAAAGGAAACCTAATTAGGAGAATTAAAGTTCTCTTCAAGTGAGAATAGCTTGGCAATTCTCTATAAATAGCAGTCACAACCGTTCATTTAAGAGACCTGAGAGCAACCATTTAGATTAGACTTCATAAAGAAACTTAGAAACTCATTAGACAGAAAGAAAAGAGGAAGATTAAAGGTGGAGACTCTATTCGAGAAATCGATGCACATGTTATTTCCCTTCTTTCTTCTAGATCGTCATTTTAAAGCTACTATGGGTAAAAGTAGATAGTTTCTCTTTTGTAGGGGTTATATGTAGTTGTCTGAGCACTCATGTATCAATCTTGATCATGGTGTTTTATGTAATTCTAGTTATACATTAATATTGATGATCACATTTGTTCTTAATGCTTGTTATAGAGTCGCTAGCTATTGAAGGTGTGAGAAACACAAGAAAGGGGGGTTTGAATTGGGTTTCACCAAATAAAATCTTTTTGTTGGTGACAAACCAAGTATGCTTAAAACATAAAATAGTAAATAAACACAATGATTTTTAGCCTGGTTCGCTTTTAACTAAGCTACTCCAGTCCACCCTCGCAAGGATGATTTCGCCTTCAACAAGGACTTAATCCACTATAACCAAACTGATTACAGAACAACCCGCAACAAGTTTGATCAACCTTATTGGCACCCCCAATAAATTTGTCGATCCTTACTGTAAATCCACTCAAGCTGCAACCAGAGTCTTCTTGAGCTAAGATCTTCACTCAACCTCTCAAGGTATCATTCAACAATAGTTGAGTATTTTCAGTGTATTACAAATTTGCTTCTCGTAAGCAGATTACACAGGCTTTTCAGTATAATGAAGAACACCTAAATGTTTTACTGCAAGATACAAGCAACAACTCTCTTCTTATTTATAAAACTATACACAAATTATTTCTCTATGTAGTTTGCACAACACTTTGGTGTAGTTTTGTTGAGCTTGATTTGAACCCATAGATTTGTCGTTGTAATATAGTTGGTTACTTTTCTTCAGCTTCCAAGTCTTCCTTTTATAGTTTATAAAAGAGATCTTTTGAAAGGGTATAAAGGTAAATCAGAAATCTAGCTATTGGTTCTCAATGATTATAATGAGAGTAGTCACTGCCAAATACAAAAGAATTGTCCTTGAGCCACTTTAGAAGAGTAAATGTCACAATCACTTTATGTACCTTTTGTACACTATCACACGTTAACCATTTTGAACTTTTTCTTCTTGATCTACAGAGGCTTCAGATAATTGAATATTGAGCGTTGAAGCTTGTTGTAGAGGAATCTTTCTTAAGCTTTAGAACCTAAGTCTTGGAGTTTTCAAAACTTGTCACATAGAACCTTGTCTTCAGAGTCTTCAGCACTTGGTTGTAAGAACTTCATTTTCTTCAGATTATCAGAACTTGTTTAGCAGAACCTTGTCTTCATAATCTTCAGAACTTCTAACACGTAGAAGTAAAGCTTTAGAAGGCCTCCAAAGCTAAACCACAAAGCCACGAACATAACTTCTTGTACTAATGTTCCTAAGACATGTTGCATCAGTTCAAAACCTTGACTTTACCAAAACATGTAACCACATGTTTTCTTCCAAATTGTATGTTATTAAACTGGTGACGTCACACGCCTTGTATCAGACTCAGAACATTATAGAAGCAACTACACAATAGACGAAACCATTAGTGTATATAATTGTTATCTAAGATAACATGTGAAGTTATCATCAAAATTTCAAGGCCAGGTGTAGGAAACACTTCTTGTTTTTATAATTACCCCTTTTTGATGATGACAAAGCCATGCATTTTGATTGAACAATTTATATAGGGTAATCACCGTAACCAAAAAATTCAGAGTTAAGCTCACAACTCCCCTTGAATCTGTTAAACTTAAGATTTCATTTAAGCATGTTCAGAGTCTCCCCATGAGACCAAGACTCACAAAATAAATTTTGAGTATCATAACATAAGAATAGAGAAGTAACACTTTCCTATAGCTACTCATCAAAGTCTGACTAGAACACCCGGTCTTCATCTCAAAACCTGGTTTCTATCAGCACTTAATGAAGAATCAAAACTTGATTTGAGCCTGATTGAATAATGCCACACACTTATGTATCAACACTTCTAGATAATGATTATGATATCACAACCAAAACATTATGCTTCTCAAGCATCAACATTTGATCTGATATTCTCCACTATATCAAACATTCAGACAGTTCACAACTTCTGAATAGAGCGTACGTTGCTGAAGCAAACATATTAGAGCACAAATTCTGAGTGGCATCTCAGTATGAGAGCATGCATCAGAATGTTGATTTGTCTTCCTTTCAGGAGAGCACAACTTCTGAGCTTTGAGTCTGAATTTCATACTTTCAGAAAGTTAACAACTTCTTAATAGTATGAAATCAAGCAAGATTACCTTACTTTCAGTAAGTTTATAACTTCTGAATTGTGTTTGATACATCTGTTTGAATATTCATATATTCACACGATGTAAAACATCTTAGATATAAAATCATAGTTGATTTCATCCATAGGATTTTCAATCTTTGCATTAGGATCTTCATCTTTAACCTGTCTTTGAATACCTGGTGAACTTGTTTAGAGTTCCCAGATAGAAAACATCAAACAAATAGTTAGCAACAACAATATTATATATGTCTGAGTTTCATACTCTGAGAGTAAACATTATCAAAATAATTTTACTTTATCCCCCTTTGTCAGAAATAAAAAAGGTAATAAAAGGATAGAGAAATAAACTTTGATTGACAACCAACAAGTTTAAACGGTACAATTGTTTTAGAAACAAAATAAAATAAATCTTAAGTTCTAAGACAAAAGTTCTAATTCTAAGATTCTTTGTTGAACTTCATCATAAACTCCTTCTGTAAGAACAAGAAGTGTTTCCTACATCTGGCCTTGATATTTTGATGATAATTTCACATGTTATCTTAGAGAATAATTATGTATACTAATGGTTTTATCTAGTGTGTAGTTGTTGCTATAATATTCTGACTCTGGTATAAGGTATGTGACGTCATCAGGTTCTGAATATACACTCTGGAAGAAAACATGTGGTTACATGTTTCGGTAAAGTCAAGGTTCTGAACTAATCTTTTGCAACGCGTCTTAGGAACGTTAGTACAATAAGTTCTGGTCGTGGATTTATGGTTTAGCTTTGGAGGGCTTCTAAAGCATTACTTCTGTGTTACAAGTTCTGAAGATTATGAAGACGAGGTTCTGTTGAACAAGTTCTGATGATTTGAAGAAAAGAAAGTTCTTACAACCAAGTTCTAAACACTCTGAAGAACAAGGTTCTATATGACAAGTTTTGAAGACTCCGAGACTTAGGTTCTAAGACTCATAAGAAAGATTCTTCTACAACAAGATTCAACGTTCAACATTCAAATATCAGAATCCTTTGAAGATAAGAAGAAAGTTCAAATGGTTAACGTGTGATGTTGTGCAAAAGGTACATAAAGTGTATGTGACCTCTACCATCTAGGATGGTGTAAGGACAATCCTTTATACTGTATTGACAACCATTCTCATTGTGACTGTTGGGAACAAACAGTTGGATTTATAACTATCTTTCTTTACTTAAAGGATCTCTGGTTACAAGCTTAATAGAAAATTATTATTCAGAGGAAAAGGTGGAAAGCTATCATTAAATAGTGACAGGACACAAAAATATTATTTTATACTGTCTAACTCTTACACCTTATTCTATCCGATGGGAACTAATTGTTGGTACATGAAAAGTATGTTCTATCCTCACAATGTCTGTCTTTGTCAAGGGCTATAAAAGAAGATCAAATATTCAAAGATAAATTACTAGTTAGCGGTTTAACCGTTTCCATTGGCCAAGAAGCTTCATCATGTGGAAGAAAAGCAGTGGACTCTGAAGATGTTAAGCTGCAATGCTATACATACTGAAGACCAATAAAATAAGAGAGAAAAGAAAGAAAGAAGATTTCAACAAGATGCCATTCAACTATCATCATATGCATCTTGGATGAAACAGAAGAAGCAGGGAGTTGTTGCTCGTAGCTTGCTCAACAAGAAGATGAAGAAAAACACTACAAGATAATACTCAACTTATGATCTTATACATCTTTATAGAATATTGTAATGAACACCAGAGTTGTTGCTTGAATAGTGTTTCTGTTCATATCTCTTCATGTAAATTTTTTTAACACTTGAGTTGTTGCTCGAAGAAGTGTAAAACAATATATGCTCAAAACACTTGTGTATCTGCTTATAAGAATCATTCATGTAAACACAAGAAACCCCATCAACTGTTGTTGATTAGTTCTTTGAGAGACTGAGTGAAGGTCTGATCTAAAGAAGACAATGGATGCTGGTCATTATAGGAAATCCTGATAGGAGATTATGTGGGATTGGATTTTATTGGGTTAATGATTGTTATATCTGGTTATATCATTGAACATATCATTTCAAGGTTCCTTGAGAGACTGAGTGAAGGTTTGACTCAAGAAGATAATGGCTACTAGTTATTATGAGAAATCTTGATAGGAGATTCTGAGGAATCATATTTTGTTGGGTCAATGGTAGTCATATCTCAAAGAGGACCGAGTGAAGGTCAGACTCTTGTGAGATCCCGGATGGATATCATTGCAAGGAAATTCTGGTAGGAGATCTTGAGGGATCATTGTGATCGGTGGGAATGAGAACTGACTGTTTTTGGAATGTTGGTTCGCGTTTGCGTTTGTTTTTGCAAAATGTCGCGGTAAGCAAGAGTCGCCACCGTCTTTTATTTTATCCAACAAGGAAAGGACAAAAGCACAGAAAAATTCCTTTTTGAGATGTTTCTCGGGTTCGGGAGGTAGATTATAGAAAGGGAAGGTGTTAACACCCTTTCTATCCGTGGTTATCCACGGGCTCTTAGGTACTTGCTCAATGTGTTTTCAAAATTTGCTTTTCTTTGTGTTTGTGGGTTTGAAAGAAGTTTTTGTTTGAAAGAAGTGTGAGTGCGAAAAGTTTTGTTTTGTTTTAAAAGGAGCAAGTACTTAAGAACCATATACCTACTCGAAAAAGGAATTAAACTGTGCAAATGTCCTTTAGACAATGCTAGCCCATTATTGATGAGTAGGTAGCATCGTTGTTGGAGTTTTCGGGTCAATTCGATTAAGGGACGTGTGGTCACTAAAGCAATGTTAGGACGCCTTAGCGGTAACCCTAATGTCTTAGATCATTTTATCCGAGGCAACCGTTTCGGGGCAACTTATGATCTTTGGACAAGAGGGTGACCTCTAAAACTTCCTATACTCAATGACCACGTTCGAGGAAACCAAGTGAGGTGTACCCTAAGAGTGCGCATGTGCGAGTGTGTTATTTTTTCCAGTTATATTATCTTTGTACATGTTAATGGTGAGCTACTGTTGATTTTAGGTTAAAGATTAATCTTGTCATGCGTTGCCTATTTATCAAACATCTAACAGTTAATAGTTGCGGAATGTAAATTGCGGAAAATAAATTTAAGCTATTACAAGGCGTCGGGTATTTACATCGCCAAAGACAAACCCTTTTAAAATTAAATTGCAAAAAGTAAATAAAATTGATAAATAAAATAAATAAAGTCCTAAGTTAAAAAACTATTACATTCCCGAAGCAGTTACAATATTGAAATATGGATCAAAATAATACACACGCAAGAAAATTAAATCGGAGTGTCTTAGGGTTTTGACCCTTTTTATTAAATAAAGCATATTTTTTGTTATTTTTTTGAATTAAAAATTAGTCTAAATTAATAATCGAATTAATTAATTAAATGAAAATATTTTTGGGTTTTTATTTTAATTAAGGAAATAAAATAAAGATGGTTAAAAATATTAAAACCTAATTCTAAATTGATTTTAATTTATTGCAAAAGATATTAATGTTAAACCTATTTAAACTAAATTAATTAATTAATGTTTATTTACAAAAATAAATAATAAAATTAATGGAATTAATAAAAATATTATTTTTGTTGTTTCTGATTTTTTTTATGAAAAAGATTAATTGGTTAATTAGTTAATTAAGATAATAATAATAGTAAAACAAAAATAGGAAAATAATGAAAAGAAAATAAAAAAGAACAAACTTAGGGGGTATTGGGCCCAAGGAGGGGGTTTGAATTGCAATTTTTGAGGCCCACTTTCGTCCAGCCTGCTTGACTTTTGTGATTCCATAGGCGCATGTTGACCAGGGTTTATGGTGAACCTTCAATCTGGTTCATTGGATCTGCCTGGTGGGCCACTTGGCAGTTTAGATCTAGAGACATATGATAATCCACGCTTGGAATGCTGCATGTGAACACCTGGAGAAAAAATCAAATAAAGTTTTGGGGGGACCTGGGATTCGAACCCAGGTCCCAAAGAGTTTTCCAATAGCGCTTCCACCAACTGAGCTGGCCTGTTTCTTTGTTATTAATATACACAACAAATATTATATGGATAACACTTAACTATGCCTGAATAAAAAAAATAAAGCGCGTATTTTCAAATGGACCAATGGGAGGGTGACGTCTGGTCGTCTTCTCCAAAATAACTCTGGTTATTTACCTGCGGATTTTTATCCGCAGGAAGATTCGTGGGATGTCTCCAAAATTCGCCCTAGGCCCTGGAAACGAAAATTAAGAATACCATTGTACTCGTCTCCTTCACCTGATCATCCCTGTAACCATTATTTGGTCCAATTTTCCCTGTAATTCAAATGCCTAAAAACAACACATGTAAACCCTAGATTCGGGCATCGTTATACAGGCTATGAAAATCAAATTGGATAATGCCAAAACGTTCCAAATCAAATAACAAACACAAATATGCCAAGATTTTAAAGAAAAGATGCAAGAATTGGAGATTTGGATTCCATGTTCAGAGCTTGGTTCATGATGACTTACAGCGAGTTTTAGGCAATGAGAAGGCTTGGTTTTGATTGGTATCGCTTCAGGGGATGTCAGGGAAGAGAGCTATGTCAAGCTTTTGCTTTGTATCAAGCTCCAAGATGGATTTCAGATTCCAAGTTTCCAAGCTTTTTTCCAAAGTTCTTCTGGCCGTTTCAGCAGTGTTTTGTGCGTGTTCTTGCTTTGTGTGGCTTGTGTGTACATAAGGGAATGAGTTTAGGTCAAAACTTGGGCCATAATCCATATGCATTGAAGATGGAAGATTTGATTTTGATCACCATTATCAAGTTTCCAAACATAGGCCAAATCTGATTTTTTATGCATGAATAGCCTTGATACGAATTGATTTGATGAATCATGCCAATTGAAAGTTGTACCAATCACAAAGATATGATTTCATCAATTTTTAGATTTTATTTTATTTAATATTGATTAAAAATGAATTAAATCAATAAAAATTAAATAAAATAGAAAAATAAATGAATGGCCATGAAATCAAATATGGGACACGTGTGTGGCATGACAAGACCATATCAAGTGGAAAAAAGTGGGCCCTTTTGTCAAAAATTGGAGTTTTGAGGATAGTTGACTTTTGGCAAATTTGGAAAAATGCCCAACTTCAACAATGCATAACTTCTTCAATTTTGAACTTTTGGAGGTGTTCTTGGACTTTTTAGAAACCTTGAGATGTCCTCTAATCAACCCTTTTGGTATCATCTCATTTTTATGTTCCATTCTCAAGTTATAAGCTTTGTAAAAAAAGTGTTTTTGTTGACTTTCAAAAATGACCTATAATGTCCAAATTTGTAACTTTTTGTGAGAGAATTTCTTGATCTTGGGGTGTGAATATGGATTGTAGGAAATTTCATCCTATTAAAAATGAGCTTTGGATGGGTAATTTCTCATAAAGTATGAGAATGTTATGCTTGGTCAAAGTTGAGTTGACTTTTCCTACAAAACCCTAATTTTGCAACTTTTGAATCTTGATGAATCCTGAGCAATCCTTGATGAATCATGATCAACCCTTGATCAAATGATGAATTATCCTTCAAAATGATAATTTTGACAAAAAATATTGAGGTTTGACTGTATTTGGGACACAGTTGACTTTTGCCCTAGCACAGTCGATTTTTGGGTCTCTTGAGCAATTGACTGACCAAACTTCCTCTGCAAGGCTTGAAGTTTGACATGGATGAACTTAAGAACATATTAAGAAATTGGGAAGCACTTGAGGCCATTTGGATATGAGGACCTTAATGCAACACAAAACCCTAATTTTGACTTGACTGCCTTAGGAGGTGATTTGACTGTCCAACCCTTGAGCCAACTTGAGCAACTTGAAGATTATTCTTGACATGTCTTGAGAAATATGGGAGGGAAAATTTTGGGGTACAACAATCATATTCTACTGGGTCAATGAATGTTATATCTGGTTGGATCCCTGAACATGTCATTGTGTGTTAGTCACTGGTAATTGCTCGTGTGATTGTAATCAGTTTGGTTATAGTAAATTAAGTCCTTGGATAAGGCGAAATCATCCTTGCGGGGGTGGACATGAGTAGCCTAGTTAATGGTAAACCTGGATAAAATACTTGTGTCATTTACCTTTATTGTCTTTATTTATATTATCATTTGAGTGCTTAGAATTTTAATAGGGAATGTTTTCTATGAACATAATTCAACCCCTTCCCCCCTTCTTGTGTTTTCTCTAACTTCACTTTCAACATCTCAGCCATCTGATTGAAGGAGGTTGGTTAAGCAGCGTTTCTTTCCTCATTTCTATCCAGTCGTCCCTGAATATTCATATATCTCTTTTGTATTTTTTCAAGAGTTTCCTTCATCCCATTGATTTCCTTTTCAACGTTCATAGTAGAGTTTATTTCAGAGCAAGAGGGGTCAACTATTGCTAATGCAATATCAGATGGAATGGCTTTTAAGGCAAGCACATCATCTGGTTTTGGAGTTGGTAAGAGAGGAACTTCAGTAATGGCTTTTGTGAAGAGAATAAAGAGAACTCTAGCAAAAGGTATAAACATTTGGCGTTGAGTTCTGGAAGCAATGATTGAGTCCCTCAGATAGTTAAAGATGGATTGAGGTAAGTTGACTCTAATATGATGCACAAGAAAGTATATGAGAACTATATCCTCATAGGTTAGGGTGTTCGACATATAAGTTCTAGGTCTAAAGTTTGTCACCATAAGCTGAAACCAGACTGAAGCACCTGGGAGAAGATTGGCAACATTGGTGCAACAATATTCATGAGATACATTATGAATGGTGTGGAGTCGTTCATCAAAATAGTATCTGTTTTAGAAGGCTTCTATGGTAACTCCTGCTTGAGCACATCCAATAGCAGCGACAATACTGTTAGCTCCTAAATCCGACACTCACATATATTGACCTTATTGGCTAAAAATATATTGAAGAAATCTAAGCTGAAAACACTTTGACAGAAGAGCCTTTGAAAGGATTTTTGTCGAAGTCATCCTTGCTAAGAAGGAAAAAACACTTAGAGAATTTTCTAAGTTAAAGACAGTTTCGACGGAAAAGCTCTTGTATCAGCAGCAAGTGGATTTGAATCTGAAGAAAGAAGGGAAAGGCAATTCATTTGGAAGTTGGGAAAAGCGATATGGCATGAAGATAGGGGTCGAAGAGCATGCAGAGGACACTTGTCCTCATCCTGGAACGAAGCAACTTTGCGGCAGTTACTTATTATTAGTATAAATATAGGAATTTTATGTAGAATTTCGTGTGTTCAACTCATTGTACAAGTCAATCAATTTTATTCAAGTACCCGCTGTGAGTGAAAGAATATTGAGAATGTACGTTTGAATCACCATACTTTATTGCAATCAAAGTCTTTACATTTCTTTACAATCCTTGTCATTTAAGATTTTTCTGCGAACTTTACTGTAACGCGGTGGGAGAACTGACTTGGTTGTTTTGTGTTTGATCGCAATTGTGCGAATAGCAAGAGTCGCCACCGAATTTTCTTTTATCCAAAAGGAAAGGCTGAAAAGAATAGGAAATACCTTTAGAGATGTTTTCTTGAGTTCGGGGGGTAGGTTATGAAAAGGGAAGGTATTAGCACCCTTTTCATCCGTAGTTATCTACGGGCTCTTAGTTGCTTGCTAGATCACTTGCTTTTGTTTGAATGTGTGCTTGCAGTGTGGGTTTTGAAAGTATTTTGAAAATTTCTTTGTAATGGTTCTCGTTTCTATAAGAACGCGTACAAAGTGTTGTTTCAAAAATAGTTCAAAGAGGTGTTTGTGGAATGTGGTTTTGAAAGTGATTTTGAAAAGGTGTCTTTGTAATGGCTCTAATTTATAAGAACACGTACAAAGTGTTGTCTTTTGAAAATGTTTCAAAATGAGAGAGTTGGTGTATACAAATGTTTTTGTTGTGAGCAAGCGAGCAACTAGGAGCGAATCTACCTACTCAAAAGGTCTTAGGTGTTCTTTTCCTCCTCCTTTAGATGTTGCTATCTTACCATTGTTTTGTTAAGAAGCCCCATCGTTCGATGTGAAGGGACGGGCGGGGACGTTTATATAGTCATAGAAGGCAACCTATGGGACGTTTTAGCAATATCATTTAGGGACGAGATCGTTTACCGAAGGCAACATTGAGGGTCATCGAGGGACTACGATCTTTTATCGAGGGTTTTTGCTAAAACGCCCATATTCGAGGGACATAACTATTTTCTGAAAGGCAACAACGAGGGATTACCCTAAGGGTGCTAGTGTGTAAGTGTGTTTGATTCACATGCATTTTGTCTTGATTAGGGTTATCTATTTGTTGATTTCATGTCTTGTCATACATACCCTAATTACTAGCATTTATATTTGAAAAGCGGTAAATTGCGGAAATGTAAAGTCCTACGCTATTACATCATTTAGGGATGGGGGTACATAATTACAAATGGGGATTTGCAAGAATTTAAATCCTAATTATCTATTACAACCATATTGAATTACACAATATAAGAAAAGGAAAAGACTTGTTTTGAAAAATGGTTTTTTGGTCTTAACAAATTAAAAGGAAAATAATTATTTAATAAAAGAAAATATTTTTTGATGTTCCTTTTTTATAAAATAATAGAGAAAAAGGAAAAACAATGAGGAATAGGATCAGCATGTTGCTGAAAGCAAAATAAAGGGGATCAAAATTTATGATGCCAGACACGCTGTGGTTCAGAATGAAATGTCAGAGGAAATCAGAAGTTCTGGACTGATGCACTCCGAGGTCCTGAAATAAACGTTAGAGGGAAAAATAGAAGTTCTGGGTCGCTACGTGCTGAAGTTATGAGTGTTAGAACAGTGAGAAAATATTAGAAGTTTTGTGTATGTTAAATAGTGAGTGAAAATCAGAAGTTCTGTGTTGTGTTAAACAGTGAGTGAAGATCAGAAGTTCTGTGCATGTTAAAAAAGTGAGGAGAGCTCAGAAGCTCTGTGTTGTGCTAAAACAGTGGGAAAGAAAAACCCAATTTTTTTGTGTTACGCTTAAACTCCTTCCTTACATCAATCAGCTCATCAGCAACTTAATCAGTTCTTAACAACAACAACATCATAAAGATAAAATCACAACAATTCATAGAAGTTCTAATCCTAACTCAGAGCCTATCTTTATTCAAGAAGTTCTGATCCATAATTTTTTCCCGACTTATGCAATGATATGGACAACATCAATATTATGATATTTACATATTTAATGATGTTCTGAATGAAAAGCTGCAAAGTCAGAAAGACTTACCTTGAATCTGGAGCGTGTGCTTGGAACTTGAGCTGCTGCCTTCAGATGCTCTGGAGTCAGTGAGAGCAACGGAACATTGGTTATGTTCTTTGATTCAAAGGGAAGAACAAATGTTTTGTTTAGGATTTGCGAAGGTTTTTACTGTTTCCTTTTATCTCTTTGATAATTCTCTCTCTCTCTCTCTCTCTCTCTCTCTCTCTCTCTCTCTCTCTCTCTCTCTCTCAAAAGATAACCCCTTGAACGTGTGATGGAGCAACTTATTTATAGATGGGTTTCCTGTGGTTTTAGGGGGAAAAACAAATGGGATTTTTAACCTTTTTGGGGTACTGTTCCATTGCTTTTTAAACACAGTTTTTGCATGCTAATTTGGTGCAATTATGGGGTTTGATAAAAACGCAGGCGTGGACTGGATCAACAGCACCTTGGAGCGTTGTGGCAGCTGGTGGTAGGACTGTACTACAGTAGTGCAACAGGTTGCTCAAACGAGATTTTGGGATTTGGTGATGTTCTGATCGCAGAAGACCAGAGTGAGATTCGAAGGGTGAGGTTCTGATCGAAGCATATAACATAGCCTCCATATGCTGAAGATTCACATTCTGATTGATGAGTCATGTTCTGAACCATATTTACAAATTCTGATTTCTCTTACGTGACGGTTGGCCCAGAAGTTCTGAAGTATCATATTCTCTTAACACTTAGAAAATCTTCTAAATGTTTAGAAATTTTGATTTTTCAAAGTAATTTCTGACTTATTATTTTTTGATGAACCAATTTCATGTCTTGATGAAATATAATTATTGAAATTTGATTTTGATCAAAAAGTCAAAGTTTGACTTTTCAGTGTGATTTTGACCATTTTGCCCTTGTGAATGACTTTCTTGGAAAATTGTAATCCAAGACTTGGAACTTGATAGAAGCAAACCTGAGGGTCTAGGATGATCTTTTGAGAAACGAGAGGGAAAATTTTGGGGTACAACAACTGCCCATGTTCAATCTTCTTAAACTTGAAGAGTTAGATTGGCGTATTTGCCATTCGTGACTTGAAGGTGGAAGATGATTGAACACTAGAGTGCCCAGAAATTTGCGCTTTGATGATATTGTGGATGAGGTGTAAGGAATAGGCTTAAAGATGCCATTTGAAGAAATGATGGAGAGTTGGCGGGGATGGGCTTATAAATGCCATCTAAAGGTGATTGTTGATAGAAAATTAGACTAAGTCTAAGCTTGATTTCAACTGGGTAAGGAATCAAAATAAATCTCGGGAGAGATTTATTTGAACCAGAGAAAGTGTCCACCAGAAAGGAATCAGGATAAACCATTGATCGATTTAAGTTGAACCAGCAGAGGTGTTGAATATTCTTTCATTTATGATGGGCCTGTGTAGGGTTTCTTTAGGAGACATATGAGAGGGAAGCCTGGGTAGGGATGCTTCAGGATGAATCCATGTGAAAATTCATCTAGAATTAAAGAGAAGGAACCTGGGTAGGGATTCTTCACGATGATTCTGTGTGAAACTGCATCTGGAAATGTCTGAGAAGGAACCTGGGTAGGGTTACTTCATGATGAGTTCGTGTAAAACTTCATCTGGAAGTGTAGAGAAGGAACCTGGGTAGAGCTGCTTCACGATGAGTCCGTGTGAAACTGCATCTGGAAATGTTCGAGAAGGAACCTGGGTAGGGTTACTTCATGATGAGTTCGTGTAAAACTTCATCTGGAAGCGTAAAGAAGGAACTTGGGTAGGGCTAGTTCACGATGAGTCCTTATGAAACCGCATCTAAAAATGTCTGAGAAGGAACCTGGGTAGGGTTACTTCATGATGAGTCCGTGTAAAACTTCATCTAGAAATGTCTGAGAATGAACCTATATAGGTTTACTCCATTTGGTCGTGTAGACAGTTGTCTTGGCTTGTTTCAGGTATTAATCTCTGATCTGTTCATATAGATATCTTTCTTGGCTTGTTTCAGGTATTAATCTCTGATCTGTTCATGTAGATAGCTTTCCTGGCTTGTTTCAGGTATTGATCTACAATCGGTCATCCACAAATAGTTTTCCTGGCTAGTTACAGGTATTAATCTGGAACTTGAAAAAGTTGGTCGTTTGAGATAGTTGTCCTGTCTGGTTTCAGGTATTAATCTCTAACCTTTTGAAGATCGTTGATGATAGCCACCTGTTGATTTAATCCTTCCTGAAAAGGTAAAGAGTTAGCTGCATGCAATTCCATGATGTATGAAATGCATGGTGCAATGATGTTCTCAAAATAAATGAGATTGTGTCGTATGCACTTGTCATGTATGTAATATGATGTATGAAATGTGAAATGTTATTAGAATGTATTGTTGTCTTGGAAAATAAATCCTTGACAAATGCTAGGGAATCATTAAATCTCGGACTGCTGTCGAAGAGTAGGTGCGTCTTCAAATTTTGCTTAGAATGTTTCCACCGGGGATTCATGTTTTGTTGTTTGAGGAGAATTCCACTGGGGAATATCGAAAACTCTGTAGAGAGTGTTGATTCCTATTTGGGGAAAAGAGTTCAGGAGTCTCGATTGTCCGTTACTCTACTGGAGAGTCATCTCTTGATGGACGAAGTTGAACTGATATCTGGTCGGGTCCAGGCTTCATAGTAACTTGTTGGGGTTTGTAAAGTAGTCTACTGGGGAAGAGGAGTTGTGGTCCTTTGATTTGTAATAGTCGGAGAGGTAAACTTAAACTGGGGAATCCTGCCGTTTGGTTGGGGAAATAAACCCTGTTGCTGATCTGTTGGAGAGGCGGCGAATTCACTGGCAGAAATCCTCGAGGGTTCTTGAGGTTGACTCAGTTGGGGAGAAGTTTTCAGAGATTGAAACTCTGGTTGGGGATCACCCTATGAAAAGGACTTTGTGGGGGAGTTGTCACTTCCCCTAGTAGCAAGTGTTTGTAGCACTTCCAGGAAGTGTTTGCTTGACCGTATGTAACCCTTTGTTAGAATTCACGTTTAATGTCCCAAGTGATTCAGATACAGGCCTGCCCCTGGTTATTCAGCACTTCTTGAGAGATTTCTTGGAATCTTGGCTGGACTACCCCAGATGTGTTGGACAGTGACACACCATGCCCCCTTGCTTATAGGAGATCTATCATTGGAAGTGTCTTCCCACTCGAGGTGATTTTGTTCACTGAGAGAGCTTTCGTTCATCGGATATTCATTGTGTGAATTTCTCCGCTATCAAACAAATAGCCATATGCAAACAACGATATTCAAATAATGCAAAGTTTATGCTTGTTTTGAAGTTTTGAAAATGCATTTTAGCAAGTAAAGAGTTTTGTAATAATATGAAATCAACTTCACAATTTAGAATAAAGCCTTACAGGAGTCAGGATACCTTTTGTAACAGTATGCTTTCGAACTAACCTATGCTTCAATTAGGACTTTTGAAGGGTTGTAACGTGGCTTGGTTCATGGTTTAAGAAACAAAGGATAAGGCTCAAAGTGTATTTGTACCCGCCCGTTCTTCGTGATGTTCTTCAATCCTAAACTCAGTCAACTGCGCGTTTGAACTCCAATTGAGTCTGGAATGACATTCTGGTGATGGTTCAGACAAGTTTAGTTTATCGGAAGGAAGTCGTTTTTTTTGCAACATTTTTCATGTTGTTAAGGGTTTGTAGTGACCTCTTTCTTTTGATTTGTTATCCCTGATTTTTTCCTGACTGTTCTTGTTTTGAGATTACAGTCAGAGTGATGCCCCAGTTTTTCTTAAGTCTCCTTTGTAGGTTTTGACTTAGTGGTCTTTTTTTTCTTGAGAGATAATGACTGCCTATTCGATAGGGAACCATCACTATCCTTTGATTCCAGAGGAATGTTTTTGATGTCATTTGTTGTGTTACGAAGTGAAAGTCTGCGACTGAATGCACATTTGAATTAACTGAGGGACTACCCTGCCCCTAGGTTTTGATTAAAAGGTTTCAATTTGTGTAAAAAAAAAAGAAAACTTCTACTTCTTTGGCTCGAAGGGGTTGACTAGGGATTATCTTCCTTATAACTCCAGTGTTTAGGATTTGAAAGAAACGCCTGTACATCGTCAGCAAGGTCTGTCCAAAAGCATACTGTATGAGATTATGACATTGTTTTCGTCATCCTCCCTCTAAAGGCTTGCAACTTTTAAAACAAGAGTTGAATATCATAAAAGGAGTAAAAAGCATAATTTAAATACAATGAAAATGAATGGATTTATTCAAGACAAACATATTTAATGCATTAATGAAATATTAATAGATAATTGTTTGAATAACAAAAGAAATTACAATTGAAAATTCAAAATGAACAAGACGCTCTCAATGATTCGGCATAGGAGCAGTGATCACGTTTGGAGTCTCCGGAGGGTCAAACTCGATCTCTTTGGTGTCAATCAAATTCTGAATCTTGTACTTCAACGCCTAACAATCGTTAGTATCATGCCCGGGACTGCCAGAATGATAATCACACGTTGCATTAGGATTGTAGTTAGGAGAAGAAGTTTTGGTGTTTGGATGAGGTCCTATCAACATAATCAGATTCATCCTCAACAAGTGTTGTAGCGCTTGAGACAGCGGAATATTGATGTTGGTAAACTGTCTTTTGGGCTCGTCTGGCCTTCGTTGATTTCCCCTTTGATGTTGTCGGTGCGACGTAGAACCAGAGATCAGGACTGCCCCCACGTGTTGGTCATGACGACTCTTTTGACCATACACAACATTGGACTCTTTCTTCCCATTGTATGGCTTTTTCTGAGCATCGGAGGGTGTAGCTCCTTGGATCTTTCCACTTTTGATGCCAGCTTCGACCCTTTCGCCAATCAGTATTAGCTTGGTGAACCCGATCGAGGAGCTTCCAATTAGGTACTTGAAGAATGGTCCCGTCAAGGTTCCCATAAATATGTCAATCAACTCCCTGTCAGTTAAAGGGGGCTGCACCCTACCATCCAGATCTCTCCACTTTTGGGTGTATCCTTTGAAGCTCTCTTTGGAACCCATGGTCATGTTCTGCAATTGCACACGAGTTAGTGCAAGATCAGCGTTGTACTGGTACTGCTTATAGAAAACAACAACTATATCCTCCCAGGTGCGGATGCGAGAACTCTCCAATTGATAGAACCATTCAAGTTGAGTCCCTACTAGGCTCTCTTGGAAGAAATAGATCCAAAGTCTCGGATCAATTGTGTATGGTTGAATCTTGCAGACATAAAACTTTAAATGCATCTTAGGGCAAGAGACTCCATCGTACAGGGAAAAAGCAGGGATTTTAAGCTTTGGTGGGATGACCACCCCAGAAACCAAACCCATGTATCCTAAATCTAAACCATGTATCTGTTGAATCTCCATAGCATTGAGGTGATCCTCCAACTGTTTGTACTTGTCATCAGCGGGAGGATATTGTTCCTCAGTGTAGTCAGCTCCGACTTCATCAATCTCTAGGCTGTTGTCTTCTTCATGACTATCCCCCATGTTGGATGGAGTTGGAAGATCTAAAGCTCCCTTGACTGGTCCTCTAAGTCTTCTTCCCAAGTTCAGGACGCCTACTGACTTCTTAGACTTTTCCTTCTTGTCTTTGAGAAGAAGAGTCTTCAGGTCCTCTTGCCCCTTAGCCATTTGTTGGAATTGAGTGTTTTGAGCTTGGAGATCTTTCACCGTTTGTTCCATATCCATCTTACTGAAATAAATAGTAGGAAGATAAGGAGGTCTGTATGGGAGAAACATGTCATGATATGATGCATGATATGTGGATGCATGTTTCCAAGGATCTCACGGGGTAAATGCTAGTGGTCACTTATAGTTTTAATTGGAGAACTTTGTATCGGTGGATGTCCTTCCATGAGAATTAAGCTCACCATGTCAAGTGGGTTGTAGCCCTTGACTCAAGTTGTTGTACTTGATCTTTGACGATGTTTGGTTAGAGGAAAATAAATCCTCTTGTCCCTTGATAGACGTCTGGTTCAACGTGACCCTGCATCATAGACCCTTGGGATCCTTAAAATGGTTATTGAAAATGCTATGGTATGATGTTATGTACAAGTATGCAAAGTAAGCAAGTTGTTATATACAAATAATCATATACACACAAAGCAGACAAGTCCTTAGGTTTAGGCTTGCATGGTGTTTATGGGTAAGTACCCTCTTGAAGTTTAGTTGGCTCAACCTGTCCTAGTTAATAGTAACCGGGTTCTAAGGGATCACAATATCACTGACCTTTCTTTTAGGCATTGTCTCAGCTCAATTAATCTTTTCTTGCGGCCGAGATATCCCAAGAGTCCGATCTCAATGAGCGTAGCATCGAGTATCAACCAATCTTCGGTCGGACCCAAAGTCGGCTATCTCACTACTTCCTAATGGCCAAGGATGAGTAAATTAAAAGGTTCTAAAGGTCAGTTAACACTTAATGACACTAAGGAAGCCTAATGTTATCCTTAATTGACTCAAGGAACATTAGTACAAGCCGAAGTATCATGCTAACATAGCTATCATTTCGTCCATATCGGTCAACACCGTACAACTTCCATGATTTATTGCTACTTACCTAAAAAGGTGCCCCAGA
Source organism: Vicia faba (assembly GCA_948472305.1). Classification (NCBI taxonomy): domain Eukaryota; kingdom Viridiplantae; phylum Streptophyta; class Magnoliopsida; order Fabales; family Fabaceae; genus Vicia; species Vicia faba. Next base: position 779,345,163 of record OX451736.1, read on the forward strand.
TCCGGGTGTATGATCTTTAACAATAACCCAAACAAGGCCCCCAAAAATGTAAAGCAAGCAAAGCAAGTAAATGTGATCTAACCCTAAGGTAACCCCACTTTTTAAGTTGAATCCCCAGCAGAGTCGCCAGTTCTGTAATGCGGTGGGAGAACTGACTTGGTTGTTTTGCATTTGATTTCAATCTTGCCAATAGCAAGAGTCGCCACCGACTTTTCTTTTATCCAAAAGGAAAGGCTGAAAAGAACAGGAAAGACCTTTAGAGATGTTTTCTTGAGTTCGGGGGGTAGGTTATGAAAAGGGAAGGTATTAGTACCCTTTTCGTCCGTAGTTATCTACGGGCTCTTAGTTGCTTGCTATATCACTTGCTTTTGTTTGAATGTGTGCTTGTGGTGTGGGTTTTAAAAGTATTTTGAAAATGTCATTATAATGGTTCTCGTTTCTATAAGAACGCGTACAAAGTGTTGTTTCAAAAATAGTTCAAAGAGGTGTTTGTGGAATGTGTTTTTGAAAGTGATTTTGAAAATGTGTCTTTGTAATGGCTCTCATTTATAAGAATGCGTACAAAGTGTTGTCTTTTGAAAATGTTTCAAAACGAGAGTGTTGGTGTATAAAAATGTTTTTGTTGTGAGCAAGCGAGCAACTAGGAGCGAATCTACCTATTCAAAAGGTCTTAGGTGTTCTTTTCCTCCTCCTTTAGATGTTGCTATCTTACCATTGTTTTGGTAAGAAGCCCCATCGTTGGATGTGAAGGGATGGGCACGAGACATTTGTATAGACATAGAAGGAAACATATGGGACGTTTTAGCAATGTCGTTTAGGGACGAGATCGTTTACCGAAGGAAACATTGAGGGTCATCGAGGGACTACGATCTTTTATCGAGGGTTTTTGCTAAAACACCCATATTCGAGGGACATGACTATTTTCCGAAAGGAAACAAAGCGGGATTACCCTAAGGGTGCTAGTGTGTAAGTTTGTTTGATTCACATGCATTTTGTCTTGATTAGGGTTATCTATTTGTTGATTTCATGTCTTGCCATACATATCCTGATTACTAGCATTTATATTTGAAAAGCGGGAAATTACGGAAATGTAAAGTCCTACGCTATTACATCATTTAGGGATGGGGGTACATAATTACAAATGGGGATTTGCAAGAATTTATATCCTAATTATCTATTACAACCATATTGAATCGCACAATATAAGAAAAGGAAAAGACTTGTTTTGAAAAATGGTTTGTTGGTTTTAACAAATTAAAAGGAAAATAATTATTTAATAAAAGAAAATATTTTTTGATGTTCCTTTTTTATAAAATAATAGAGAAAAAGGAAAAACAATGAGGAATATGATCAGCATGTTGCTGAAAGCAAAACAAAGGGGATCAGAAGTTTTGATGCCAGACGCGCTGTGGTTCAGAATGAAACATCAGAGGAAATCAGAAGTTATGGATTGACGCACTCTGGGGTCCTGAAATAAACGTTAGAGGGAAAAATAGAAGTTCTGGGTCGCTGCGTGCTGAAGTTCTGAGTGTTAGAACAGTGAGAAAATAATAGAAGTTCTATGTGTGTTAAATAATGAGTGAAAATCAGAAGTTTTGTGTTGTGTTAAACAGTGAGTGAAGATCAGAAGTTCTGCGCGTGTTAAAAAGTGAGGAGAGCTCAGAAGCTCTATGTTGTGCTAAAACAGTGGGAAAGAAAAACCCATAATTTATGTGTTACGCTTCAACTCCTTCCTCACATCAATCAACTCATCAGTAACTTAATCAGTTCTTAACAATAGCAAAATCAGAAAGATAAAAGCACAACAGTTCATAGAAGTTCTAATCCTAACTCTGAGCCTAGCTTTATTCAAGAAGTTCTGATCCACAATTTTTTTTCTACTTATGCAATGATATGGAAAACATCAATACTATGATATTTACATATTTAATGATGTTCTGAATGAAAAGCTGCAAAGTCAGAAAGACTTACCTTGAATCTGGAGCGTGTGCTTGGAACTTGAGCTGCTGCCTTCAGATGTTATGGAGTCAGTGAGAGCAACAGAATAGTGGTTATGTTCTTTGATTCAAAGGGAAGAACAAAGGTTTTGTTTAGGATTTGTGAAGGTTTTTATTGTTTCCTTTTCTATCTTTGATAATTCTCTCTCTCTGAAAATCCATCCCCTTGAACGTGTGATGGAGTAACTTATTTATAGATGGGTTTGTTGTGGTTTTGGGGGGGAAAACAAATGGGATTTTTAACCTTTTTGGCGTACTGTTCCATTGCTTTTTAAACACAGCTTTTGCGTGCTAATTTGGTGCAATTATGGGGTTTTAAAAAAACGCAGGCGTGGACTAGATCAGCAGCACCTTGGAGCGTTGTGGCAGCTGGTGGCAGGACCGTAATACAGTAGTGCAGCAGGTTGCTCAAACGAGGTTTTGGGATTTGGTGATGTTCTGATCATAGAAGACCAAAGTGAGATTTGAAGGGTGAGGCTCTAATCGAAGCATAGAACATAGCCTCTATATGCTGAAGAGTCACGTTCTGATTAATGAGTCATGTTCTGAACCATATTTGCAAATTCTGATTGCTCTTACGTGAAGGCTGGCCCATAAGTTTTGAAGCATCATATTCTCTTAACACTTAGAAAATCTTCTAAATGTTCAAAATTTTTGATTTTTCAAAGTAATTTCCGACTTATGATTTTTTGATGAACCAATTTCATGTCTTGATGAAATATAATTATTAAAATTTGATTTTGATCAAAAAGTCAAAGTTTGACTTTTCAGTGTGATTTTGACCGTTTTGCCCTTGTGAATTACTTTCTTGGAAAATTGTAATCCAAGACTTGGAACTTGATAGAAGCAAACCTGAGGGTCCAGGATGATCTTTTGAGAAACGAGAGGGCAAATTTTGGGGTACAACATTTACCATTACAACCTTTTAAATTACTGCGAATTTACTTTATCATGTACTTTACTTGCATTTTTACCAAGTTTTTACCTTCATCCTGTGCATTTAAACCTATCCAAGCCTTTACTCTTAGTGTCTAGTCGAACTTGTTCATTAACAACATTAAGACTTCTTATCAAACCCCAAAAATACTTAGCATATTGTTGTACCCCAAAATTTTCCCTCCCATATTCTTCAAGATTTATCAAGAATCATCTTCAAATGGTTCAAGATTTGCTCAAGGATTGCACAGTCCAAATGCCTCCTATGCCAGTCAAAATTAGGGTTTTGGTTCCTTCAATGAAATTGAGGTTTTCAATGGCTCAATCAAGTCTCATAGGATCATATACATCCTCAAGCATCTACATGTCAAGTCTCAAGACTCACAGTGTCAAATTGCACAGTCAAAAGTCCCATTTGCTTCACAATCAACTGCAGGGGCAAAATGGTCATTTTACAGTCAAAAGTCAGAATTTTTGGTCAACATCTTATTTTGAGCACACAATCATCATTTGATCAGGTCTTGATCATGATTCCACAAGCATGGCTCAAAAATCATCAAGATGCCAAAAGTTGCTATTTTTAGACAGTTGAAAAGTCAACTGTATCTTGACCAAGGCATAACTTTTTCATGGTTCATCAGAAAAATCCCATCCAATGCTCATTTTGAAGGGGATGACATTTCCTACAACTAATCTTCACATCCCAAGTCCAAGAAATGCTCTCACAAAAAGTTATCAATTTCTACATTATAGGTCAATTTCAAAAGTCAACAAAAATGCACTTTAAGTCAAAGACCATAACTTGAGATTGGTAAATACAAATGACATGGGACAAAAGGAATTGGTTATAGGACTTCAAGACCTTTCCAAAATGTCAAAGAACATGTTCATATGATCAAAATTGAGCAAGATATGCATTGGAGAAGTTGGGAAATTTTTGTGAATTTACAAATGTCAACTTTGCTCAAAACACCTTGTTTTTGCTAATGGGCCTCAAATTTCTTCTTGAAACTTTGTCCAAGGCTTATGCACGACCCATTGAGATTATTTGAATTTATTTTCTTATTTTTTATTAATTAATTGGATTTTTAATTGATTTTAATTCATTTAATTAATTTAAAATGTAGGAAATTCAAAGATATGTTTTTTTCAATCTTTTGTGAAGCAAACAAGCTCAAGACAAGCTGGAAAACTCGTGTGCACATCAAGGGGACAAAAATCTCCAAGTTTGGCAAGATTTTTCAATCAAAAAGATGCAAAAAGATTTGATTGAAAATCAAATATTGAAACCATAATTCCATGGATCTTTGCTCAAGGATTTAACCTAAACTCAGTCTATTATATATACACAACTCAACCCTAATGCATTGGACGTGAGAATTGCTGCAGAAAGCCATAGCCAATATTGAAAAAAGCAAGAAAACTTGAAAATTGTTTTCTAATTTCCAGACCAATTCAAAGCTTTTAATTGCTTCTAATACCTTGCAGAGGTCCCCAGGAACGTGTAGGAATCAAAACCACACGCTAAAGCTCAAAGAATCCAAGGATAATAGTTTCACGGTTTGGAGTTTTTTTCATAATCGAATACTTTGATTCATGCATCATTAACATGTTTTGTTGATTGTTTTGTGTTCATAGGGACCGTACAAAGCTTTTGGCATAGGTTAATTGGACTGAAACGCCCTGAATCACAAATCACCATGAACGAATGTTAGGGTTTCCAAGCTTCCAAATTGGGGCTTTATTATCCAGGAAAAATCAGAACCCCTAATGCATATGGTTGGATTCGTTAGGTTGAGACGAATTCAAATCACATGTCGCAAAATATTTATATACAGCATACGCCTATTCGCTATTTTTCGTCCATGCAGGTTGTGGGGGTTGAAAACCCCCGCTATCTAACCTTGTTTGTTACAGTTTCAGGGAAGACGATGATGACGTGGTAATATGTGGTTGGAGCGTTCAAATAAAAGCGCGCGTGATTTTGTTTCCAGCATAATTGTTATGTTTTTTATATTATATTTGTTCATTACTATAATAACAAAAGCAAGCGAATGGTGGAATGGTAGATGCGTTGGCTGTGTATCATTGGGACCTGGGTTCGATTCCCAGGTCCACCCAAATGTTTCTATTATTTTTCTCTACAGGTTCCCATGCAGGCTTGCCAACGTATTCCACCATGTACCTTCAGTGATCAGCATGCCATGTGGCCACAATCATAAATCCAAAGGCCAAAAGATGATGAACACCATGTTCCTGGTCAACCCTGCGCCTAGGCAATCTCCAAAGTCAAAGCAGGCCTGCACATTAATGGGCCAGATTTCCAATCAACACCTCTTAATGGGTCCATCACCCCCCTGGTTTATTATTCTCTCATTTTCTTTCTTTTTATTTTCTTTTAATAACTATTATTATTATTTGATTAATTCACAAATAATTATATTTTCATAATAAATTCAGACAACTAAAAAATGTAAATATTTTTATTAATATTATTATTTATTAATTTCACTTTATTTTTTGTAAATAAATGTAAATTAATTAATTTAGTAAATTAGGTTAACTTTGACTTTTTTTCACAATAAATAAAATCAATCTAGAATCAGGGTTTTTTCTTTTGACAATTTTAATCCTTTTTATTTTATTTTCATTAAAACATAAAAAACACAAAAATAATTTTTTTTCTTGTAATTATTTAATTAATTAGTAAATTAGGTTTAACATTAATTAATTGCAAAAAGGACCAAAATACCATTCTTTTCTCAAAAAGGGTCAAAACCCTAAGGACGTCCCGATTCAATTTCTTTTCGCGCATTATTATTTTTGATCATATTCATGTATCTGTTCCGAGAATGTAATAGATAATTAGGACTTTTATCGCTTTATTTATTTTCTCGCATTTATTTTCCAAAGGGTTATGTTTTTGGCGATGTAAATACTCGACGCCTTGTAATAGCGTAGATTTAATTTTCCGCAATTTATTTTCCGCACAATTATTAACTGTTAATTATGCATGACAAGACTTGTATGAAAAATAAAATCAACCCGTAGCTCACAATGATGCATGTTCAAAGATAACTTAAACTGAAACCTGACACACGTGCACATGCCACTCCTAGGGTACGCCTCACTTGGTTGCCTCGACGTGGTCATTAAGTATATGGTGTTTTAGAGGTCGCCCTCCTGTCTAAAGATCCAGTTGCCTCGAAACAGTTGCCTTTGATAAAAAGGATCTAGGACATTAAGGTTACCGATAAGGCGTCCTACTATTGCTTTGGTGACCACACATGTCCCTATAATCGAATTGACCCGACAAACTCCAACGACGGTGCTACCTACTTCTCAATAGTGGGATAGTACTGTCTAAAGGACTCTTACACAACTTAATTCCTTAGTGTAGGTAGATTTCTCTGGGGTACTTGCTCTTTCAAAACAAAAACATAACTTTTCGCACCTACACTTTCAAAAAGTTTTCAAACAAATACTTCATACACTCTTGAGGACTGATACAAGAGTTCCCTAGAAGTTTTTCAAACTAAACTTTTTCAAAACCCACGAACACAAGAAAAGCAAACAATTTTTGAAAACATAGTGAGCAAGTACCTAAGAGCCCGTGGATAACCACTGATAGAAAGGGTGCTAACACCTTCCCTTTCTATAATCTACCTCCCGAACCGAGAAACATCTCGAAAAGGAATTTTGCTTTGCTTTTGTCCTTTCCTTGTTGGAGAACATAAAAGACGGTGGCGACTCTTGCTTACCGCGACATTTTGCTAAACGCAAACGCGAACCAGCATTCCAAAACAGTCAGTTCTATTTCCACCGATCACAGAACTAGCGACTCTGCTGGGGAAATCTTAATAAGTGAGGTATACCTTAGGATTAGACCACTCTTATTTTCAATTGAATGCTTGTTTGCTTTAATATTGTGGGCTTGCATCGGAGTTTCATAGATCCTAACCCGGATCTGGGGAATACCCTTTAGGTAGAAAAAAGCTGTGAGGGACCTGCCCGGCGTAGACCGACACGGGTGAAGCAGTAACTACGTTGGTGTGACACCTTGGTCTGTACCGATATCCCTTGTGTTGGAACAAGGAGAATATGGGTCTTCTGAGGAGTCATTAAGCACCAACTGACCTTAGAACCTTAAATTGACCCAACTTGGCCATAGAACAGTAGCAGTACGCTACACTCATTGAGGCTAAACTCTCGCGATGGTTCTGGCCGCAAGAAAAGATTGCAACGCCGGTGTTATGACCGATTGAGGGTAGTCAGTGATATTGAGATCCTCTAGAACCCGATTACTATTTTTTAGGACAGGTCTTAACCAACAAAACTGAAAGAGGGTAGTACCTAAACTTCATGTTGGCCTAAACTTTAAGGGCTGTCTTGTGTGACTTGTGTGCCTTACCATGTTTGCCTTTGTGAATACTTGTGGTGTGCTTTATCATATCATCATACCATCATAACATTGCATGCATCCTGCATAAGGACTGACCCATTTCAAAGACAAGAAGGTTTCATCTTTGCTCTGTTTTGTAGGACATCATGATGCCCGTGCGAAGGAATACTATCCGACTCAACTTTGTTCACCCACCTGATTTGCTTAAAGAATTGGTTGATAGAATTCCAAGTACTACTTCCTTCATCCAGAGGCATGGTTCTCTCCTCGGTTTAGTCACTTCAAAGTGGGACCAACAATTGATGAGTGTCCTGACCCAGTTTTATGATCCCCTATACCATTGCTTCACCTTTCAAGACTTCCAGCTGGTCCCTACCCTGGAAGAATTCTCTGATTTGCTTGGTATCCCTATTTTGGAACAGACTCCATTCACCGGTTGGGAAAAGACTCTTAGGCTTGAGGAGATTGCTGCAGCCTTTCCCTTGACCAACAAAGAGGTAATGGATAACTGGGTGACTAGAAGCGGAGTTAAGGGCTTTTTGGCTAAGTTTCTGATTGGCAAAGCTAATAGTTTCTGGAATGACTTAGACTTCAGGGCGTACGAAGACATTCTGGCTCTCCTAATATATGGTCTAGTATTGTTTCCAAATCCTGATAACTTTGTCAACATCAACGCCATAAGGATCTTCATCCCTCGGAATCCTGTACCCACTCTCTTGGGTGATATCCTGCAACAGCTCTATGCTCGTACTGCCCGAAGACGGGGAACTTTGTGGTGTTGTGCTCCTTTGTTAGTGAGGTGGTTTATTTCGCACCTCCCTAACTTCTTGCTGAAGAACAAAGAAGGAAGGGGCTGGGCTCATAGGTTAATGTCTCTCACTGATAATGACATCATTTGGACTCTCAGAGGTTTGGATGAGGTAGATGTTATTGATCGTTGCGGAGAATATCCTAATGTTCCATTGATCGGTACCCAGGGAGGAATCTCTTATAATCCATGTTTAGCTCTCCGTCAATTTGGAAGAGCCATAAGAGCAGGGTCTCATGAGATGTTGGTACCTCACATCAGTTTTGAGTTTCAGGTAGATAGTGACGAGCTGCGTCGTAGATTCATCCGGGCTTGGGACAGAATTCACAAAGCTGACCCACATGAGTTGGGACCAAAGACCTCCCTGCCTATGGAATCCTACTACAGATGGGTCCGCATCCATGCTTAGAAGTTAGGTATGCCATATGAAGCTGTCAGGCCTATCATTCTCGAATTTCCTGATAGAGACGGGGTTCCTCCAACTGTACTCCCTCCTCAGATACCCACTGATGTTGATACACTAAAGAGGTCTTGGGCACAACTGCAGGAAGAACGGGATTCTTATCGGGAAAGGTTCAATGAACAAGAACAGAAAATCCAGAAGCTGACCAAGCAATTGGAGAATGAGCGGATCCTGAATGACTATATCCGTACAGAGAAGAAGAGGCCATGGGAGCACTGATGGGCTTTGGATGTTTCTTTTACAGCTTTTATTTCCTTTTCAGTATTTTCATTCTTGTAGCGCCTAAGGGCAATTTCTTGAACAATTTAAAGTTTGAATCTAATAAAGTGTGTTTTCTTTTTGTCTACAAAGTTGAATCCCGATTGTCTTTGAAAACATAACTCATACGCATTCCATTCATCATATGTATAACAGGTACCCCTTTTCACATGTCACTTATCTTCTTCGCTGTTTATTTCAGCAATCATCATGTCTACTGAACCTTCCACTGAACAAGCTATCAAGGCCCTCTAGGCCCAGAATGCCCAGTTCCAGGAGTTGGTTATGAGCCTAGCCCAGGGTCAACAGGACTTGAAAACCCTGATTCTGAAAGAGAGGAAGAAGAAGAAGAAGAGGACTGTTTTGTTCAACACTAGACGCAGATTTGGGAATGGATTACAGAATGAGGCTGAGCTGACTACCTCATCTGTAGGCAAGGACAATCCCCAAGAGAGAAGGGTTCTCAGTCCCGTGGTCTCCGACAACGGGACAGATTATGATGAAGAACAATACCCTCCTGCTGAGGATAAGTACAAACAGCTGGAAGACCGTTTGAGCGCCATGGAAATACAGAAGGTTCCCGGTCTGGACTTCGAAGATCTAGGTCTGTCCTCTGGGGTGGTGATTCCCCATAAATTCAAGGCACATGCCTTTGCCAAATATGACGGAGCTTCCTGTCCAAAGCTGCACCTTCGATCATATGTAAGGAAGATCCAGCCTTACACCGCTGACAAGAATTTGTGGATCCATTTCTTCCAGGATAGTCTTTTAGGGACTCAACTAGAATGGTTCTATCAGTTGGATGGAGCCAGTATTCGTAACTGGGAGGATTTGGCTACTGCGTTTTATAAGCAGTATCAGTATAATTCCGACCTCACTCCTACGCGCACCCAACTCCAGGGTATGTCACTAGGGACGGGTGAAGGATTTAAAGAATATGCTCAAAAGTGGAGAGACCTTGCTGGAAGGGTGCAACCACCTCTAACTGACCGTGAGCTTGTGGATATGTTCCTGGGGACCCTGTCTGGTCCGTTCTTCAACCATTTGATTGGAAATTCTTCAGTCGGGTTTACAGACCTTATCTTGACTGGTGAAAGAATTGAAGCTGGCATCAAAAGCGGGAAGATTCAAGAGGCCACACCTCCTGATACTCAGAAGAAGCCCTACAACGGGAAGAAAGAATCTAGTGCTGTCTATGGTTCAAGGAGACCAAATAGATCTGAACACCGCCAAGCTGTCAACGCGGTGGTTATTTCAAAACCTGCTGGTGCTCCTCAGCGTCACAACCAACAAAGGGAAGAGAGACCTAGAAGGCAATTCACTCCCCTCAGCATGACCTTGTCCCAGATATTGCCACAGTTGCTGAAGACCAATTTGGTAACTCTAAGGGACCCTCCTAAGAATCCCAACAAGACACCTTCAAGGTATAACCCCAACGCCCGCTGCGCTTATCATTCTGACAGCCCGGGGTGTGATCGGTGGAAATAGAACTGACTGTTTTTTAAGCTGGTTCGCGAAATGTCGCGGTAAGCAAGAGTCGCCACCATCTTTTATTTTCTTCAACAAGGAAAGTACAAAAGCACAGCAAAATTCCTTTTCGAGATGTTTCTCGGTTCGGGAGGTAGATTATAGAAAGGGAAGGTGTTAGCACCCTTTCTATCCGTGGTTACCCACGGGCTCTTAGGTACTTGCTCACTATGTTTTCAAAAATTGTTTGCTTTTCTTGTGTTTGTGGGTTTTGAAAAAGTTTCATTTTGAAAACTTCTAGGTAACTCTTGTATCAGTCCTCAAGAGTGTATGAAGTGTTTATTTGAAAACTTTTTGAAAGTGTGGGGTGCGAAAAGATGTTTTTGTTTGTTTGAAAGAGCAAGTACCCAGGAGAAATCTACCTACTCTAAGGAATTAGGCTGTGTAAGAGTCCTTTAGACAGTACTATCCCACTATTGAGAAGTAGGTAGCACCGTCGTTGGAGTTGTTCGGGTCAATTCGATTATAGGGACATATGTGGTCACCAAAGCAATAGTAGGACGCCTTAGCGGTAACCCTAATGTCCTAGATTCTTTTTTATCTGAGGCAACCGTTTCGAGGCAACTGGATCTTTAGACAGGAGGGCGACCTCTAAAATACCCTATACTTGACGACCACGTCGAGGCAACCAGTGAGGCGTACCCTAGGAGTGGCATGTGCATGTGTGTCAGGTTTCAGTTTATGTTTATCTTTGAACATGCATCATTGTGAGCTACGGGTTGATTTTATTTGTGATACAAGTCTTGCAGGCATAATTAACAGTTAATATTTGTGCGGGAAATAAAGTGCGGAAAATTGAATCTACGCTATTACAAGGCGCGGGTCTATACATCGCCAAAAACAAAACTCGTTTGGAAAATAAATGCGAGAAAAGTAAAGAAAGTGGTAAAAGACCTAATTAACTATTACATCCTCGGAAACAGTTACATCAATATAATCAAAAAGAATTAAAGCGCGAAAGAAATTAAATCGGGAACGTCTTAGGGTTTTGACCCTTTTTGAGAAAAGAATTGAAGTTTGGTCCCTTTTATGCAATTAATGAAATATTAAACCTAATAACTAATTAATTAATTAATTAAAAGAAAAAAAATGTTTTTTTGTGTTTTTTATGTTTTTAAGGAAAATAAAATAAAATAAAAGGAATTAAAATTAAAAGTTAGTAAAACCTAATTCTAAGCTAATTTTATTTATTGTAAAAAAGATTAAAGTTAACCTAATTTAACTAAATTAATTAATTTACATTTATTTACAAAAATAATAATTAATAGTAAAAAATAATAAATAATATTTACATTTTTCAGAATTTGTTATGAAAATAATTTGTTAGGTTAATTAAATAATAATAATAATAGTTATTAAAGAAAATAAAAAGAAAGAAAAAAAAAAGAAATAGAAACCAGGGGGGTTGATGGACCCATTGGAGGTGAATTAGTAATCTGAGCCCATGAACATCAAGCCTTGTTTGACTTTTGTAATTGGCTGCGCTGGCTTTGACTGGGAACATGATGGTCATCCATCCTATGGCCATTGGATTGAGCTTTGAGACACATGGCATGCTGGATGTCTGGAGGCACATGGTGTACCGCCCCTGGAAAGCTGCACATGAACATGCATAAGAAAATAGCAAATAATTGTTTTGGGGGGACCTGGGAATCGAACCCAGGTCCCAATGGTTGCCAGACACCTCACTATCCACCAAGCCAACTGCCTGTATTTGATAATATATTAACAATTGCAAATAATATGAAAAACAATCATATGCTAGAAAGAGAAAATAAAATAGCGCGCGCGTTTGAATGAACCAATGGCATGGCACCACGTCTTGTCTTCTTCGCTGTAACCTGCAAAAAACAAATCAAATAGCGGGGGTTTTTAACCCCCACAATATGGCCTGAGGAAAAATAGCGAACAGGTCCCTGGGCTATATAAATATGGCGCGATATGTCCATTGTGTTCGTCATGTCCAAACGGTTTCAACCATAGGTCTTTTGAGGCCTAATTTTCCCTGTGCTGTAAAGCCCTAATTCGAAAGCTTGGAAACCCTAGAATCCTTCAATGGCAGTTTCTGTTTCAGGGCATATTAATCCAATTATCTTGTACCAAAAGCTTCGTACAATCCTTATGAACACAAAACAACCACAAGAATATGTTAAATATGCATGAATCGATATATACAATTATGGAAAAAAGTTTCAAACCGTAAAACTGTTTGCCACGATTTCTTGAGCTTTAAGGCTTGTTTCTGATTGCAATGTGTTCCTGGGGATGCTAGCAACGTATTTGGATCACTGAAACGCCTTGAATTGGCTTGAAAGATAGCAAACAGTTTTCACTTTTTCCTTGGATTTTTTGAATGTGATTATGGCTTTTTGCAGCAGTTTGCACGTGAATGGCATTAGGGTTGGCTTACTTGCATATATGGGAATAGAATTAGGTTACAATCTTGGTCAAAGATCCATAGAATAAAGTTTTCAATATTTGATTTTCAATCAAATATTTTTCAATCTTTTTGATTGAAAAACCTTGCCAAATTGGGAGATTTGTGTCCCCTTAATTGATACACGAATTTGCCAGCTCTTGTTGACCACTTTTGCTTCACAAAAAGATTGAGAAATCATATCTTGGAATTTCCTACATTTTAAATCAATTAAATGAATTAATATTAATAAAAAATCCAATTAATTAATAGAAAATAAGAAAATAAATTCAAATAATCCCAATGGGTCGTGCATAAGCCTTGGACAAAGATTCAAGAAGGAATTTGAGGCCCATTAGCAAAAATGATGTGTTTTGAGCAAAGTTGACTTTTGCAAATTCACAAAAATTTCCCAACTTCTCCAATGCATATCTTGCTAAATTATGATCATATGAACATGTTCTTGGACATTTTGGAAAGTTCTTTAAGTCCTCTAACCAATGACTTTGGTCCCGTGTCATTTGGATTTACCAATCTCAAGTTATGGTCTTTGACTTAAAGTGCATTTTTGTTGACTTTTGAAATTGACCTATAATGTAGAAATTGATAACTTTTTGTGAGAGCATTTCTTGACTTGGAATGTGAAGATGAGTTGTAGGAAATGTCATCCCCTTCAAAATGAGAATTGGATGGGATTTTCCTGATGAACCATGAAAAAGTTATGCCCTGGTCAAGTTACAGTTGACTTTTCAACTATCCAAAAATAGTAAGTTTTGCATCTTTGATGATTTTTGAGCCATGCTTGTGGAATCATGATCATGACTTGATCAAATGATGATTATGGCCTCAAAATAAGATGTTGACCAAAAATCTTGACTTTTGACTGTAAAATGACCATTTTACCCCTGCAGTTGATTGTGAAGCAAATGAAGCTTTTGACAGTGCAATTTGACCCTGTGAGTCTTGAGACTTGACATGTAGATGCTTGACAATGTATATAGGCCTATATGACTTGATTGAGCCCTTGAAAATCTCAAATTCACTGAAGGAAACAAAACCCTAATTTTGACTGGCTTAGGAGGCAGTTGGACTGTGCAACCCTTGAGCAGATCTTGAACCATTTAGAGATTGATCTTGACAAATCTTGAAGAATATGGGAGGGAAATTTTGGGGTACAACACGGGGCATGCTACAGATGATTGTTGGACTTTGAGGAACAAGGTTCAGGATCTAATCGATGCAAAGGAGGTCGAGTTCGAAGCGCCCAAGACTCCCAATGTGATCACTGCTCCCTTGCCAAAACATGGCTAGGATTGAGAGACTTTTGTTCATTTGAATTATGATATTGTATTTTTCTTTGCTTATTCAAACGATTATCATGTCAAACTCTCTTATTTCATTAATGCATTACACGTGTCTGTTTTGAAGTCATTGTGTTCAATATGCTTAAAACTGCTTTCATTTTTTGATGTTCAACTCTCGATTAGAAAATTCTAAGCCTTTTGAGGGAGGATGACGAAAACGATACCACGATCTTTACAGTATGCTTTTGAACAGACCCCGCTGATGAGGTACAAGCATTGTTTCAAATACTAAACAGTGGAGTTATAAGGAAGATAATCCCTCGTCAACCCCCTTTGAGCCAAAGAAGTCGGAGTTTTTCTTTTCAAAAATTAAAACCCTTAATCATAATCTGGGGCAGGTAGTCTTCTCAGCTGATCCAAATGCACAATGAATGACGTCAAAGGAGTCCTTCCAAAAACAAAAGACAATGATGGTTCTGAATAATCATAAAGACAGGCAGTCATTATCTTTCAAAATAAAAGCCCGTAAGTCAAAACCTATGAAGGAGACTTACAAAACTGGGGCATCCCGCTGACTGTAAGCGCAAAAGAAACAGTTCAGGCAAAAAAAAACAGGGATAACAAAATCAAAAAAGAAAGAGGTCCAACAAACCCTCAACAAAAAAAAAAGAAATGACTGTCTATTCAAAATAAACTGTCAATATCCGAACCATCACCGGAATATCAAAGCAAAGACTCAAATAAGGTCTAATGCACGATTAGCTGAGTTTAGGTTTGAAGAACATCACGAAGAGCGGGTGGGTACAAATAAAGTTTGAGCCTTTATCCTTTGTTTCTTAAACCGTGAACCAGGCCACGTTATAACCCTTAAAAGTCCTAGCTGGAGCATGGGTTAGTTCGAAAGCATACTGTTACAAAAGGTATCCTGACTCCTGGAGGGCTTGCTGTAAAATCTTGAGTTGACATCACATTTTACAAAAATTCTCTTGTTTTATTGAAAACTGCATTTTCAAAAACTTCAAGACAGACATAAGCTTTGCATTCTTAAAATAACATTGTTTGCATATGACTATTTGTTCGAACAACAGAGAAATTCGCACGATGAATATCTTGTGAACAAAAACCTTTTCAATAAAAAGGGTCACCTCAAGTGGAAGAAATACCTCCAACCAAGGGGCAGACATGATCATTGTCCATCATCTGGGGCAGTCAAGTCAAGATTCAAGGAATCTCTCAAAATGCCAAATATCCAGGGGCAAATCTCCGCCTGAGTCACTTGGGGCATTGGACATGAATTCCAGCAACGGATCTTGCGTGATCAAACATCTTCTGGTAGTATGGCGACACAATACTACCGACAGTGACGACTCCCTACATCCTCAGAGCATGGACATAGTCGAAAAAAATACTACGCATAATCAAAGACCCGCTAGGTTGACACACCTAGGCAAAAATAAGGGCTTCCCGGCGAACCAAAAGGATTCGGGTAAAAATAAGGGATGAAAATGAAAAAAAACTGTACACCCGGCAAGTCGAAAACCTGAAAAGGCGGCTTGGGCAAAAATGGGTATCCCGATGGACTGAAAAACCGAAAGGGCGGTCCATGCAAAAGTTAGGGATCAAAGCGTACGACTATGTCCTGTCATCTCGTCACTTGCCTACCAGAATAGGATTTGTCAATCGGCAGTCATCAAACATCTCTTAGGCCTTCTTCTCCCGCAGAAACTGGGGCAATAAGAATTGTCCGAACTGTACAAACTGCTCTATCAACCGAGGTACCTAGGTAGGTTCAGCTGAAGAATGTAACCCAGTTACCTCCACTCCCCGCAGAGTAAGACAAGTTTCAGCCATACCCACTCCCAAGCAGAGTTGGTCTCCAATCAGCCCCGAAAAGGCACAGTATCCCTGGCAAGTCAGCAATACTCTCCCCAAGCAGAGTTAGGCTACTATCAGCTCTAAGGAAGTTGGATATCCCCAGAAGATCTCAACATTCCCCAACGGAGTATGCAGATATCCCTCAGCAAGCATCCCCGACAGTCTTAATATTCCTCGACAGAAGTATAAGATTGTTCCCCGGCGGAATACAGACATCTAGTGGAGCCATTCCCCAGTACAGTCCAAAAGTTTCCTCAGGAGAGTTGAGTCATCTCCCCAGTAGATTCTAGAAGCTTATCCCCAATAGATTCTGGAAGCTTATCCCCAGTAGATTCTGGAAGCTTATCCCCTGCAGAGTACTAACGCATCTCTCCCCAGCCATATTCAAAGGTTATTCCCCACCAGAGCCTATAACTGAGTTATCCTCAGCAAATTGCAACGGAAAGATCGTCCTCGGCAAAGTTC
This sequence comes from Vicia faba, assembly GCA_948472305.1. Taxonomy (NCBI): domain Eukaryota; kingdom Viridiplantae; phylum Streptophyta; class Magnoliopsida; order Fabales; family Fabaceae; genus Vicia; species Vicia faba. The sequence continues at coordinate 779,361,614 of OX451736.1, forward strand.
TTCCTATCCCCAGCGGAGTTCATCAAATCCTCCAACAGAGCTTATCAACGGAATCCCCAGAGGAGTTATCGTTAAAATCTCAGTGAAGCATCTCTTCCCACAGAGTAATTCCCCGCAGAGTAATATCTTCACAGGTTTATCCCCCAACGTAGTCATCTTCTCCTACCGGTTTATTCTTGCAAACATCTTTATTCATCATCCCCAACGGAAACGAAGAACTCTACTCTTCAACGTCAGCCCAGGATTCAACGAACTTCCCGGCATTCGTCAAGGATTTATTTTCCCAGATGAAAATACATTCATAAACATCATATTGTCATACATCATGATACATGCATATACGCATCATATCATACAATCTCATTTATGTTGAGAACATCATTGCTTGATCCATATCATGCATTGCATATGACTGACCTTTACCTTTCAGGAAAGATGCAGTTAAACTCTAAATCCAGTCAAAGAAGACAAATCCAGTCGAAGAAGACAAGTCCAGTCAAAAGAGACAAGTCCAGTCAAAAGAGACAAGTCCAGTCAAAAGAGATAAAACCCGTCATTATAGACAACCCGTCATTGAAGACAACCCGTCATTGAAGACAACCCGTCATTGAACACAACCCGTCGTTGAAGACAACCCGTCATTAAAGACAACCCGTCATTAAAGACAACCCGTCATTGAAGACAACCCGTCATTGAAGACAACCCGTCATTGAAGACAACCCGTCATTAAAGACAACCCATCATTAAAGACAACCCGTCATTGAAGACAACCCGTCATTGAAGACAACCCGTCATTGAAGACAAACCGTCATTGAAGACAACCCGTCATTAAAGACAACCCGTCATTGAAGACAACCCGTCGTTGAAGACAACCCGTCATTAAAGACAACCCGTCATTAAAGACAACCTGTCATTGAAGATAACCTGTCAATGAAGATAACCCGTCGTTAAAGACAACCTGTCATTGAAGATAACCTGTCAATGAAGATAGCCTGTTAAAAGATATAACTCGTCAAAGAAGAAAAAACCTCCCCTGGTTCAGTTAAATCGGTTCCTAAAAGATTTTTCTAAGATAACCTGTCAGTAGAGACAACCCATCAACCTTTTGAAATTCCAGATTCGATACCTGTATCTAGCCAGGGCATATCTGTGAGCGAATGATTAGAGGTCTACGCCTGTATCCATCCAGGAAAGCTATCTCGATCAACCTTTTGAAGTTCCAGATTCGATACCTGTATCTAGCCAGGGCATGTCTGTGAGCGATTGATTGTAGATCTATACCTGTATCTAGCCAGGAAAGTTATCTACATGAAGAGTTTGAAGATCAACACCTGTAACAGGCCAGGAAATTATCTTTCTTTCTCAGGTACGCAATTTCTCGCTAAGGAATCTCTTACGCGATCGACACCCCTGGATGGCATCTATAAGCCCATCTCCACAACTATCCATTACATTTCCAAATGACATCTATAAGCCCATTCCCGACAATATTCTGTCACATTTCCAGATGGCATATATAAGCCCATCCTCCGATCCATCATCTCTCCAAATGGCATCTGTAAGCCCATTCCCGACATCATATTGCTGATATTCTACTATGCGAGTGCAAATTTCTGGGCACTTTAGTGTTCAATCATCTTCCACCTTCGGATCACGAAAGGCACGCAAGCCAATCTACATCCTCAGGTTTAAGAAGATTGAACAAGGGAAACTGTTGTACCCCAAAATTTGCCCTCCCATATTCTTCAAAATTTATCAAGAATCATCTTCAAATGGTTCAAGATTTGCTCAAGGATTGCACAGTCCAAATGCCTCCTAAGCCAGTCAAAATTAGGGTTTTGGTTCCTTCAATTAAATTAAGGTTTTCAATGGATAAATCAAGTCATATAGGCCTATATACATTTTCAAGCATCTACATGTCAAGTCTCAAGACTCACAGGGTCAAATTGCACAGTCAAAAGCTTCATTTGCTTCACAATAAACTGCAGGGGTAAAATGGTCATTTTACAGTCAAAAGTCAAGATTTTTGGTCAACATCTTATTTTGAGGCCATAATCATCATTTGATCAAGTCTTGATCATGATTCCACAAGCATGGCTCAAAAATCATCAAAGATGCAAAACTTCCTATTTTTGGACAACTGAAAAGTCAACTGTAACTTGACCAGGGCACAACGTTTTCATGGTTCATCAGGAAAATCCCATCCAATGCTCATTTTGAAGGGGATGACATTTCCTACAAATCATCTTCACATTCCAAGTCCAAGAAATGCTCTCACAAAAAGTTATCAATTTCTACATTATAGGTCAATTTCAAAAGTCAACAAAAATGCACTTTAAGTCAAAGACCATAACTTGAGATTGGTAAATCCAAATGACATGGGACCAAAGGCATTGGTTAGAGGACTTCAAGACCTTTCCAAAATGTCAAATAACATGTCCATATGATCAAAATGGAGCAAGATATGCATTGGAGAAGTTGGAAATTTTTTGTGAATTTGCAAAAGTCAACTTTGCTCAAAACACCTTGTTTTTGCTAATGGGCCTCAAATTTCTTCTTGAAACTTTGTCCAAGTCTTATGCACGACCCATTGAGATTATTTGAATTTATTTTCTTATTTTTTATTAATTAATTGGATTTTTAATTGATTTTAATTCATTTAATTAATTTAAAATGTAGGAAATTCAAAGATATGTTTTTTTCAATCTTTTGTGAAGCAAACAAGCTCAAGACAAGCTGGCAAACTCGTGTGCACATCAAGGGGACAAAAATGTCCAAGTTTGGCAAGATTTTTCAATCAAAAAGATGCAAAAAGATTTGATTGAAAATCAAATATTGAAACCATAATTCCATGGATCTTTGCTCAAGGATTTAACCTAAACTCAGTCTATTATATATACACAACTCAACCCTAATGCATTGGACGTGAGAATTGCTGCAGAAAGCCATAGCCAATATTGAAAAAAGCAAGAAAACTTGAAAATTGTTTTCTAATTTCCAGACCAATTCAAAGCTTTTAATTGCTTCTAATACCTTGCAGAGGTCCCCAGGAACGTGTAGGAATCAAAACCACACGCTAAAGCTCAAAGAATCCAAGGATAATAGTTTCACGGTTTGGAGTTTTTTTCATAATCGCATACTTTGATTCATGCATCATTAACATGTTTTGTTGATTGTTTTGTGTTCATAGGGACCGTACAAAGCTTTTGGCATAGGTTAATTGGACTGAAACGCCCTGAATCACAAATCACCATGAACGAATGTTAGGGTTTCCAAGCTTCCAAATTGGGGCTTTATTATCCAGGAAAAATCAGAACCCCTAATGCATATGGTTGGATTCGTTAGGTTGAGACGAATTCAAATCACATGTCGCAAAATATTTATATACAGCATACGCATATTCGCTATTTTTCGTCCATGCAGGTTGTGGGGGTTGAAAACCCCCGCTATCTAACCTTGTTTGTTACAGTTTCAGGGAAGACGATGATGACGTGGTAATATGTGGTTGGAGCGTTCAAATAAAAGCGCGCGTGATTTTGTTTCCAGCATAATTGTTATGTTTTTTATATTATATTTGTTCATTACTATAATAACAAAAGCAAGCGAATGGTGGAATGGTAGATGCGTTGGCTGTGTATCATTGGGACCTGGGTTCGATTCCCAGGTCCACCCAAATGTTTCTATTATTTTTCTCTACAGGTTCCCATGCAGGCTTGCCAACGTATTCCACCATGTACCTTTAGTGATCAGCATGCCATGTGGCCACAATCATAAATCCAAAGGCCAAAAGATGATGAACACCATGTTCCTGGTCAACCCTGCGCCTAGGCAATCTCCAAAGTCAAAGCAGGCCTGCACATTAATGGGCCAGATTTCCAATCAACACCTCCTAATGGGTCCATCACCCCCTGGTTTATTATTCTCTCATTTTCTTTCTTTTTATTTTCTTTTAATAACTATTATTATTATTTGATTAATTCACAAATAATTATATTTTCATAATAAATTTAGACAACTAAAAAATGTAAATATTTTTATTAATATTATTATTTATTAATTTCACTTTATTTTTTGTAAATAAATGTAAATTAATTAATTTAGTAAATTAGGTTAACTTTGACTTTTTTTTCACAATAAATAAAATCAATCTAGAATCAGGGTTTTTTCTTTTGACAATTTTAATCCTTTTTATTTTATTTTCATTAAAACATAAAAAACACAAAAATAATTTTTTTTCTTGTAATTATTTAATTAATTAGTAAATTAGGTTTAACATTAATTAATTGCAAAAAGGACCAAAATACCATTCTTTTCTCAAAAAGGGTCAAAACCCTAAGGACGTCCTGATTCAATTTCTTTTCGTGCATTATTATTTTTGATCATATTCATGTATCTGTTCCGAGAATGTAATAGATAATTAGGACTTTTATCGCTTTATTTATTTTCTCGCATTTATTTTCCAAAGGCTTATGTTTTTGGCGATGTAAATACCCGACGCCTTGTAATAGCGTAGATTTAATTTTCCGCAATTTATTTTCCGCACAATTATTAACTGTTAATTATGCATGACAAGACTTGTATGAAAAATAAAATCAACCCGTAGCTCACAATGATGCATGTTCAAAGATAACTTAAACTGAAACCTGACACACGTGCACATGCCACTCCTAGGGTACGCCTCACTTGGTTGCCTCGACGTGGTCATTAAGTATAGGGTGTTTTAGAGGTCGCCCTCCTGTCTAAAGATCCAGTTGCCTCGAAAATGTTGCCTCAGATAAAAAGGATCTAGGACATTAGGGTTACCGCTAAGGCGTCCTACTATTGCTTTGGTGACCACACATGTCCCTATAATCGAATTGACCCGACAAACTCCAACGACGGTGCTACCTACTTCTCAATAGTGGGATAATACTGTCTAAAGGACTCTTACACAACTTAATTCCTTAGAGTAGGTAGATATCTTCGGGGTACTTGCTCTTTCAAAACAAAAAAACAACTTTTCGCACCTACACTTTCAAAAAGTTTTCAAACAAATACTTCATACACTCTTGAGGACTGATACAAGAGTTCCCTAGAAGTTTTTCAAACTAAACTTTTTCAAAACCCACGAACACAAGAAAAGCAAACAATTTTTGAAAACATAGTGAGCAAGTACCTAAGAGCCCGTGGATAACCACAGATAGAAAGGGTGCTAACACCTTCCCTTTCTATAATCTACCTCCCGAACCGAGAAACATCTCGAAAAGGAATTTTGTTGTGCTTTTGTCCTTTCCTTGTTGGAGAACATAAAAGACAGTGGCGACTCTTGCTTACCGCGACATTTTGCTAAACGCAAACGCGAACCAGCATTCCAAAACAGTCAGTTCTATTTCCACCGATCACACATATGTCCTAGGATCAAACTGATCGATCCTGCAAGTAACCAAAATAACCTTTTTTGGAAAACCAGCGGTTGTTTACCAATTTTCATGGTAAACAAATTGGCACGCCCAGTGGGACGTTACTAAGTTTTTGTTTTTTTTACAAACTTTTATAAAAACAGTTTTTATCATAAGTGGTTTACGTAATTTCCTTTCTCTCAAAAGTGTTGTATGTTATTGAGAAGTGGTAAATCAACCACCAAAGAGTATATACCTAGGAGAAGAAATAGGAGAATGGATATTCCTAATCAGCCAAGTAGTGGAGAAATGCCTCCACCAATTTCCGCGAGAATAGCGATTACACCAACAGTTATTGAACTTGTGCCATCAACGGTTGGTTCATCACCAGCATTGGCAGTTACACAAATAGGACCAATACTTCCTCATGTAGGTCCTAGGGGTCCACCAGGAACACCCCCACCAACAAGAAATCCGACCTTATGTCCTTCCAGGATTTTTGACAGCCTGGATGGGTCGAGACCAACCCTATGGCATGCCAACTACTGAAATGGAAAGCCTTATGAATGCCTCATCCATATTTTCAGAACCTTTGGTGAGTGCATCTTCGCCATTGCAGGGATCTGGAACTGGTATGGAAAATATGGGTAGAAACCAACTCTTAGGAGGGACATCCCATATAATTCCAAGCCTCACAAATGCTTCTGCATAAATTTTGAGGCAACAAATGGATGGGAGTAACCATGACATAGTGAAGATGTTGGCACAAACAATGAGTATAATACTTAACCCTCTGATACAAAATACCACCCAATTGAACTAGCAAATGGCAGCGCAAATGACGCGCATGGCCGAATTTTTTGGGGTTCCTCAACCTATTCGACACTCCTAAAGAGAGCTGATAAGATAAAATCAGGGTGTGGATTAGAAGATGACATGACCATTAACCAGAATCCACATCCAGATGGAATGAACCATAGAGTGGAGGTCGAATAACCTAGGGTCAAAGTACCTAGAGTTGCCTCACAAATCCCAAGAGTTATCAAACAAGGTGTAGTTGTGGTAAATAGAAACCAAAATGTTGATGAGGTAATACAGCAGGTTCGACACCACAACCATGCATCAGATAATAACTTGACAACTGTGATCGGTGGATCTGGAACTGACTGTTTAACGCTGGTACGCGAAATGTCGCGGAAGCAAGAGTCGCCACCGTCTTTTATTTTCTCCAACATGGACAGGACAAAAGCACGGCAAAATTCCTTATGAGATAGTTTCTCGGTTCGGGAGGTAGATTTATAGAAAGGGAAGGTGTTAGCACCCTTCCTATCCATGGTTATCCATGGGCTCTTAGATACTTGCTCATTGTGTTTTCAAAATGTTTGTTTGCTTTTCAAGTGTGAGTGGGTTTGAAAAAGTTTCGTTTAAAAATTTCAGATCGACTCTTGTATCAGTCCTCAAGAGTGTTTGAAAAATTGTTTTTGAAAGCTTTTTGAAAGTGTCGGTGTGAAAAGAGTTTTTTGATTTGTTTTGAATTAGAGCAAGTATCTATGAGTCATCTACCTACCCTAAGGAATTAGGCTGTGTAAATGTCCTTAAGATAGTGCCATCCCACCATTGAGAGGTAGGTAGCACCACCATTGGAGGTGTTCGGGTCAATTCGTTTGTAGGGACAGTGTGGTCACCAGAGCAACAGTAGGACACCTTAGAAGCTACCCTTATGCCATGTTCATGGACATAAGGACTTACTAAAACGTCCTATACTCGACGACCACGTTTCGAGGGGCAAGGCAACAGTGAGGCGTACCCTAAGAGTGGTGTGTGAATTTGTGTACTGTTTTCAGTTATGTTTTATCTTGTCATGCATTATGGTGATCTACGCTTTGATTTTATTTGGGCCATTCATTCTTTCATGCAAAGTTTAACAGTTTTAAGGGTGCGGGAATTAAAGTGCGGAAAATAAAGTCCTACGCTATTACAAGGCGCGGGTCTATACATCGCCAAATTAACAAAGACCCGTTTTGAATAAAATGCGGAAAATAAAGGAATTTCCTAATTACTATTACAAGACTTGAGCAATTACATAATATTTAAAATGAAAAATAAAAACAAACGCGCGAAAAGAAATTAGAATCGAATGTTCGAGGGCGTTGGACCCTTTAAAGAAATTAAATAAAATTAAAAAGGCTAATTAATTATTTAATAAGAAAAGAAATTGTTTTTATGTTTTTTTTTTGGTATTTATGAAATAAAGAAAATTAATTAAAATTAGAAATTAAATGAAACCCTAGTTCTAAATTATTTTTAATTGTTAAAGAAAAATATTTAAGTTTTAACCTAATTTACACTAATTAATTAATGACATGTTTATTTACAAAATTAATTAATAACTATTATTAATAATAATAAGAAGAAATTATTTATTAAGAAAAGATAAAAATGCTAAAAACCCTAATTTCTATGTATTTTAGTTATTTAAGAAAAACATTACAATTTTAACCTAATTTTACTAAGTTGATTATTAAAAATTTATTTACAAAAATATTAATGAACTAAATATTAAATAAACATATTTTATTATTTTTTTTATTTCTGATTTTTATGTTATGAAATTTATTTTTGTGAATTAAATAAAACGATAAAACAAATAAAAGAATAAAAGGAAAAAACAATGAAAGAAAAAAAAATTAAAAGATTGAACAAACCCTGGGGGTGTCTGGACCCAAAGGGAGGTTTTTGAAGCAATTAGGCCCACTGCAATCCAGGCCCTTTTTGACTTTTTATGGTTACGTGAGGAGCAGTTGACTAATGCGTATGGTAAACTGCATGTTCTGGCCTTTGGATTGTCCCTCAGGGACACTTGGCTGGCTTAGATGTAGGGATGCATGATACTCCTTTGAATGAGTGTTACACTGGAACAGGTTAGTGAAAAAATTATGAAATATATAAGGGACCTGGGGATCGAACCCAGGTCCCAGTACCTGCATGCCAACACAAAAACCAACTGAACCAACGCGCGTCTTTGTTAGTTTAGTGGAACGTGATCAATATAATGGAAAAGGTAATATTATGCTGAACAAATCAAAAACGCGCCAACCATTCAAACTGACCAACCACAGTCCAACAACTCAGCGTCTCCTTTCTTCTTCTTCATTTGCCTGAAAATAAAAAATAGATAGCGGGGGTTTTAAACCCCCACTAAATAGAACCTGCAAATAATAGCGAATACACCCATGATTATCATAAATTGAGCGCCAATAGTCCAATTGTTTCGTCTGGATGTCCTGGTTTCAATGGAATAGGTTTGGTTGGCCAATTTTTCCAGACATGAAAACCCCTAAATCAAAGCTTCTGAAACCCTAGAGGACTTCCATGGTGAATTCCTATTTAGGCAGCCATTCTTCAATTCAAGGATACCATTAGCTTCAGAATGATCATGTTAGTGTAAATCAACATTTAAAGCGTATGAAAAATGCATGTAAATTCAAACACGAAAGTGAAAAATTTTATGAACAGGGTGATGTCATTCTACCACTTCTGGATGTATGGAGACTTGGCTTTGATTGCAAACGCTTCCTAGGTCGTCCAACAATGTATTAGAATAGCTTTTAGGCTTTGAAACGAGCTCTAGCTAGGTTTTCAGTTTTCAATTTTTTGTGAAAAAAGTGCAATGTTGTTCTTGGTCTTGGGCGCAGCTTCTCCGTATGTGAGCATTAGGGTTATGTTCTATATGTATCTGAGCATGATTAGGTTAAGAAAAACAAGCCCATAATCCATGCATTGATGATTTGGATATTTGGTTTTCAATGATATCAAATTCAATCTTTTTGCCATGAAACTAATGCCAATCATGTAGAATCTTTCCCTTTTGAGTGATGCACGAAATATTGAGCACATAATGAGTGAAATCTCTGCACAAAAAGATTTGATAGGTGTCATTTGCTATTTTTTTCATATTTAATTTTAATTAAGTGAATTAATAATAATAAAAATTCAAATAATTAATCAAAAATGAGAAAATAACTCCCTTGGAGGTCAATGGGTCGTGCATGGCCTTTGGGTAGTGATTCATGGAAGAAATTGAGGCCCATTAGCAATTTTGAGGCATTTGAAGCGAAGTTGACTTTTCAAAATTCCCAAAAGTTTCCCAACTTCCACAAGGCATATCTTGCTCAATTTTTAAGCTTTGATCATGTTCTTGGACATTTTGGAAAGGTCTTGAAGTCCTCTAACCAATGTCTGTGGTCCCATGTCATTTTGATTTACCAATCTCAAGTTATGGTCTTTGACTTAAAGTGCCTTTTTGTTGACTTTTGAAAATGACCTATAATGTTGAGATTGATAACTTTTTGTGAGAGCATTTATTGGGCTTGAAGTGTGAAGATGAGTTGTAGGAAATGTCATTATCTTCAAAATGAGCTTTGGATGGAATTTTTATGATAAACCATGTGGAAGTTATGCCTTGGTCAATTTGCAGTTGACTTTTTCAGTTATCCAAAAATAGAAACTTTTTCATCTTGAGACTTTTTGAGCCATGCTTTGAGAATCATGATCAAGAATTGATAAAATGATGTTTGTGGCTTCAAAATAAGATGTTGACCAAAATTTTTGACTTTTGACTGTCAAATGACCATTTTGCCCCTACAGTTGACTGTGAAGCATTTAGGGTTTTTGACTGTGCAATCTGGTGCTGTGAGTCCTGAAACTTGGCATGTGGATGCTTGAAAATGTTTATAGGCATGTGGGACTTATTTGGACCCTTGAAAACTTCAACTTCTTTGCCAGAACCAAAACCCTAATTTTTGACTGTTAGGAGGCCATTGGACTGTGCAACCCTTGGGAAATTTTGATGCATGATCTTAGCAAACCTTGAAGAATATGGGAGGGCAAATTTTGGGGTACAAAAGTTGCCCCTGTTCAATCTTCTTAAACTTGAGGATGTAGATTGGCTGTCGTGCCTTTCGTAATCCGAAGGTGGAAGATGATTGAACACTAGAGTGCCCAGAAATTTGCGCTCGCATGTTAGCAATGTGGGAATGGGCTTACAGATGCCATTTGGAGACTGATGGATAGGAGGATGGGCTTACAGATGCCATGGGGAGGTTTTCGATCGCGTAAGAGATTCCTTAGCGAGAACTTGCGTACCTGAGAAAGAAAATGATTACCTGGCCTGTTACAGGAGTTGGTCTTTAAACTATTTGTATAGATGCGCCCTGGCTGGATATAGGAATCGGATCTTTAAACTCTTCAGACGTGCCCTGGCGAGATACAGGAATCGAGTCCGGAGAATACAGTCGTCAACAGATACACCCTGGCAAGATACAGGAATCGGATCTTCGAACTCTTCAGACGTGCCCTGGCAAGATACAGGAATCGAGTCTGGTAATGTTAGTCGTCAATAGATACACCCTGGAAAGATACAGGAATCGGATCTTCGAACTCTTCAGACGTGCCTTGGCAGGATACAAGAATCGAGTCTGGTAATGTTAGTCGTCAACAGATACACCCTGGTAAGATACAAGAATCAGATCCTCAAACTCTTCAGACGCACCCTGGCAAGATACAGGAATCGGGTCTGGTAATGCTAGTCGTCAACAGATACACCCTGGCGAGATACAGGAATCAGATCCTCAAACTCTTCAGACACACCCTGGCAAGATACAGGAATCGGGTCTGGTAATGCTAGTCGTCAACAGATACACCCTGGCGAGATACAGGAATCGGATCCTCAAACTCTTCAGACACACCCTGGCAAGATACAGGAATCGGGTCTGGTAATGTTAGTCGTCAACAGATACACCCTGGCAAGATACAGAAGTCGGATCTGGAATTACGACTATTGATGGCAATCATCTTTGTATTAACTTTTGTCCTGAAAAGACAAAACGTTAGTTGTGCGTAATGTCATGATGTATGACATGCGAGATGAGATTGTATGTTCATGATGCGTATATGCATGCTGTAATGTATGAAAATGTGTTGTTTATGAATGTATGTTTTCGTCTTAGGAAAATAAATCCTTGACGGATGTCGGGGAGTTAAATCCTGGGCTGATGTAGAGCTTTTGTTTCCACTGGGGAGTGATGGTTGCAAGAATACCGGTAGGAGAAGATGACTCCGTTGGGGAATAACCTTGGCGAATGGATTACTCTGCGGGGAGAAAATTACTCTAGCGATCTTGCTGGGGAACTATACTCTGTGGGAAGAGAGATACTTTGTTGAGATGTTGATGATAACTTCGCTGGGGATACCGTTGTTATGTTGGAAGTTTTAATAGACTCCGCTGTGGATAAGAAGACTTCTCCGAGGACGATCTTTCCGTGGCTTTTGGCTGAGGATAACCCAGTTATATCCTGGTAGGGAAATAACCTTTGTATAAAGCCGGGAGACGCGTTCGTGCTCTGCAGGGGGGAAGCTTCCAGAATCTACTGGGGATAAGCTTCCTGCTGGGGATATGATTCAGCTTTCCTGGGGGAACTTCAGACTGGACTCTCCTGGGGAAATTTTTTGAGATATACTGGAAGTGGCTCCACTGAATGTCTGATATACCGCCGGGGAACAATCTTAGATCAAGACTGCCAGGGATGCTTGTTAGGAATGTTCGTATATTGTGCTGGGGAATGTTGAGATTTGCTGGAGGATACCCAACTTCCTTAAGGCTGACAGGATAACTCTGCTTGGGGAGAGTGTATTGACTTGCTGACTCACTCTCTGGGGACTTAAGATATCTTGGTTATGTTCTTCAGCTGAACCTACCTTGGTACCTTGATGGACAGAGCAATTAGATCGCTTGGATAACTCATTATTGCCCCTGTTTCTGATGTTACCTGTAATTAATCCTTTGTTTCGTATGCAAATATTTATGAGTTAGCAATTAGTGTCAAATGCATATATCACAAATTGAACCTTGGACTTTCTTCGCAAAACAAAACAGAAAAGGAAAAACAATTGGCAATTTTAGCTGAAAAGTGAATTTATATTGATTTTTGAATTTTCCTGTAAATAGGCGTTTTATGTATAAGAGGCTGACGTCCTGGTAGGAGAACACCGCCGAATAAAAGAGTTTATACAATTTGTACAAAGGGAAAACAAAACAGCTATGTGAAAAGAATAATCCCACTGGGTTTCAACTCTGCTATCGCCTTTATATCTTCGAGCGTCTCATCACTTTGCTGCTCAGTTGACGATGAAGCTGATTGATCGATGCCGTTTGAACTTGATAGTTGATACTGGATTCTGGATGCAAAGTGATCCAATGAGACATAGTATTACGCTTCAATCCCTAACTTTTGCCTGGACCGCTCTTTCGGGTTTTCAGTCCACCGGGATACCCATTTTTGCCTAAGCCGCCTTTTCAGGTTTTCGACTTGCCGAGTGTACAGATTTTTTTCATTTCATCCCTCATTTTGCCCGAACCCTTTTGGTTCGCCGGGAAGCCCTAATTTTTGCCTAGGTATGTCAACCTAGCGGGTCTTTTATCATGCGTAGTATCTTTTTACTATGTCTGCATTGGCGGGGTGAGGAAGGTCGTCACCATCCATGGTGGTCAGAATCATGGCTCCTCCTGAGAACACATGTTTAACCACAAATGGCCCTTCGTACGTAGGGGTCCATTTGCCCCTGGGATCACTCTGAGGAAGGATGATGCGCATGATTACCAAATCCCCAACTTGATACTCTTGTGGTCTGACTTTCTTGTTAAATGCCCTGATCATCCGTTTTTGGTACGTCTGACCATGACAAATAGCAGTGAGTCTCTTTTCGTCGATTAGATTTAACTGATCAAGTCGTGTCTGGATCCAATCATCTTCGATCAGATCTACATCCTTCATTATCCGGAGAGAGGGTATCTGCACTTCGATCGGCAAGACTGCCTCCATGCCGTAGACCAAGGAAAAAGGAGTTGCCCCGGTTGATGTCCTTGCTGAGGTACGGTACCCATGTAGAGCAAACGGTAACATCTCGTGCCAATCTTTACAGGTCACTGTCATCTTCTGCACAATCTTCTTGATATTCTTGTTCGCTGCTTCTACAGCCCCATTCATCTTCGGCCGGCAGGGAGAAGAGTTGTGGTGCTGTATCTTGAATTGCTCGCAGAGCTCAGTGATCATCTTGTTATTGAGATTGGTACCGTTGTCCGTAATGATTCTTTCAGGGACGCCGTACCTACAGATCAGATTATGCCGAATGAACCGTGCCACAACATTCTTGGTTACAGTGGCGTAAGAAGCTGCTTCAACCCACTTTGTAAAGTAATCAATTGCCACCAGGATGAAGCGATGCCCATTGGATGCTGTAGGTTTAATCTCGCCAATCATATCTATACCCCACATTGCAAACGGCCAAGGTGCAGTCAAGACATTCAAAGGGACTGGAGGAACGTGCACCTTATCTGCATATATCTGGCATTTATGACATGTCCGAGAATGTTGGTAACAGTCGGCTTCCATGGTGGACCAGTAATATCCTGCCCGAAGGATCTTCTTTGCCATGGTGTGTCCACTGGAATGTGTTCCGAAGGTACCTTCATGTAGCTCTGTCATGATCCTTTCTGCTTCAGTCTTATCCACACAACGCAGTAAGGCCGAATCATGGTTTCGCTTGTACAGGATGCCGTTGCTGAGGAAGAACTTCACTGCGAACCTTCTCAGAAACTTCTTATCATTGATAGATGCACCTTTAGGGTATTCCTGAGCTTCCAAGTATCTCTTCACCTCGTGGTACCAGGGTTTTTCAGTTACTACCTCAGCCTCAAGATCACAACAGTATGCCGGTTCGTCCAGTTTCCAGATAATGACCCGGGGAGCCTCATTGTCCCATTTGACTTTGAACATGGAAGACATCGTAGCTAACGCGTCCGCCATCTGATTCTCCTCTCGTGGGAAATGTTCAAAAGTTATCTCTGTGAAGTGGGGGATCAATGTCAACACACATTCTTTGTAAGGAATAAGGTTCGGATGTTTCGTATCCCACTCGCCTTTGATCTGATTGATCACGAGAGCGGAATCTCCGAGGACACTCAGAAACTTGATCCTTAAGTCAATCGCAGCTTGAAGACCCATGATGCATGCCTCATACTCCTCCATGTTATTGGTGCAGTTGAAACATAGCCAGGCAGTGAGTGGAGTATGAGTGCCTTGAGGAGATATGATCATAGCGCCAATACCGTTACCCAAAGCGTTAGAGGCTCCGTCAAAGTGCATAGACCATCGGGATCCTTCCTCAGGTCCTTCATCCGGTCCAGGTACTTCACAATCAGTCACTACCATGATGCTCTCGTCTGGAAACTCAAAGTTCATTGACTGATAGTCATCCACTGTCTGGTGTGCCAAGTGGTCTGCCAATACACTTCCCTTGATAGCTTTCTGAGTTGTGTACTGGATGTCGTATTCTGTCAAGATCATTTGCCATCTTGCTATTCTCCCAGACAGAGCAGGCTTTTCAAATATGTACTTTATTGGATCCATCTTTGAGATCAATAAGGTAGTGTGAGTCAGCATATACTGTCTCAGCCGGCGAGCAGCCCATACCAAAGCGCAACAATTTTTCTCGAGCAGTGAGTATCGGGTCTCACAGTCGGTAAACTTTTTTCTAAGGTAATAAATGGCATGCTCTTTTCGGCCAGACTCGTCATGCTTCCCCAGCACACACCCCATTGAGCTGTCAAGTATAGTCAAGTATAGTATCAGAGGTCTCCCTTCAACCGGTGGCATAAGGATGGGTGGTTCTTGGAGATACTCTTCGATTTTGTCAAAAGCGGCCTGACATTCATCGTTCCAACGTACTACCTGATCTTTCTTCAGCAGCTTGAAGATTGGTTCACAGGTAGCGGTTAGGTGCGAGATGAATCGAGCAATGTAATTCAGACGTCCCAGAAAGCCTCTGACCTCTTTCTCTGTCTTAGGAACTGGCATCTCTTGAATGGCTTTAATCTTAGCAGGGTCCACCTGAATACCCTTGTCACTTACGACGAAGCCTAGCAGCTTTCCAGATCTTACCCCGAAGGTGCACTTGTTCGGGTTTAACCTTAATTTGTACAATTTCAAACGGTTAAATAGTTTCTGCAGATGGTCAAGGTGTTCCTCCTCAGTTTGGGACCTTGCGATCATATCATCGACATACACTTCAATCTCATGATGGATCATATCATGAAATAAAGCAACCATGGCACGTTGGTAGGTTGCCCCAGCATTTTTCAACCCAAACGGCATGACCTTGTAGCAAAAGGTGCCCCACTGAGTAACAAAGGTAGTCTTTTCCATATCTTCAGGAGCCATCTTGATCTGATTATAGCCTGAAAATCCACCCATGAAGGAGAATACCTTATGCTGAGCAGTATTGTCAACCAGAACGTCAATGTGAGGTAGGGGGAAGTCATCCTTGGGGCTGGCCCTGTTCAGATCCCTGTAGTCAACACACATTCTGACCTTACCATCCTTCTTCGGCATCGGAACCACGTTGGCAACCCACTGAGGGTAAGAAGTCACTGCAAGAAAACTGGCATCAAACTGTTTCATAACCTCAGCTTTGATCTTCTCAGACATCTCTGGACGCATACGGCGGACCTTTTGCTTAACCGGAGGGCAGTCTTCCTTGGTAGGAAAGTGATGGACCACAATGTCGGTATCCAACCCGGGCATGTCTTCGTAGGACTAGACAAAGATCTCCACATAATCATGTAACATCTGAGTCAACCGTTGTTTCACGCCGAGCTCCAGATTGGCACCAATCTTAACCTCCTTTCTGTCTGTCTCAGTACCCAGATTTACCGTTTCCACTGGCTCTTCATGGGGTTGAATTGCCCTCTCTTCCTGGAGTAACAGTCTTGCAAGCTCACCAGGCATTTCACAATCATCTTCAGCTTCGTCTTCGGCCAAGTTGATCGGATTTTCGAAGTCATAACTGGCAGTAGCAGAGTCGTTACCAGTGAGAGCCAGAGTGGATTGAAACCTGTATAGGTGAGTGTGTGTAAATACAACTGTTTTGCAATATATAAAGAAAGAAAGAAAGGGAGCACAAGATTTGAAATGCGAAAAAACGTCCAAGGTCTTTATTCATGATATATGGAAATGAAAGTTATAAGCCCTCACAAATGAAGCCAACGGTGCCCCGGGTAAGACATCGGGCCATAAAGTTTCAGTTTATTGTTTATTACAAATAACAAAAACAAAGGAATTCATTACTGCGTAACAAAAGTAACAGGTATGTTGAACTCAGATTCTTCTACTTCGTCATCATCCCTAATAGCATTCACTCCATGGTCAGGCAGGGGAGCTGTTACTACATTGGGTTTCTCAGGTGCCTCAAATTGTACCTCCTTAGCATCAATAAGGTCTTGCACCTTATTCCTTAGGGCCCAGCAATCATCAGTAGAATGCCCCGGGCTATCGGAGTGATAAGCGCAGCGGGCATTTGGATTATACTTGGGGGATGCAGTATTCACAACCTTCGGAGCCTCTCTGACGGTCACCAAGTTGGTTGATAGCAATTGTGGCAAGATTTGTGATAAGGTCATACTCAGCCAGGTATATTCTCTTCTGGGTCTTTCAGCCCTTGGTTGATTGGGTTGCCGAGGAGCGGCAGCAGGCTTAGCAAATACCACCGCGTTGACAGCTTGGCGGCGCTCTGGTTTATCTTGCCTCCTAGGCCCATACACAGCACTGGCTTCCTTCTTAAAAGGTTTCTTCTCAGAACTTGAAGACGCACCTTTCTGAATCTTTCCTGACTTCATACCAGCCTCTATCCTTTCCCCAGTCAGAATAAGGTCTGTGAACCCTGCAGATGAATTGCCAATAAGATGATTGAAGAATGGCCCGGATAGGGTCCCCAAGAACATATCCACTAGCTCACAGTCTGTTAATGGTGGCTGCACCCTGCCAGCCAGGTCCCTCCACTTCTGCGCATACTCTTTAAAACCTTCGCCTGATCCTAGCGACATACCCTAGAGTTGGGTACGTGTAGGAGAAAGGTCGGCATTATATTGATACTGCTTGTAAAAAGCAGTAGCCAACTCCTCCCAGTTACGAACCTTGGTCCCATCCAGCTGATAGAACCATTCGAGATGAGTCCCTGAAAGACTCTCCTGGAAGAAGTGGATCCACAAGTTCTTGTCCACTGTGTACGGCTGAATCTTCCGCACATAAGATCTGAGATGTAACTTAGGGCAGGACGCCCCGTCATGCTTTGCGAAAGATGGTGCTTTAAACTTGTGCGGGATGATCACACCAGAAGATAAACCCAAGTCTCCGAAATCCAAGCCAGGCACTTGTTGAATTTCCATGGCATTCAGACGGTCTTCCAACTGCTTATATCTGTCTTCAGCTGGAGGATACTGCTCCTCATTAAAATCAGTCTCGTTGTCAGAGACTACCGGACTTGGAGCCCTTCCCCCCTGGGGACTGTCTTTGCCTACAGAAGAACCAGCTTCCTCATTCTGCAGTGTGTTACCAAATCTCCGGCCCGTGTTGAATAGAACAGTTCTCTTTTTCTTCTTCTTGACCAGCAGAGCATTCAGCTCCTCTTGACCTTGAGCCAAACCCATGATCAGCTCTTGAAATTGTGCGTTCTGCGCCTGAAGGGCCTTGATAGACTGCTCAGTAGATGATTCAGGGTTCATGATGCTGAAATAAACAGCGAAGAACAGTAAGCAACCTGAAAAGAAGGGTACATGTGATGCACATGATGAATGGAATGTGTAGGATTTATGTTTTCAAAGACAATCGGGAATCAACTTTGTAAACAAAAAGGAACACACTTCATTAGATTCAACTTTGAAATTTAAATTGTTCAACAGGTTGCCCTTAGGCGTTACATAAACAATGGAAATACCGAAAAGGGAAATAAAACTGTAAAAGAACATCCAAAGCTCATCATTGATCCCAGGGTCTCCTCTTCTCAGTACGGATGTAGTCATTCAGAGCTCGCTCACTCTCCAACTGCTTTGTCAGCTTCTGGATCTTCAATTCCTGCTCGTTGAACTTCTCCCGATAAGAATCCCGTTCTTCTCGCAGTTGCGCCCAAGACCTCTTTAGCGTATCATAATCAGTAGGTATCTGAGGAGGGAGAACAGTTGGAGGAACCCCATCTTTATCAGGATACTCAAGGATGATGGGTCTGACAGCTTCGTACGGCATACCTAACTTCTGAGCACGGATGCGGACCCATTTGGAGTAGGCTTCCATAGGTAGAGAAGTCTTTGGTCCCAACTCTTGTGGGTCAGCTTTATGAATTCTGTCCCAAGCCTTGATGAACCTACGACGCAGCTCGTCACTATCCACCTGAAACTCAAAACTGATGTGAGGCACCAACATCTCATGAGGCCCTTCTCTTCTGGCCCTTCCAAACTGACGGAGAGCTAGACATGGATTATAAGAGATTCCTCCTTGGGTACCAATCAGAGGAACATTAGGGTATTCTCCGCAACGATCAATAACATCTACCTCATCCAAACCTCTGAAAGTCCAAATGATGTCCTTATCAGTGAGGGACATTAACCTATGAGCCCAACCTCTTCCTTCTTTGTTCTTCAGCACGAACTTAGGGAGGTGCGAAATAAACCACCTCACCAACAAAGGGATACAACACCACAGAGTTCCTCGTCTTCGGGCAGTACGAGCATAAAGTTGTTGCAGATATCACCCAAGAGAGTGGGCACAGGATTCCGAGACATGAAGATCCTTATGGCAGTGACGTTAATGAAGTTATCAGGATTAGGGAACAAGACTAAACCATAGATTAAGAGAGCCAGGATGTCTTCATATGCCCTAAAGTCCAAGTCATTCCAGAAACTGTTAGCCTTACCAATCAGAAACTTGGCCAAGAAACCCTTAACTTTGCTTCTAGTCACCCAGTTGTCCATTACTTCTTGGTGGGTCAAGGGAAGAGCTGCAGCAACCTCCTCAAGCCTAAGAGTCTTTTCCCAACCAGTGTAGGGGGTTTGATCCAAGATAGGGAGACCAAGCAAATCAGAGAACTCTTCCAGGGTAGGGACCAGCTGGAAGTCTTGAAAGGTGAAGCACTGGCACAGAGGGTCATAGAACTGGGTCAGGACACTCATCAACTGTTGGTCCCACTTTGCCATGACTAAACTGAGAAGAGAACCATGCCTCTGGATGAAGGAAGTAGTATTTGGAATTCTGCTAACCAACTCTTCAAGCAACTCAGGTGGGTGAACAAAGTTGAACCGGATAGTGTTCCTTCGCATAGGCATCATGATGTCCTACAAAACAGAGCAAAGGTAAAACCCTCTTGTCTTTGAAATGGTCAGTCCTTATGCAGGATGCATGCAATGTTCATGATGGCATGATGTTATGATAAAGCATACCACAAATATTTACAAAGGCAAACATGATAAGGCACACAAGTCACACAAGACAAGCCCTTAGAGTTTAGGCCAACATGGGGTCTAGGTATTACCCTCTTTCAGTTTGTTGGTTCAGACCTGTCCTATCAGAAGTAACCGGGTTCTAGAGGATCCCAATATCACTGACTACCCTCAATCGGTCATAACTCCAGCATCGCAATCTTTTCTTGCGGCCAGAACCATCGCGAGAGTTTAGCCTCAATGGGTGTAGCATACTGCTACTGTTCTATGGCCAAGTTGGGTCAATTTAGGGTTCTAAGGTCGGTTGGTGCTTAATGACTCCTCAGAAGACCCATATTCTCCTCGTTACAACACAAGGGATATCGGTACAGACCAAGGTGCCACACCAATGTAGCCACTGCTTCACCCATGTCGGTCTACGCCGGACAGGTCCCTCACAGCTTATGCTACCTAACAGGGTATCCCCAGATCCAGGTTAGGATCTATAGAACTCCCAAGACAGTCCCACAATAATAAAGCAAACAAGTCAAAGCAATTTAAAGCACAAGTGATCTTAGTCCTAAGGTACACCTCACTTTATAAGAGTCCCCAGCAGAGTCGCCATTTTTGTGATCGGTGGATCTGAAACTGACTGTTTAACGCTGGTACGCGAAATGTCACGGAAGCAAGAGTCGCCACCGTCTTTTATTTTCTCCAACATGGATAGGACAAAAGCACAACAAAATTCCTTATGAGATAGTTTCTCGGTTCGGGAGGTAGATTTATAGAAAGGGAAGGTGTTAGCACCCTTCCTATCCATGGTTATCCATGGGCTCTTAGATACTTGCTCATTGTGTTTTCAAAATGTTTGTTTGCTTTTCAAGTGTGAGTGGGTTTGAAAAAGTTTCGTTTAAAAATTTCAGATCGACTCTTGTATCAGTCCTCAAGAGTGTTTGAAAAATTGTTTTTGAAAGCTTTTTGAAAGTGTCGGTGTGAAAAGAGTTTTTTGATTTGTTTTGAATTAGAGAAAGTATCTATGAGTCATCTACCTACCCTAAGGAATTAGGCTGTGTAAATGTCCTTAAGATAGTGCCATCCCACCATTGAGAGGTAGGTAGCACCACCGTTGGAGGTGTTCGGGTCAATTCGTTTGTAGGGATAGTGTGGTCACCAGAGCAATAGTAGGACACCTTAGAAGCTACCCTTATGCCATGTTCATGGACATAAGGACTTACTAAAACGTCCTATACTCGACGACCACGTTTCGAGGGGCAAGGCAATAGTGAGGCGTACCCTAAGAGTGGTGTGTGAATTTGTGTACTGTTTTCAGTTATGTTTTATCTTGTCATGCATTATGGTGATCTACGCTTTGATTTTATTTGGGCTATTCATTCTTTCATGCAAAGTTTAACAGTTTTAAGGGTGCGGGAATTAAAGTGCGGAAAATAAAGTCCTACGCTATTACAAGGCGCGGGTCTATACATCGCCAAATTAACAAAGACCCGTTTTGAATAAAATGCGGAAAATAAAGGAATTTCCTAATTACTATTACAAGGCTTGAGCAATTACATAATATTTAAAATGAAAAATAAAAACAAACGCACGAAAAGAAATTAGAATCGAATGTTCGAGGGCGTTGGACCCTTTAAAGAAATTAAATAAAATTAAAAAGGCTAATTAATTATTTAATAAGAAAAGAAATTGTTTTTATGTTTTTTTTTTGGTATTTATGAAATAAAGAAAATTAATTAAAATTAGAAATTAAATGAAACCCTAGTTCTAAATTATTTTTAATTGTTAAAGAAAAATATTTAAGTTTTAACCTAATTTACACTAATTAATTAATGACATGTTTATTTACAAAATTAATTAATAATTATTAATAATAATAATAAGAAGAAATTATTTATTAAGAAAAGATAAAAATGCTAGAAACCCTAATTTCTATGTATTTTAGTTATTTAAGAAAAACATTAAAATTTTAACCTAATTTTACTAAGTTGATTATTAAAAATTTATTTACAAAAATATTAATGAACTAAATATTAAATAAACATATTTTATTATTTTTTTGATTTCTGATTTTTATGTTATGAAATTTATTTTTGTGAATTAAATAAAACAATAAAACAAATAAAAGAATAAAAGGAAAAAACAATGAAAGAAAAAAAAAATTAAAAGATTGAACAAACCCTGGGGGTGTCTGGACCCAAAGGGAGGTTTTTGAAGCAATTAGGCCCACTGCAATCCAGGCCCTTTTTGACTTTTTATGGTTACGTGAGGAGCAGTTGACTAATGCGTATGGTAAACTGCATGTTCTGGCCTTGGATTGTCCCTCAGGGACACTTGGCTGGCTTAGATGTAGGGATGCATGATACTCCTTTGAATGAGTGTTACACTGGAACAGGTTAGTGAAAAAATTATGAAATATATAAGGGACCTGGGGATCGAACCCAGGTCCCAGTACCTGCATGCCAACGCAAAAACCAACTGAACCAACGCGCGTCTTTGTTAGTTTAGTGGAACGTGATCAATATAATGGAAAAGGTAATATTATGCTGAACAAATCAAAAACGCGCCAACCATTCAAACTGACCAACCACAGTCCAACAACTCAGCGTCTCCTTCCTTCTTCTTCATTTGCCTGAAAATAAAAAATAGATAGCGGGGGTTTTAAACCCCCACTAAATAGAACCTGCAAATAATAGCGAATACACCCATGATTATCATAAATTGAGCGCGAATAGTCCAATTGTTTCGTCTGGATGTCCTGGTTTCAATGGAATAGGTTTGGTTGGCCAATTTTTCCAGACATGAAAACCCCTAAATCAAAGCTTCTGAAACCCTAGAGGACTTCTGTTGTACCCCAAAATTTGCCCTCCCATATTCTCAAGAAATTGCCAAGTCATACTTCAAAATTCCCCAAGGGTTGCACTGTGCAAGAGCCTCCTGAACAGTCAAAATTAGGGTTTTGGTTCTGATCAAGAAAATGAAGTTTCCAAGGGTCCAATCAAGTCCCACATGCCTATAAATATGGTCAAGCATCCTCATATCAAGTTTCAAGACTTTCAGCACAAGATTGCACAGTCAAAACCCTAATTGCACTACAGTCAATTGTAGGGGCAAAATGGTCATTTGACAGTCAAAAGTTCAAATTTTTGGTCAACATCTCATTTTGAAGCCACAAACATCATTTGATCAATGCTTGATCATGATTCTCAAAGCTTGGCTCAAAAATCATCAAGATGCAAAAGTTTCCTTATTTGGACAGCTGAAAAAGTCAACTGTAAATTGACCAGGGCATAACTTTCACATGGATTATCAGAAAAATTCCATCCAAAGCTCATTTTGAAGAGAAAGACATTTCCTACAACTCCTCTTCATACTTCAAGTCCAATAAATGCTCTCACAAAAAGTTATCAATTTCAACATTATAGGTCATTTTCAAAAGTCAACAAAAAGGGACTTTAAGTAAAAGGCCACAACATGAGATTGGTAAATCAAAATGACATGGGACCAAAGGCATTGGTTAGAGGACTCAAAGACCTTTCCAAAATGTCCAAGAACATGATCAAAGCTTAAAAATTGAGCAAGTTATGCCTTGTGGAAGTTGGGAAATTTTTGGATATTTTGAAAAGTCAACATTGCTTCAAATGACCTAAAATTGCTAATGGGCCTATTTCTCTTCCACAATTCATCATCCCAAGCATGTGCACGACCACTTGGCCCAAAGGGAAGTATTTCTTCATTTTTTATTTATTTATTTGAATTTTTATTAATAATAATTCATTTAAATTAATTAAATACATGAAAAATATTTAACCTAAGTTTTTCAATCTTTTTGTGCATGAAATATACTCAATAATTCGTGCATAATCAAATATGGAAAGATTTGAAGAGAATTGATCATGATTGGTACAAAATAGCATGGAAAATATTGAAAAAAAGATCTTTGAAAATCAAATCTCTCAAACCATGAATGCCAAGGATTTGGATTGTTTTATTTGACCTAATTCACTCTATACTTAAGCCTGAACACAAACCTAATGCAGAGAACCACTAAGCTGCGCTACAGACTCAAAACAAAACTTGAGTTTTTGGTTAAAAATTTGAAATCTGAAAATAAGGTTAGAGGGCGATTCAAGCTGAGATATTCATCTCATCACCTTCCTGAGACCTTCAGCAACGTGCCTGAATAGATTTCCACGTCCCTAACGCCTTGAATCATTGTACAGAAGTCACACTTTTCCACTTTTTTTTCATAATCGTGTTTTAACATCTATGCATTTTCATGGCATTTTAATTGTGGATTCATACTAAGTGAAGCATTCTGAAGCTAACCCTATCATTTAATTGAGCTTTCATGTGTTATTGGAGATTTCGCCATTATCGTTTTTTAGGGTTACAGGAATTGCAATTTGGGGCTTTACACTCAAAGAAAAATTGAGACTCGAGACCTAGACCATTGGAATCAGCGTGTCTGGATGATCAAGAATCCACCCTCGCGCTCAATTTATGAGCGTCCTAGAGCTATTCGTTATTTTCTGGAAAGGGACCTTTTAGAACGCTTGCAAAACCGTTGCTTATTGCCTTTGTGTTTCAGAAAAAAAAAACACAATGAAGAGGATGACTCGGTGGCATAAGCTGATTGGTTAATTTAAAAATTCGTGCGGAAATACGCATTAGCTTTTGTTTTATTTTATAATGTTTGTTGTTTATTTGATTAACAAAGTGATTCAGTGGCGCAGCTGGCAAGGAAGTGAATTGATGACATTCAGGACCTGGGTTCGATCCCAGGTCCCCACCCCCTTTCTATGTTATTTTCCTTTTAACTCTTATGTGCAGTTTCCATGTTGGAGTCCACCATACACCCACAATCACAAGCGTGCCACGCGTTTGTTGGGATCAATCACAAGGCTGAGAGTTAGAGAACATCATAGATCCAAATCAACGCGTATGCATGCTGGCATGGGAGTCAAACGGACCAAGGTCTTGATGGGCCTAAAATACTAAATTTCACCTCCACTTTGGGGACAGATACCCCCCTAGGTTTGCCAAATTATTTTACTTTCTTTGTTTTTTTTATTATTATTATTTCCTTTTAATTAATTCTATCAATTTAATTTTTTTTTTATAAAAACACAAAACCATAAAAAATCAGAAAAGAAAAAATAATAAATATTTTTTTATTTTAATATTTCTTGTAAATAAATTCATAAATAAATTAGTTTTAAATTAGGTTTTAATTTTAACTTTTTTAATAAAAATCTAAAAAATACAGAATTAGGGTTTAATTAATTTTCATCTTTTTTTTCTTTTATTCCATAATAATTAAATATTAGATATTTATTTTTATAATTAAATTGTATATAAAATAATTAGGGTTAATTTTAGGGTAAAACTTTAATCTTCTTTTTAATAAATTAAAATAACTAGAATTAGGGTTAGCATTTATTTTATTTAATTCTTTTTTGATTAAAATCACAAAGTACCAAAAAATACCAAAAAGACAATTCCTTTTCCCTTTAATTTTAATTAATTCATCGTTTAATTTAATTTTGCAAAAAGGGTCCAACGCCCTCGTTTAATTCTTATTAAATCGCATATTTATTTTATCCCGTTTAAATATTTATGTATCTCTCCCGAAGCCATGTAATTAATTTCTCGCACTTTTAATTCTTTATTTTCTTTACTTTCTTTATTTTTTCTGTCAAATCGGGTTCGAGAAATTTTGGTGATGTGGACCCGCGCCTTTTGTAATAGCTTAGAATTTTTACTTTCCCGCAATATTTTTAACTGTTAAATCAAGGCATGAAAGAATGTATGGACAAAACTAAAAACAAACGCATAGATCACCTTGACATGAATAAGACAAAATAACTGAACATGACACACAAATCACACACCACCCCTAGGGTACGCCTCACTGTTGCCTTGCCTCGAAAGGTGATCGTCGAGTAGAGGATGTCTTAGTAAGTCCTCATGATCCGGGAACCTGGCATGAGGGTAGCTTCTAAGGTGTCTTCCTATTGCTCTGGTGATCACCATGTCCCGAACCTCGAATTGACCCGAACACCTCCAACGGTGGTGCTACCTACCTCTCAATGGTGGGATGGCACTACTTTAAAGGACATTTACACAGACGAATTCCTTAGGGTAGGTAGACGACTCTAGATACTTGCTCTAATTTCAAAACAAATCAAAAAATACTTTTCACACCGACACCTTTTCAAAAAGCTTTCGAAAGCAATTTTTCAAACACTCTTGAGGACCGATACAAGAGTCGAACTGAAATTTTCAAAGAAACTTTTTAAAGCCCACAGTTGAAAAGAAAACAAACCATTTTTGAAAACACAATGAGCAAGTATCTAAGAGCCCATGGATAACCATGGATAGAAAGGGTGCTAACACCTTCCCTTTCTATAACCTACCTCCCGAACCGAGAGCAATCTCTTTAAGGAATTTTTCTGTGCTTTTGTCCTTTCCATTTGGAGAAAATAAAAGACGGTGGCGACTCTTGCTTCCGCGACATTTCGCGAACCAGCGTTAAACAGTCAGTTCCAGATCCATCGATCACAACTTCCATGGTGAATTCCTATTTAGGCAGCCATTCTTCAATTCAAGGATACCATTAGCTTCAGAATGATCATGTTAGTGTAAATCAACATTTAAAGCGTATGAAAAATGCATGTAAATTCAAACACGAAAGTGAAAAATTTTATGAACAGGGTGATGTCATTCTACCACTTCTGGATGTATGGAGACTTGGCTTTGATTGCAAACGCTTCCTAGGTCGTCCAACAATGTATTAGAATAGCTTTTAGGCTTTGAAACGAGCTCTAGCTAGGTTTTCAGTTTTCAAATTTTTGTGAAAAAAGTGCAATGTTGTTCTTGGTCTTGGGCGCAGCTTCTCCGTATGTGAGCATTAGGGTTATGTTCTATATGTATCTGAGCATGATTAGGTTAAGAAAAACAAGCCCATAATCCATGCATTGATGATTTGGATATTTGGTTTTCAATGATATCAAATTCAATCTTTTTGCCATGAAACTAATGCCAATCATGTAGAATCTTTCCCTTTTGAGTGATGCACGAAATATTGAGCACATAATGAGTGAAATCTCTGCACAAAAAGATTTGATAGGTGTCATTTGCTATTTTTTTCATATTTAATTTTAATTAAGTGAATTAATAATAATAAAAATTCAAATAATTAATAAAAAATGAGAAAATAACTCCCTTGGAGGTCAATTGGTCGTACATGGCCTTTGGGTAATGATTCATGGAAGAAATTGAGGCCCATTAGCAATTTTGAGGCATTTGAAGCAAAGTTGACTTTTCAAAATTCCCAAAAATTTCCTAACTTCCACAAGGCATATCTTGCTCAATTTTTAAGCTTTGATCATGTTCTTGGACATTTTGGAAAGGTCTTGAAGTCCTCTAACCAATGTCTATGGTCCCATGTCATTTTGATTTACCAATATCAAGTTATGGTCTTTGACTTAAAGTGCCTTTTTGTTGACTTTTGAAAATGACCTATAATGTTGAGATTGATAACTTTTTGTGAGAGCATTTATTGGGCTTGAAGTGTGAAGATGAGTTGTAGGAAATGTCATTCTCTTCAAAATGAGCTTTGGATGGAATTTTTCTGATAAACCATGTGGAAGTTATGCCTTGGTCAATTTGCAGTTGACTTTTTCAGCTATCCAAAAATAGAAACTTTTTCATCTTGAGACTTTTTGAGCCATGCTTTGAGAATCATGATCAAGAATTGATAAAATGATGTTTGTGGCTTCAAAATAAGATGTTGACCAATTTTTTTGACTTTTGACTGTCAAATGACCATTTTGCCCCTACAGTTGACTGTGAAGCATTTAGGGTTTTTGACTGTGCAATCTGGTGCTGTGAGTCCTGAAACTTGGCATGTGGATGCTTGAAAATGTTTATAGGCATGTGGGACTTGTTTGGACCCTTGAAAACTTCAAATTCTTTGCCAGAACCAAAACCCTAATTTTTGACTGTTAGGAGGCCATTGGACTGTGCAACCCTTGGGAAATTTTGAAGCATGATCTTAGCAAACCTTGAAGAATATGGGAGGGCAAATTTTGGGGTACAACAACAACCATGGTCGAAAGAATCATGGCACAAAATGGAGTGAACATTGGCTTTCATAGGCCAAACTTTACATCTCAATTGTCAAATTATATCTTGCAATTAGATTTACCCCCTTGGTGTAAAGTTCCAAAGTTCACCAAGTTTTCAGAGGATACGACAGAGTCCAATGTCGAACATATGGAAAGGTATTTGATAGAGGCTGGGGAAATCTCAAATAATGAGAATCTTAGGATTAAGTATTTCCTAAGCTCCTTAACCAAAAATGCCTTCACTTGGTTTACCACACTCCCAGCCAATTTGATTTACAATTAGAATCAGTTGGAAAGATTGTTCCATGAACAATTTTATATGGGACAGACCAAGATAAGTCTGAAAGAAATGGCTAGTGTGAAGAGGAGATTCACTGAGACAATTGATGAGTATCTGAACAGATTTTGACTGCTCACGGCCAGATGCTTTACATAAGTGCCTGAACATGAGTTGGTCAAAATGGCTGCAGGGGGTCTAGATTATTCCATTAGGAAGAAATTAGATACCCAATACCTGAGAGATATTGCCTAATTGGCCGATAGAGTTCGACAGGTAGAACGCCTTAAGGCTGAAAAAGCTAAGGCGAATAAAAATCATCGAAGATAAAGGGTAGTGTTGTACCCCAAAATTTGCCCTCCCTTTTTCTAAAGACATTTTCTCACAAGGATTTTCAAAAGGGCAAGTTTGCACAAGTACAATTGGATTTTGGATTTCAGGCATCAAATCAAAGAAGAGCAAATTTTCCTTTATTAATAAGCTTTGATTAGGAATCTAAAATCCTTCCAGCGAGCTTTTGTTTCAAAGTCTTCGATTGGGCATTTGGCCTCCTTCGATGCAAGCTTGGTTCGCAAGCTTTGATTGAGCATTTGGCCTCCTTCGATCAAGTTTAATTCACAAAGCTTTGACTGAGGCAAAAATGCCTCCTTTGTGCTTGCCTTCAACACACTAGGCAAAGGATTCTTCATGCTTGCCTTTGATTCACAAGGCAAAGGGCTTCTTCAGACTTGCCTTCGATTCACTAGACAAATACTTCCTACATGTCTGCCTTCGATTCAGAAGACAATGACCCCTTATAGGTTTGTTTTGATTCACAAAGCATTTGGCCTCCTACATGCAAGCTTTGATTGAGCATTGGCTTCTTACGTGTCTGCTTTGATCCACAAGAAAAATGCCTCCTATGTGCTTGCCTTCAACACACTAGGCAAAGGCTTATTCATGCTTGCCTTTGATTCATAAGGAAAAGGGCTTCTTCAGACTTGCCGTCAATTCACTAGACAAATACTTCCTACATGTTTGACTTTGATTCAGAAGACAATGACCCCCTACAGGTTTGTTTTGATTCACAAAGCAGTTGGCCTCCTACATGAAAGCTTCAACTAAGCATTGGCTTCTTACGTGTATGCTTTGATCCACAAGAAAAATGCCTCCTTTATGCTTACCTTCAACATGCAAGGCAAAGGCTTCCTCTTCATGCTTGCTTTCGATTCACAAGTTTTCTACACTTTGACATATAGTAAGGTCCATTCGAAGAAACACACAGATGGTGCATTCGAAGGACCTACAATTGGTCCATTCGAAGGACACATAATTGTGGGAAACAAGTTTGTTTTATGATGAGTCTTGGTCCAAGATGCTTGCTGTCCAAAATCCTACATGCTGCCAAGCCCAAGCCTCCTGCATAATTACATTCAAAGGAGGTAACAAAAAAAGCTTCGACTGGCCAGAAAGGAGTTTTCGATTGGGCTAGTTGAAAAGTTTCAGATCAAGCTACTAAGGCATACAGTGGCCTAATCGAAGAAGCCACAATGATGAGGCCTGGAGCCATTCGAAGGAAGCAGTTCAGAGCCAATCGAAGAACCAGGCGTGGGGGCATTCGAAAGAGTCAGGGAGTGAAACATGTTCAGGTTCACTCAAGATTTCAAAATGGAAAAAATTATCCAAATATGGCAAACTTTCAATATGTTGGATTTTTGTCTCATGGCCTTGAAAGCCTTTGTCTCTTGCCATATTTGCTCTTCTCCTAACTCTATAAATACAAGGCACAACACAAGTACAAGGACAACAAAGTTACCTCAAAAACGCTACACACCACATTGCCTGAAGAAAGCCATACAAAAATTCTCAAAATCTCCAAAGGTTGTCAAAATTGAAACAACCCTTAAGCAAGCATATCCACACCTGAAGCCACAGATCCATACATTACTGTTGGTAAGAATTGGTAAAAAAATAAAATTTTACATTTTTTGCATGTCATATTAATACTTATAGTCATTCGATTTGTATTCAGGATTAAGGGCCTGGGTTCGACACCCAGGTACGCGTTTTTTTTATCTCTAACGCTTATATTGTAGATCCAGCCTAAAGAGACCAATGCGCACAGGATCGAAGGACCGGGATTCGATACCTAGGCCTCACAATTTTGTTTTTCTAACTATTATTCTGCAGATCTTGTGTGTTTCACATCCAGACGCTCACCATACATCCCCTAATCCTAATCAGGGGATCACATCAACTCAGATCCAAAAGATTCCAAACGCGCAGAGTATCATACACCTTCAGGAGATGTTCTCACTGGATCTAAGAGGTAATCTGGGCCCTGCGTTTTACAAAACATACACCCCTCCTTTTTTTCCATTCATTACTTGGCCCATTTGTAATTTTATTTTGTTTTTATTTATTTCTTTTAATTGCTTTATTTTTTATTTAATTAACATTAAATAAAAAACATCACAAAAAAATTAGGTTAGTATTTTTCTTAATCAAATTAGTTTTGAAAATTAATTAATTAATTATTTAAACCATTTTCTTTAAATTAAAACCAAATAGATTTAGGTTTTTTTTGTTTAATTCTCTTCATATTTAAAAAAAAAAGATTTTTCTTATACCTTAGGATTTTTAGACGTCTTCTCCTAACTCGTGCGCGTTTACATTTTCTATTTTGTTTTCATATTATTGTATTTGTCTACTGGACGTAATAACTATAATTAGGACTTTATTTTATGCTTTTTATTTCTCCCCAAATTTTTGGACTATGTAATTAATCCCCCTCCCCGAAGCCATGTAATAGCGTAGCTTTAATTTCCGCACTTTAAATTCCTATACATATATCAACTGTTTAGGTGTATGCTAATAGGATTATATGGCAAGAACATAAAATAAAACGCTAGCAGACCTAATGCAAAAGACAAAATTAACTGAAAACAAACACACTTGCACATGTGCACCTCTAGGGTTCTCCCACTTTGGTTGCCTTTGGAAAAATAGTCACAACTCTCGAAACATGAGAGATTTTAGTGGCTATCCTCTGGTTTAAAAAGATCATAAGTCCCTCGATGACCCTCTCGATGTTGCCTCGGTAAACAATGATCTTAAAACGCTAGGGTAGTTACTAAGGTTTCTTGACCAGTTGCCTTTGTGACTATAAAACGTCCCTTCGAATGTCCCTCATACATCCAAACGACTATGGCTACCTACTCACTAATAGTAAGATAGCACTGTCTAAAGGAAAGGAGAAAAAGAACGATCCTTTCGAGTAAAGTAAATAGTTCGTAGATACTATACTCAAAACAAACTTTTTACACTTACACAAACAATTTAAAAAAAAACCTTTTCAAAAATTCTTTATCAACACTCTTGAGGACTGATACAAGAGTTATCATAAAGCCAACTGCATCACTATGGCATTTCAAAATACTTTTCAAAAATACACAAAAGCACAAGGTATTTTTTCAAATGAGCTAAGCATCTAAGAGCCCGTAGAAAACTACAGATGGAAAAGGTGCTAATACCTTCCCTTTCCATAATTTACCCCCTTACCCAGAAAACTCTCTGTGATGCGGTGGGAGAATTGACTTGAGGTTTTGTGTTTTTTTGTTCGCAAATGTTTCGGTTTAGCAAGAGTCGCCACCGACTTTTATTTTATCCAAAAGGAAAGGTAAAAAAGCACAGGAAAGACCTTTGAGATTGTTTTTGGGTTCGGGGGTAGATTATGAAAAGGGAAGGTGCTAGCACCCTTTTCATCCATGGTTTTCCATGGGATCTTAGTTACTTGTTTTAGATCACTTGCTTTTGCTTTTCAATTGTTTGAAATGGTGCTTTTGTGTGTGGTTTTGAAAGTATTTTGAAAAGAGGCCTTTGTCTAGGCAACCTTTGTAAAGATTCTTGTTTGAATGTATACAAAGGTGTTTGTCTTTTGAAAAATGTTTCAATGTTTGAAAGTTTATTTTGGGAAATGTTTTGAAATTGTGTTGTGTTTTTTTGAAAATAGCAAGGATGGTTTTCAAATTGATCAAGTAACTAGGAGTTGTCTAACCTACTTAAATATCTTTCCTACACATTTTTATTCCTTTGATTTGTTGTTTTACCATTGCATTTGGTAAACAACCCTATCTTTGGATGTTAAACGGGATGGACGTGGGTCATCGTATGACCATGATAACAATATTGCCAAGTATCTTAGCAAGTTTTTGAGGGACTAGATCATTTTTGTTTAGGCAACCAAGATAGCATCACCGAGGGACTATGATCTTTTGTTTTTGCATTGATTTTGCCAAGATACCTAGCATGCGTACCATGGCCATTTTAAGGCAACAAAGTGGATGAAACCCTAAGGGTGCTCGTGTGCATAGTAATGTCATTTTTCATGCATATTTGTCTTGTGTTTAGTCATGCTATTTTTTTGATTTTGGTCTTTGCATACAAAACCCTAATCTTACTATCATGGCATTTGAAAGCGATAAAATGCATAAAAGTAAATCTAAGACTATTACAACATTATTATGGGGAGGGGGATACAAGTTTGAATAGGGGGGTATTTGTAGAAAATAAAACCCTAATTTACTATTACAACCATATTGAATTTATTGCACAAATAAATAAATAAACAAATATTTAAATGTACAAATAAATATAAATATGCAAAGGATGTTTTTGTGTTTATTTTATGTATGTAAAAATAAGTTTATTTATGGCCTAAAAAATAAGAAAACAAAAATGATTATTTTTTGGAAAGGGTGGAAACCCTAGTTTTTGGTTTTAAAAGAAAATGTATTATATTATTTATTTATTCATTTTTATGTACAAGAAAATAAATAAAAATATATACAAAATTGTTAAAAATTAAATTATGTGAGAAAATATTATTTTAAGTGTATAATATAATAAAATAAAATATGTAAGTATTTTTATATTATTTACAAGTTATAATTAAGAAAATAAAGTAATATTAACCTAATAATTATTTATTATGCAAATAAAAATAAAATAAAAATATGATAAAATGCCAAATATAAAGAAAATATTTTTTGTGATTTTAAATGTTCAAGAAAAAATAATAAAGTCAAAAAATAAAAAAGGAAATGAAAAATATATAAAAATATAACAAATGGGCCAAGGGGGTGCAAAAAGCAAGCAGGGGGGTGTCAAAAGTCAAGCAAGCCAGGCCCAGCCCAACTCACTTCGTCCCTGTCCTTCAAACCAGAAAAATGCGTGCTTCATGTACAAACTTGTAACTCCTGCATACGTGCTTAAAAACAAAATCTTGCAACATGAAAGTTATAGCTCATCATCACACGATTCTAATAATATAAAAAACTTGATCTAACTCTCAAAGACCAGAGAGAATTTCATTGGCCCTAAATTCTGACCTAGTTTTTTCCAGCATGTTCATCATCCAAATTCTCCTAGCTCAGTTAATATAAATACAAGCTATGCATATGTACAGCTCAAGCACATTACACATTACATTTTTGCTTCACAAACCTAAGCTTAATGATGCCTAAATAAGGAGTTAGAATCTTGAGAAATACCTGTTTCAGTCAAGTTCGAATATGGCAATGTAGGAGTTGTGAGTGAGGCCTGAAGGTTTTCTGAGCTTGCTTGATATTCCCTTGACCTTTCCCAATGCTTAGCTTGATTTGAAATGGCCTGAACCTCCCTATAGAACTCAACCTGCAAACTCAGAAATTGAAAATGGTGAAGCTTGAAAATGAAGTTACAGTTGTTGAACAGGGACTTGGGTAGCTTGGATGGGATGTATGCAATGTGTCTGAAGTGGTTCAAGGTAAAACGCACGAGTGGAATATGTTTTGGAAGTGGTTCTGCAGGGCTTCCCCTGTTTTGGGCAGAAATGGATTTTTTGGTGTATTTGGGTGTTTGAGATGCTATGAGCTCATGTTTATGGCTTGGTATATTATGCTAAAGTTGTTTCAAATGGTCCCAAGTCTTGGTTTTAACAGATGCACAAGTTGTGGAACTTTTGCAAGGTTTCTTGTTTTTGAAGCAAAAGGTGAGTTGACAAAAGCCAAGGTTGTACAAGATAGCTTGAGGCCTGTTGAGAGTTGGTGAACTTTTCCTCATGTTTGTGGATGTTGTTTGCATAACGAAATCAGGTCCATGGCTCAAGACAAACAAAATTGCTAAAAGCATGCTTTATCAAAGTAGCAATGTTACCTTTTTGCCATTTTTGGATTAACTCTTTGTGTAATGCTTCATAGATCAGAACAATGCCATAATCCAATGTGTTTGCATTTAATTTATGAGTGTGGAAAGGATTAAGATGTGTAAAACAAGTACAAGCATGATCCAAACTGAATTGCAACTTGTGCCAATGTGAAAAATGCCATGGACAAAAGTGAGAAATGGCCATTTTCTTTTCTTCGATTCTCCCTAACCGCAAATGATCTTGGAGAGTTCATGGACATTTTAGAAAGCTTGTAACATTATCTACAATCCATATTTGAAATGAATTTTGAGATTCCAATTGGAACTATGTGAAAAATTGCCATGAAGATAGGTTAAAATCCTGCCTAAACTAGGGCAAAATTTCACTAAGTTAAAAGTTTCATGGACCCTTATTCACAAAATCATGACTTGAGATCCAAGCATCTTTTGGGAAAACTTTGTGAATCAAAGTTGTAGATTTTGTGGAGGAATACAACTTTCATGTTGGAAGTTTTTTTTGAATCCAATTACATAATGGTGAAAAAGTTGGGAAAAGTTGGGAAAAAATAAGAAATTTTCATAACTTAGAAAATTTCTAAGTTATGAAATTTTTTCATTTTAAACCCTAATTTCCAAAATTAGGTTTCTTGGTGAACAAGTTTCATGTTTTGACACATATTGATGAAAAATGACCATTGGCACTTGATTTTGACCAAAAAGTCAAAGTTTGACTTTTCTGTGTACAATTGATTTTTGATCAGTTGACTGAAAAATTCATCTGTCAATCCAATGCATTTGAGATCTTTTGAACCTTATGATTAGTTCAATATTATGCCATTGAGTCCTTGAAACCATGATTGAACCAAATTTGCCATTGGCTAGGTTAAAAATCAAAAATTGCCCTTCTACAGTCAAAACCCTAAAATGACCATTTTGCCCTTTTGATGATCTGATCAAATTTCTTGAGGAGTTGTGGTCCAAACTTGATCAAATGGTTCATATGAGTCTATAATGTTGATGTGGATAAAAAATTATGAGTTTTGACTGTAAATTGGCCACAATTGACTTTTTCCCCAATACAGCTGATTTCTTGGTCAACTGTCCAATTGACTGGGCAAAAATTTGATTCAAGGCTTGAAACTTGGTATGAGCAATCTTAGAGGTTCAACATGAAGTATGAAAGTCACATGAGGCATTGGAAGTCCAAAAATCCCTGTGCAAACTCAAACCCTAATTTCAGGTCAACAGTGCAAGGAGATGTCTTGAGCTGAGCAAATCCTAATCTTGTCTGGAGTCCAAAGAGTCTTGTGATGAAAATATTGATAAAATGAGAGGGAAAATTTTTGGGTACAACAGCTGCCCCTGTTCAATCTTCTTGAACCTAAAGATTTAGATTGACGAGTTCGCCGTTCGTGACTCGAAGGTAAAAGATGATTGGACACTAGAGTGCCTGTAAATTTGCACTCGTCAGAATGTAGTTGAGGGAATGGGCTTAAAGATGCCATTTGGAGAGGTGACTAAATCTTGTCGGAGATGGGCTTGTAGATGCCATCAAGAATGTTTGTTGAAAATCAAGAGAATGAACTTCAGAATGGTATCCGTATCTGGAACGTATCTGAGTTGTATCTGGAGATTAGATCTGTATAAACAAGGGAATGGCGTCTGTGTCCGGAGCATATCCGAGCAGAATGACTTCCGTGTCTGGAGTGTATCTGTATTGCATCTGAATCTGAAATTTGAATAAGCGACAGAATGGCGTCCGTGTCTGGAGCATCTCTCGGCTGGGGAGAAAGTTGAATGAGTGACAGAATGGCAACCGTGTCTGGAGCGTATCTGGACTGTGTCTTGAAGTTGAGATATGTATGAGTATCAGAATGACTTCCGTGTCTAGAGTGTATCCAAGCTGTAACTGAGATCTGAATAAGTGACAGAATGACTTCCGTGTCTGGAGTGTATCTGTACTTGAAATTGATAGTTGAATTTGAATGATAAATAGAACAGCTTCCGTGTCTGGAGTGTGTCTAATCTGTATCTGATTGTTGAAGTTTGAATGAGTGACAGAATGGCTTCCGTGTCTGGAGCGTATCTGTACTGTATCTTGACTTGAAATTCTGAATGAGTAATAGAATGACCTCCGTGTCTGTGGTGTATCCATACTGTATCTGAATAAGAGATCTGAATGAGTAACAGAATGACTTCCGCGTCTGGAGTGTATCCGTACTGTATCTGAAATCTTTGAATATTTGTGAAAGATAGCTGTTAATCTTATCCTGAAAAGGGTAAAATGTTAGCTGAAACACAAAGTTATGTTGCATGAAATGTATGATGCAATAAAATGTGTTTAATCAATGTTTATGATATATGAATGTAATGTATGCGCATGTAAGCTGATTTGCTGTCTTGCTGAGGAAAATAAATCCTTGATAGCTGTTGGGGATAATAAAATCTTTGACTGCTGCCGGGGAAAATAAATCCTTGATGACTGCTGGAGATTAAAAATCCTTGACAACTTCTGTGGGGATGTGAGAATCCTTCCTGACTTTCCTGGGGATATAGGGATCCTTCAAGTCTTTGGAGTTGGAATATGATAATCATTCTGTTGTGAAAATAACGCCAAGTGTTACTTGAGAAACTTGCTTGGGGAATCCAGAGAACTTTGAAGACCTCTACTGGGGGGGGTAAATAATGGGAATCCTTACTCGGATGGGGAATAGGGAAAACTCTGGTGATATCTACCGGAAATCAAACAAAGGAAAACCTTGATCTGCTGGAGAATAAGGAAGGCTCTGATGGCTTCTGCGGGGAATTAAGAATGAGAATCTTCAATTTATTGAGGAGTGGTGAATGAGAATCTTCGATCTGCAGGGGATTAAAAATTCTAACAAATTCATACTGGGGAGTAATGACGACTCCGACAACTTCACTGGGGAATCAAGAATGAGAATCTTCAATCTGCTAGGGGAATTTGAATCCTTGGGGACTCCATACTGGGGAGTTAAGAATGAGAATCTTCAATATGTTGAGGAGTAAAAACTCTATAAGGAAGAAGGCTTACTGTTGGAGAGTAAGTGAAAACTCTGGGGGAGTAGCTATACTGCTGGAGAGTAGTTATCATGTTGGGGAGATCAGGAGTTTGGGTTGTATGCCAATCTACTGGGGAATTATCCGAAGTTTGGGGATAAGACAAAAGTTAACTGTTATTTGGTTGATTCTCAGACTTTAAGACAACTTGCTGGTGAATTTTGGGGAAAACTGAATGGTTTCCGCTGTGGATTGATAGTTAGAAATTTGACTTGACTGGGGGAGAAAGTTTCATCTCCGCTGAGGGTCTGTAATTCAAAGTTTTTGCTCCGCCAGGGATTGGGGGTTTGAAGTTTAACTCTGGTGGGAATTAAGGATTTGAAATTGTAACTCCGTTGGGGGATATGTATTTCAAGGTTTTAGCTCCGATGGGGACTTAGATGATGTACTGTAGGGGATTTCTCTTGGAATAATCTGAAGACGTTTTCCTATACTTTCAACCTGTCAGTAATTGTTCTTTCCCATTTCATTTATTTGTAAACAGTGATTATATTCAAATGCATATGCTCATTTAATAAATCATTGGACGTTTTCAAATAAAACACAAGTGTAGAAAGAAGAAAAGGCAAATATTTTTCTGCACTTTAAAGTATCTTTGTATTAACTTTGTGTAAGTATTTTGTACAAATGAGACATACGTCCTAGTAAGAGAATGTTGTCATAAAAAATGAGAAAAAATTTATACAAAGAAAGATGGTTATGTGTAAAAATTCCATGGGGTTCCCATTCTGCTATAGCCTTCGTAACTCTGAATATCTTGTCCATTCGTTGCTTCGTCCGAAGATGATTGGATTGATCAGAAGCCTGAAGCTTGTTTGTGAAGAGATTGTCCTTAAAGTGATCCGACGAGACATAGTCATACGCTTTAATTCCCTAAATTTTTCCTGGACCATCTTTCGGGTTTTCGATCCACCGGGAAACCCTTTTTTGCCCAAGTCGCCCTTTCGGGTTTTCAACTTGCCGGGTGTACAGATTTTTTTTTGTATTTATCCCTAATTTTTGCCTGAATCGCCCTTTCGGGTTTTCGATTCACCGGGATGCCCATTTTTTCCCAATTCTCCCTTTCGGGTTTTCAACTTGCCGGGTCCTTCATGCGTAGTATCTTTTGACTATGTCTGTGTTCGCAGGGTGCAGCAAGTCATCACCGTCCATGGTGGTTAAAATCATTGCCCCACCAGAAAAGATGTTTTTGATCACAAATGGTCCTTTATAGGTAGGAGTCCATTTTCCCCTGGGATCACTTTGCAGCAAGATGATCCGCTTGATTACAAGATCCCCGACTTGATACGTCTAGCGTCTGACTTTCTTGTTGAATGCCTTGATCATCCATTTTTGATACGTATGACCGTGGAAAACAGCAGTAAGTCGCTTCTCGTCAATCAAGTTAAGTTGATCAAGCCGGGTCTGAATCCAATCATCTTCACTCAAACCAGCATTCTTCATGATTCTCAAGGAGGGAATCTGAACCTCGATAGGTAAAATAGCTTCCATTCTGTATACCAAAGAATAGGGTGTTACCCCAGTTGATGTACGTGTCGTGGTTCGGTACCCGTGAAGAGAAAACGGTAGCATCTCATGCCAGTCCTTGTAGGTGACTGTCATCTTTTGTATGATCTTCTTGATATTTTTGTTCACAGCTTCGACATCACCGTTCATCTTTGGCTGATAGGGAGATGAATTGTGATGTTGAACCTGGAACTGCTCGCACAGGGAGGTGATCATAGTATTGTTCAGGTTTGTACCGTTGTCAGTGATGATCCTTTCGGGGATACCATACCGACAAATAAGGTTCTGCTTGATGAAGCAGGCAACCACATTCTTTGTGATGGATGCGAAGGAAG
Organism: Vicia faba; assembly: GCA_948472305.1. Taxonomy (NCBI): domain Eukaryota; kingdom Viridiplantae; phylum Streptophyta; class Magnoliopsida; order Fabales; family Fabaceae; genus Vicia; species Vicia faba. Next base: position 779,400,802 of record OX451736.1, read on the forward strand.
CTGCTTCGACCCACTTGGTGAAGTAATCAATGGCCACTAGAATAAAGCGGTGTCCATTGGATGTCGTAGGCTTGATCTCTCCAATCATGTCGATTCCCCACATAGCGAATGGCCAAGGAGCTGTTAAGACATTGAGAGGAACTGGAGGTATATGTACCTTGTCTGCATAGATTTGGCATTTGTGACAAGTCCTGGAATGTTGATAGCAGTCAGCTTCCATGGTAGACCAGTAATAGCCTGCCCGCAGAATCTTCTTAGCCATCGTATGTCCGCTAGAGTGAGTGCCAAAGGTACCATTGTGCAATTCAGCCATGATCTGCTCAGCCTCAACCTTGTCTACACAGCGGAGTAGAATGCAATCATGATTGCGCTTGTATAGGATACCATTGCTCAAGAAGAACTTAGCTGAGAATCTCCTTAAGAACTTTTTGTCGTTGACTGAAGCTCCTTCAGGATACTCTTGAGTCTCGAGATACCTTTTGACTTCGTGAAACCATGGTCCTTCCACTACTTCTTTGGTATTAATGTCGTGACAATGTGCAGGTTCATCCATCTGTTCAATGGTGATTTGAGGAGCCTCATTATCCCAGTTAAGTTTAAACATGGATGACATTGTAGCTAGAGCATCTAGCTGATTTTCTTCTCGCGGGAAGTGCTCGAAGGTAATCTGCTCGAAATGTGGTAACAAAGTCAGGACATATTCTTTGTAAGGGATGAGGTTTGGATGTTTAGTATCCCACTCTCCTTTGATCTGCCTGATGACCAAAGCGGAGTCCCCAAATACAATCAAAGATTTGATTCCCAAGTCTATTGCAGCCTTGAGACCAAAGATACAAGCTTCATACTCGGCCATGTTGTTGGTGCAGTTGAAGCAAAGTCTGGCTGTGAAAGGTGTATGGAAACCTTATGGAGAAATAAGTACAGCGCCGATATCGTTGCCAAGTGCATTGGAGGCACCATCAAAGTACAGGGTCCATCGGGATCTTTGTTCAGGTCCATCATATGGTCTGAAGTGTTCAACGTTGTCCAATGTCATAATGTCTTCGTCGGGGAAGTCGAACCTCATGGATTGGTAATCTTTGACAGCCTGATGAGCCTGATGATCGGCTAGCACACTCCCCTTTATAGCTTTTTGGGTCGTGTACTGTATATCGTATTACGTTAGGATCATCTGCCATCTAGCTATTCTTCCAGATAAAGCAGGCTTCTCAAATATGTACTTGATCGGATCCATCTTAGATATCAGCAGAGTGGTATGAGTCAACATATACTGCCTTAGCCGACGAGCAACCCATACCAAAGCGCAACAAGTTTTCTCGAGCAGTGAGTATCGGGTCTCACAGTCGGTAAACTTTTTGCTAAGGTAATAAATGGCATGCTCTTTCCGGCCAGACTCGTCATGTTGGCCCAATACGCACCCCATTGAATTCTCTAGGACGGTCAGATACATGATTAGCGGCCTTCCTTCGACAGGTGGCATCAAGATAGGAGGCTCTAGCAAATACTCCTTGATTATATCGAAAGCAACTTGACAGTCATCATTCCATTTAACCACCTGATCTTTCTTCAACAACTTAAAGATTGGCTCACAGGTAGATGTTAGGTGAGAAATGAACCTTGCAATGTAGTTTAGGCGTCCCAAGAAACCTCTGACCTCCTTCTCAGTGCGAGGAGCGGGCATTTCTTGTATAGCTTTGACTTTGGCAGGATCAACCTCGATGCCTTTGTTGCTAACAATGAAACCCAAGAGTTTACCGGACCGGACTCCGAAATTGCACTTGTTAGGATTCAATCTGAGCTTGTACTCCTTCAATCTGACAAACAGCTTTTGCAAGTGGTCGAGGTGTTCTTCTTCAGTTTGTGATCTGGCTATCATGTCATCTACGTAGACCTCTATCTCATGATGTATCATATCATGAAACAAAGCTACCATGGCGCGTTGATAGGTTGCCCCGACATTCTTTAGTCCGAATGGCATCACTTTGTAGCAGAACATACCCCACTGTGTAACAAGAGTAGTTTTCTCCATGTCTTCAGGGGACATTTTGATCTGGTTGTAACCTGAAAATCCGTCCATGAAAGAAAATACCTTGTGTTGAGTTGTATTATCAACCAAGATGTCAATGTGCGGAAGTGAAAAGTCATCTTTAGGGCTGGCCCTGTTTAAGTCTCTGTAATCCATGCATATTCTGACTTTTCCGTCCTTCTTAGGCACGGGCACAATGTTAGCAACCCATTGTGGATAGGATGTAACAGCAAGAAATCCAGCATTGAATTGCTTCATAACTTCAGCTTTGATCTTTTCTGACATGTCGGGCCTCATGCGGCGGAATTTTGGTTTAATTGGTGGACAATCTTCTCTTGTGGGTAGACGGTGTACCACAATGTCTGTATCAAGTCCCGGCATGTCTTCGTATGACCAGGCGAAGATCTCAACATATTCATTCAACAACTGAATTAAGCTCTCTTTGACACTTGACTCTAGGTTGGCACCCACTCTAACTTCTTTTCTGTCTTCCTCAATACCCAAGTTGATTGTCTCTAACAGCTCCTCATGAGGTAGAATATCCCTTTCTTCCTATTGTAGCAGTCTAGCCAATTCTCCCGACACCTGACAATCTTCCCCACCTTCGTATTTGGCGTGGTAGACCAGATCTTCAGAGTCACTGAAGGCCATAGCAGAATTGTTACCCATGGAATCCGGAGTGGAAGGGTACCTGCATTTGTAAGTGTGGGTGTGTGTAAGGGATAGCCACCTTTAAACAAATAAAATGCAAAAAGAAAGACAATGAACACAAAAGTTTATATGTGAAAACGTCCATGATTCATTAAAATGGCATATGAAGATGAAAAATCAAACCCTTACAAATGGACCTATGTACCTCGGGTAAGGCACAAGGTTAAAAGTCTACGAATTGTTTAAGAATTATTACAAACCAACAGAAATGTTTGAAAGATAAATTACTGATTCATGAAAGTAATGGGAATAAAGTCCTTTGCTTCCCAATTGCACAATCCTCCTTCCACAGTAGGGAAAATCCAGTCTTCAAGGTTTCTCTCCTCTTCACTATCCTCCAAAGCATTGACTCCATGATGGGTGATCTTCACTGGTGGCCCTCCAGCCCGGGAGCGACGCACAGCCTTTTGACTAGCCGAAGTGAAACCTAATCCAAATTTGTCTGCCTTAGAGGGAAAGTCGGGAAGTTGCTCCCAGATTATGGATCCGCCTTCTTCAATCACAGCCTTAGCATCTTTGAGAGACGACATCCAAGGCGGAGGTCTGGTAATCATGGGTACAAAAGCCACTGTCTTGGTTGCCGCAATCTCCTGAGCTACCTCTTCAAAATGGTGAAAGGGAGTTTCGATAAATTCACCATCCAATTCTACATAGCAGAAAGAATTTAGATGGCTTATCATATATTCCTCTTCGCCATGAACAGTTATAATTTTCCCCTGGACAGGGTATTTGAGCATTTGATGCAGAGTGGAAGTGACGGCTCCAGCATGGTGAATCCAGGGTCTTCCCAATAAGCAAGAATAGGAAGGACGGATGTCCATCACGTAGAATATGGAGTTGAAGATTTCAGTTCCCACCTTAATCGGGATGTCCACCTCCCCGTGGACCATCCTTTTAGAACCATCAAAGGCTCTGACAATGATGTTGTTGGGTTTCAGGGTTAGGCCTTCACAATCCAACCTATCCAAGGCCTTCTTCGGCAAGACATTCAGCGAAGAACCAGTGTCTACCAGTACGTGTGCTAGAGTAGTCCCTCTGCATTCCACTGAGACATGCAGAGCGTTATTTTGTTTTCTCCCTTTTGATGTTAAATCGGCATTGGAGAATCCTAGACCATTGTCAGCTGTTAAGCTAGCTACACATTCCTGGAACTGATGCGTGGAGGTTTCTTGTGGCACGTGGGCCGTCTTCAAGAATATGATCAAAGCTTTAGCGTGAGCTTCTGAACAAAGCAGCAAAGCCAACATAGAGATCTTTGAGGGGGTTTGCCCCAGTTGTTCCACAACATTATAATCACTTTTCTTGATTATTTTCAAAGTCTCTTCCATTTCTTTTTGAGAGCTTTCAGGGATGACTAATGGCTGAGCCCTCGTCCTGACAGGCTCTTCTTGGATCCCTTTCCCTCTATCATCAGCAGTAGCAGAGGGGATAACTTCAGGAGTTACAACTTCTTCAATAACTGGAGTTCTCGTAGATATGTTGACCAGTGCAGGAGTAACCTTAAGAGCAGCTGAGGGTCCGAAGATCGCCTTTGGAGGCATAATCTCCGGAGAGAAAATTCTTCCATTGCGGGTGATTATACTCGTTCCAGCGATGTTTCCAATGTCGGAAGTCTCTTCATCAGAACTCTCCTCAGTTGATTCAATTTGTTTAACACCGTGGTAAAAGATATCTCCCCCATAGTTCCATGTTATTGATCTATCGGACTTGTACGGGACGGGCCTGGGCATGGTTATCTTCAAAGGTGCAATCTTCAGAGCGAATGTAATCTTAACAGGTCTTTTGGAGACCTTGGAAAGATTGGAGGATATGGTAATTATTGAAACATCATTGACAGGAGTCGGTGTAACAAGAGTCTTTTCAAGAAGGATTTCTTGATTATCCGTTAGGCGCTGGATGCCTAACTTCAACAATGGACAGTTGGTTGGTAAGGATGAACAAAGGCAGCAATCTTCTTCACAACCTAGGAAAATCCCAACCTTCAGCAAATTTAACTTGATTATCGGTAGCAGAATCAAATCATCAACAGTAGTAAGAAAAAGATCTTCTTCAACAACATGGGCATTGTGGCCATGCTTTGGCATTGGAGCAGAGATTACATTCGGATTTTCAGGGGCGTCGAATTAAACTTCTTTAGCATCTATCAAATCCTGAATTTTATTCTTGAGGGCCCAACAATTGTTGGTGTCATGCCCTATACTCCCTGAATGATAAGCACACTTTGCGTTCAAATGGTAGTAAGGAGAAGATGTATTCAGATTCTTCGGATCCTCTTTCAGACTTGCAAGGTTTAACTTCAAGAGATGGGGGAGGACCTGAGCAGGAGTCATGTTTATCTGGGTGAATTTTCGTACATGCCTTTCCACCCTTGTTTGGTTGGTTCTTGGTTGAGTATTTCTGGGCTGATCAACTGCAGACTTCTGAATCATTACGGCCCCCATCACTGGCCGGCGCTCAACTCTTTCTTGACCTCTTTGGGAGTAGACAGCTGAGACTTCTTTCTTTGCTGGAAAAGTCTTTTTGATGGCAGCGGAAGCAGATGTATCCTTTTGAATTTTCCCGCTCTTGATTTCGGCTTCAACTCTCTCACCAGTTAGAATTAACTCGGTGAACCCCGCAGACGAACTTCCAATCAGGTGATTGAAAAAGGGACCTGACAATGTTCCCAAGAACATATCCACAAGCTCCCTCTCAAATAGAGGTGGTTGTACTCGTCCCGCCAAGTCTCTCCATTTATAGGCATACTCTTTGAAACCTTCATTCAAGACCATGCCCATACTCTAATTAAGTACGGGTTGGTGCTAAGTCCGCATTATATTGATACTGTCTGTAGAAGGCAGCCACCAAATCCTCCGAATTGTGCACATCATACCTCTCTAGTTGGTAGAACCAATCTATCTGCGTCCCCGAAAGACTGTCCTGGAAGAAATGGACCCACAGATCCTTGTCAGAAGAATGCGGTTGAATTTTTCTAACATAAGATCGTAGGTGCATCTTGGGACAAGACACCCCATCGTATTTAGCAAACAGAGGTACTTTGAATTTAGGTGGAATTACAATTCCAGAGACCAGCCCTAAATCTTCAAAGTCCATCCCAGGCACTCTCTGTACCTCCATAGCTGCCAGACGTTCTTCCAAGTTCTTGTACTTGTCATCTGCAGGAGGGTACTGCTGTTCAGAATAGTCTTCATCCTCTTCTTCTTCTTCTGCTTCAGACTCAGATTGCACTGCAGTTCCGTTACCTTTTCCTACCCCTTCATCAGATGTTGAGGGGAAACCCAGGACCCTTCTGGCTTGACCTTCAAATCTTCTACCCAAGGTAGCCACACCAACTCTCTTCTTTTTCTTTATCTCCTTTTCCTTCTCTAGCAAGGTCTTGAGCTCCTCCTGCCCCTTGGCCAAGATCAGAAGTAACTGTTGAAACTGTAAATTCTGCGCTTGTAAGTCTTTAACCGTCTGCTCAATATCCATCTTGCTTAAATAAACAGCAGAGAGATAAGGATACCTGGTGTGAAGACCTGCTTATGCATATGATGCATGATGTGTATTCATGTAATGCATTCAAGGATTCAGAAATTCAAATTTGTTTTAAACAAAAAAAGGAACACACGTCATATTAATAAGATAAAATTTGTTAGTACATCAATGCCCCATGGGAAAAATAATACAAAATTCTAAGGTAAAAATACGTTGCGCATCCTCTTTGGTGAAATGTAGGTGTTGAGAGTCTTCTCTTCGTGAAGTTGACGAGTGAGTTCCAAAACCTTCTTCTCACTTGCGTAGAATTGGGCTTCAAAAATATCGCGCTCTCCCTTGAGCTGTATCCAACTCCTTTGCAGATCTTCAAGTGATGTTGGCATGTCAGGATGTAGGAGGGTGTATGGAACCTCTCCTTCCATAACATGCTCTATAATCACAGGTAGAATGTAGGGGTAAGGCATCATAAGACTTTGGGCGCGGGTTCGTACCCACTTGAGGTAAGGCTCAAGAGGGATGGAATTCTTGTGTCCCAAGGTCTTACTGTCCACTTTGTTGGGCATCCTCCAAGCTCGGATGAACCTTTGTCGAAGTCCTTGATCGTCGTTGTCGAAGTCAAAAACCAAGTCTGGAATCAGCATGTCATGTGGGCCATCCCTTCGGGCGTACCCAAACTGTCTCAGAGCCAAGCAAGGGTTGTAGGTGATGCCTCCCCTAATTCCTAGTAGGGGGACATTAGGGAATTCCCCATAACGGTCAATGATGATAACATTTTCTCGGGATCGAGAACACCAATGAACATCTAAATGTGTAAGGGTCATCAACCGTTGTGACCACCTCAAACCTTGCTCATTCTTCAAAACTGATTGGGGAAGATGAGAAATAAACCATCTTTCCAGTAGAGGAGTAAAACACATGAGAACACCTCTTTTCCTCATTGTTCGAGTGTGAAAAGAGTGGAGGATATCCCCAAGCAATGTAGGCACCGGGTTGCGAGCCATGAAGATTTTGACAGCATTGACATCTATAAGCTGGTCAGGGTTTGGGAACAAGACCAACCCATAGATGAGAAGAGCTACCATCTCCTCAAAAGCTTGTAAGTCCAATGAATTCCAGCAGCTTTGGGCCTTCTCAAACAGAAACTTTGACAAGAAACCTTTGACACCACTTCTAGTTTCCCAATGACCTATGATATCAGATGGTTGCAAGTGTAAGGCTTGAGCAACATCTTCAGGCTTTGGATCTCTTTCCGTACCGTTGTAGGGTAGTTGATTGAGAATAGGAATCCTCAAGAGTTGAGAAAATTCCTCCAAAGTAGGCACAAGCTGGTAATCAGGAAATGTAAAGCAGTGGTGTAGGAGGTCAAAGAACTGGAAGAGAACTTTCACCATGTCTTCCTCAGTGTTGGTGTTGAATAAGTTGAGAAGACGACCATGCCTATCAGTGAATGGAGAATTCTCAGGAATCCTTGAAGCTAGCTCCTTGAGTTGAGGAGGGATTCTTACAAGGTTGATCTGGATGGTTTTCCTGCAAAGTGAATCCATAACCTACAAAACAGGAACAAAGATGAAAATCTAAATCCTTGAAATGATTAGTGGATGCATATGATGCTTCATGATGTCCATGATGTTATGCACAAGTATATATGTACAAGCAAGTCACACAAGTTCCTAGTTTCAGGCTTGCATGGGGTTTCATAGGTAAGTACCCTCTTGAAGTTTAGTTGGCTCAACCTGTCCTATAAATAGTAACCGGGTTCTAAGGAGCTCAATATCACTGGATTGTTTTCTGTGTTCATTGTTTCAGTTTAACCACTTTACTGGCGACCGAAATATTCCAATAAATAAACCCTCAATGAGTGTAGTATCGAGTATCTACCAACTTCGGACTGCACCAAAGCCGGTAATCTCACTACCCCTAAAAAGGCCAAGTTGGTCAAGTAAAGGTTCTAAAAGTCCATTAGTGCTTCATGACATCACTCAGCGGCCCCGTATTCTCTTTGATTGACTCAAAGGCTACCGATACCCATAAATATTTCGCACTAATATAGACATTGCTTCAACCATGTCGGTATACCCCGCACAGTTTCCATAACGTATTGCTATTTACCTATGAATGTTTCCCAAATCCGGTTAGAGGATTCAAACCCAAACAATAGAACCAAAGTTTAAAGCATACAATTCAAACAAGATAAGCATGTAAAGGTGATCTAAAACCCTAAGGTAACCCCACTTTTATATTTTTCCCCAGCAGAGTCGCCAGTTCTGTGATGCGGTGGGAGAACTGACTTGAGGTTTTGCGTTTTTTTGTTCGCAAATGTTTCGATTTAGCAAGAGTCGCCACCGACTTTTATTTTATCCAAAAGGAAAGGTAAAAATGCACAGGAAAGACCTTTGAGATTGTTTTTGGGTTCGGGGGGTAGATTATGAAAAGGGAAGGTGCTAGCACCCTTTTCATCCATGGTTTTCCATGGGCTCTTAGTTACTTGTTTTAGATCACTTTCTTTTGCTTTTCAATTGTTTTAAATGGTGCTTTTGTGTATGGTTTTGAAAGTATTTTGAAAAGAGGCCTTTGTCTAGGCAACCTTTGTAATGATTCTTGTTTGAATGTATACAAAGGTGTTTGTCTTTTGAAAAATGTTTCAATGTTTGAAAGTTTATTTTGGGAAATGTTTTGAAATTGTGTTGTGTGTTTTTTAAAATAGCAAGGATGGTTTGCAAATTGATAAAGTAACTAGGAGTTGTCTAACCTACTTAAAGATCTTTCCTACACATTTTTATTCCTTTGATATTGTTGTTTTACCATTGCATTTGGTAAACAACCCTATCTTTGGATGTTAAACGGGACAAACGTGGGTCATCGTATGACCATGATAATAATATTGCCAAGTATCTTAGAAAGTTTTTGAGGGACTAGATCATTTTTGTTTAGGCAACCAAGATAGCATCATCGAGGGACTATGATCTTTTATTTTTGCATTGATTTTGCCAAGATACCTAGCATGCGTACCATGGCCATTTTAAGTCAACAAAGTGGATGAAATGCTAGGGGTGCTCGTATGCATAGTGTTGTCATTTTTCATGCATATTTTTCTTGTGTTTAGTCATGCTATTTGTTTGATTTTGGTATTTGCATACAAAATCCTAATCTTACTATTATGGCATTTGAAAGCGATAAAATGCGTAAAAGTAAATCTAAGACTATTACAACATTATTATGGGGAGGGTGATACAAATTTGAATAGGGGGGTATTTGCACAAAATAAAACCCTAATTTACTATTACAACCATATTGAATTTATTGCACAAATAAATAAATAGACAAATATTTAAATGTACAAATAAATATAAATATGCAAAGGATGTTTTTGTGTTTATTTTATGTATGTAAAAATAAGTTTATTTATGGCCTAAAAAATAAGAAAACAAAAATGATTATTTTTTGGAAAGGGTGGAAACCCTAGTTTTTGGTTTTAAAAGAAAATGTATTATATTATTTATTTATTCATTTTTATGTACAAGAAAATAAATAAAAATATATATAAAAATGTTAAAAATTAAATTATGTGAGAAAATATTATTTTAAGTGTATAATATAATAAAATGAAATATGTAAGTATTTTTATATTATTTACAAGTTTTAATTAAGAAAATAAAGTAATATTAACCTAATAATTATTTATTATGCAAATAAAAATAAAATAAAAATATGATAAAATGCCAAAAATAAAGAAAATATTTCTTGTGATTTTAAATGTTCAATAAAAAATAATAAAGTCAGAAAATAAAAAAAGGAAATGAAAAATATATAAAAGTAAAACAAATGGGCCAAGGGGGTGCAAAAAGCAAGCATGGGGGTGTCAAAAGTCAAGCAAGCCAGGCCAAGCCCAACTCACTTCGTCCCTGTCCTTCAAACCAGAAAAACGCGCGCTTCATGTACAAACTTGTAACTCATGCATACGTGCTTAAAAACAAAATCTTGCAACATGAAAGTTATAACTCATCATCACACAATTCTAATGATATAAAAAATTTGATCTAACTCTCAAAGACCAGAGATAATTTCATTGGCCCTAAATTCTGACCTAGTTTTTTCCAGCATGTTCATCATCCAAATTCTCCTAGCTCAGTTAATATAAATATAAGCTATGCATATGTACAGCTCAAGCACATTACAGACTACATTTTTGCTTCACAAACCTAAGCTTAATGATGCCTAAATAAGGAGTTAGAATCTTGAGAAATACCTGTTTCAGTCAAGTTCGAATATGGCAATGTAGGAGTTGTGAGTGAGGCCTGAAGGTTTTCTGAGCTTGCTTGATATTCCCTTGACCTTTCCCAATGCTTAGCTTGTTTTGAAATGGCCTGAACCTCCCTATAGAACTCAACCTGCAAACTCAGAAATTGAAAATGGTGAAGCTTGAAAATGAAGTTACAGTTGCTGAACAGGGACTTGGGTAGCTTGGATGGGATATGTTTTGGAAGTGGTTCTGCAGGGCTTCCCCTATTTTAGGCAGAAATGGAGTTTTTGGTGTATTTGGGTGTTTGAGATGCTATGAGCTCGTGTTTATGGCTTGGTATATTATGCTGAAGTTGTTTCAAATGGTCACAAGTCTTGGTTTTAACAAATGCACAAGTTGTGGAACTTTTGCAAGGTTTCTTGTTTTTGAAGCAAAAGGTGAGTTGACAAAAGCCAAGGTTGTACAAGCTAGCTTAAGGCCTGCTGAGAGTTGGTGAACTTTTCTTGATGTTTGTGGATGTTGTTTGCATAAAGAAATCAGGTCCAAGGCTCAAGACAAACAAAATTGCCAAAAGCATGCTTTATCAAAGTAGCAATGTTGCCTTTTTGCCATTTTTGGATTAACTCTTTGTGTAATGCTTCATAGATCAGAAAAATGCCATAATCTAATGTGTTTGTATTTAATTTATGAGTGTGGAAAGGATTAAGACCTGTAAAACAAGTCCAAGCATGATCCAAACTGAATTGCAACTTGTGCCAATGTGAAAAATGCCATGGACAAAAGCGAGAAATGGCCATTTTCTTTTCTTCGATTCTCCCTAACCACAAATGATCTTGGAGAGTTCTTGGACATTTTGGAAAGCTTGTAACATGCTCTAAAATAAATATTTGAAATGAATTTTGAGATTCCAATAGGAACTATGTGAAAAATTGCCATGAAGATAGGTAAAAATCCTTCCTAAACTAGGGCAAAATTTCACTAAGTTAAAAGTTTCATGGACCCTTATTCACAAAATCATAACTTGAGATCCAAGCATCTTTTAGGAAAACTTTGTGAATCAAAGTTGTATATTTTGTGGAGGAATACAACTTTCATGTTGGAAGTTTTGTTTGAATCAAATTGAATCATGGTGAAAAAGTTGGGAAAAGTTGGGAAAAAATAAGAAATTTTCATAACTTAGAAAATTTCTAAGTTATGAAATTTTTTCATTTTAAACCCTAATTTCCAAAATTAGGTTTCTTGGTGAACAAGTTTCATGTTTTGACACATATTGATGAAAAATGACCCTTGGCACTTGACTTTGACCAAAAAGTCAAAGTTTGACTTTTCAGTGTACAGTTGATTTTTGATCAGTTGACTGGAAAATTCATCTGTCAATCCAATGCATTTGAGATATTTTGAACCTTATGATTAGGTAAAGATGATGCCATTGAGTCCTTGAAACCATCCTTGAACCTAATTTGCCATTGGCTAGGTTAAAAATCAGAAATTGCCCTTCTACAGTCAAAACCCTAAAAATGACCATTTTGCCCTTTTGATGATCTGATTAAATTTCTTGAGGAGTTGTGGTCCAAACTTGATCAAATGGTTCATATGAGTCTATAATGTTGATGTGGATAAAAAATTATGAGTTTTGACTGTAAATTGGCCATAGTTGACTTTTTCCCCAATACAACTGATTTCTTGGTCAACTGTCCAATTGACTGGGAAAAAATTTGATTCAAGGCTTGAAACTTGGTATGAGAAATCTTAGAGGTTCAACATGAAGTATGAAAGTCACATGAGGCATTGGAATTCCAAAAATCCCTGTGCAAACTCAAACCCTAATTTCAGGTCAACAGTGCAAGGAGATGTCTTGAGCTGAGCAAACCCTAATCCTGTCTGGAGTCCAAAGAGTCTTGTGAGGAAAATCTTGATAAAATGAGAGGGAAAATTTTGGGGTACAACACTCTCGAAATGTCTTTTTCTATTCTTTTCACCCTTTCCTTTTTGGATAAAAGAAAAGTCGGTGGCGACTCTTGCTTACCGCAACATTTATGAATACAAACGCAAAACCAGTATAACAGTTAGTTCTGCCACCGTATCACAGAACTGGCGACTTTGCTGGGGAATTAAATAAAAAGTGGGGTTACCTTAGAGCTTAGGTCATATTTAATTTGCTTTTCTTGTATGCTTTGATTGCTTTACCTTTAAGGATTTTTGCTTGGGTTTACTTGTAAAGATCCTACATCCGGATCTGGGGCACCTTTTAGGTAAGTAGCAATAGATCATGGGGACTATGCAGGGTATACGGACACGGTTGAAACGATAGCTGTGTTGGTGTGCCACAATTAGTGGTATCGGTAGCTCTTGAGTAGTCAAGGAGAATACGGGGCCACTATATGGTGTCATGAAACACTAACTGACCTTAGAACCTTTAATTGAACAACTTGGCCATTAGGAAGTAGTGAGATAGCCGATTTTGGTGCAATCCAAAGTTGGTTGATACTCGATACTACGCTCATTGAGATACGAATTCTGGGATATTTCGGTCGCCAATAAAGAGGCTTGCGCTGAAACAATGTCCGGTGAAGAAAGATCGGTGATATTAAGATTCCCTAGAACCCGATTACTATTAATAGGACATGTTAGACCAACTATACTTAAAGAGGGTACTTACCTATGGAATCCATGCAAGCCTAAACCTAAGGATCTGTTTGTGTGATTGTATATATCTTGTTTGTACATAAAATCATAAAATGGCATATCACACTAACCATTTCAAGGACTTTTAAGACTTATCTTTGTGTCTGTTTTGTAGGACATGGCTCCCATTCGCAGAAAATACTATCCAAGTCAACCTTGTAAGGGTGTCACCTCAAATCAAAGAGTTGGCATCAACGGTTCCTGAGAGTTATTCATTCACTAGTAGACATGGTCGACTTCTCAGTTTGGTCACCTCAAGCCCTGATGAAGACCTGGTGAAAGTTCTCTTTCAGTTCTTTGACCCTTTACATCATTGCTTTACATTTCCCGACTACCAGTTGGTTCCTACTATGGAAGAGTTTTCTCGGTTATTGGGTGTAACTATTCTCAATCAATTACCCTTTAACGGTATGTAAATAGACCCAAAGCCTGAGGAGATCGCTCAAGCCCTGTACTTATGACGGTCCGATGTTGTGACAAATTAGGAAACAAGAAGCAGTGTCAAAGGGTTTCTAGCCAAGTTCTTGTTTGAGAAATCTCACCATTTCTGGGATACTTTGGATTTACAAGCCTTTGAAGAGGTGTTGGCCCTTCTCATCTATGGGATGGTACTGATCCCTAATTCGGACCAACTCATGGACGTGAATACGGTTAAAGTTTTCATGTCTCGTAATCCGGTGCCTACTTTACTTGGAGACATTCTGCACTTTTTCCATGCTCGAACAGTAAAGAGAAATGGAACCCTCATGTGTTGCACTCCTCTGTTAGCTAGGTGGTTTATTTCGCACCTACCTCAATCTATGTTGAAGAATGAGCAAGGCATGAGGTGGTCTAATAGGTTGATGTCTCTCACGCATTCAGATATTCACCGGTGTCCTCGATCTGTTGAAGATGTTACCATCATTGATCACCGTGGGGAATTCCCTAATGTACCTCTCCTAGGCATTAGGGGAGGAATCACTTATAACCCTTGTTTGGCGTTGTGATAGTTTGGGTATGCTATGAGGGATGGTCCTCATGATGAACTGGTTCAGGGAATTGCATTTGACTATGAGAATGATGTCTAAGGGTACCGTCAGAGGTTCATTCGAGCTTGGGACATGGTAAAAAAAAGTGGATAGCAAGACATTGGGGCATAAGAACTCCATGCCTTTGGAGCCTTATCTTAAGTGGGTACAAGCACACACTCAAAATCTCATGATGCCTTACCCCGCCATCCTACCTATCACCATAGAACCTACTGCCGAGACAGATGTAACTCATACTATTCCCCATCCTGACATGCCGACTAATCTCGAGGAATTGAAAAGATATTGGATTCAACTAAAAGAGGAACGAGACACCTTTGAAACCCAGTTCTACGCAAGCGAGAAGAAGGTTTTGGAGCTTACAAGATAACTACATGAAGAACAGAGTTTGAATGCCTACATTGCACCAAAGAGGATGCGCTCATGGGAGTCCTGAGTCCTATTTGATTTATGAGTTTCATTTTATCTTTGTTTCTTCCATTTTAAGCCCAAGAGGCATCATTGTAATCATTTAAACTTATGAATACAGTTAATGTTTGTTCTCTCTTCGTCTAAGAAAATTTAAAATCTTAAAAGTCCTTGAAAACATTGCATAAACATTAAACATGCATATCATCACATAAGTAGGTATTTTGAGACAAGTTTCTTATTCTTTTCACTATTTATTTCAGCAAAAGAAATGGCTCTTGAACAAACAGTAAAGGATCTTCAAGCTCAAAACGCTCAGTTCCAACAAATGTTTCTGGCTCTGGCTAAGGGACAAGAGGATCTGAAAGCTTTTATCGTCAAAGAGAAGACAAAGAAGGCAAAGAAACCAGCTGGTGTTTTGAATTTGGGAAGAAGGTTTAGAGGACCAACTAAGCGAGCTCTAGATTTCACAACCCCGTCAAATGAGGGGGACAATCAAGAAGAAAAGCCAACAGAAGAAAAAAATAACCCTGGGATTGATGAGGAAGAGGCTGGCTACTCTGAAGAACAATATCCTCCTGCTGATGATAAATACAAACAAATGGAGGATCGTCTCAATGCTATGGAGATTCAAAGGGTACCCGGGCTGGATTTTGAAGAGCTAGGACTGATCTCAAGGGTGGTCATCCCACAAAAATTCAAGGTCCACACCTTTGCTAAGTATGATGGTGTCTCCTGTCCTAAGCTGCACTTAAGTTCATATGTTAGGAAGATTAAACCCCACACTATTGATAGGAATTTGTGAGTATATTTCTTCCAGGAAAGTTTGTCAGATGCAGTTGGAATGGCTCTATCAGCTGGAGAGAACCAATATCTGCAACTCGGAAGATATGGCTGCTACTTTCTACAAGCAGTACTGTTGTACCCCAAAATGTTCCCTCCCATTTTCACTCAAGACATGCCTCTAGAGGTTCTCAATTGCTCAAGGATGACCAAGAATTGACCAGACAAATTTTCTTCCTAAGGCAATAAGGCTCAAACTAGGGTTTCACTTCTCATCAAGATGGTTGAGTCCCAAGGGTCCCAAAGTTTCTCCATTGTCCTAATATGTCCTCAAGATTATCCATGCCAAATTTCATTCCTTGAACAACAAGTTTGCTCAGTCAATTGGTCAAGTATTGGAAAATCAACTATACTACGTCAAAAGTCATCTGTGGCCCAAATACAATTAAACTTCAATATTTTTTGTCGACATCAACATTTTGAAGTAATATCCATCATTTTATCAAGGGTTGATCATGATTCCTCAAGAAATGCTCCTAACTCATCAAAAGTCAAAAATGGCAAATTAGGGTTTCTATAGGAAAAGTCAAGCAAACTTTGACCAAGCATAACTTTCTCATACTTTATCAGAAATTTTCCAACCAAGGCTAATTTTGAAGAGAATCCAATTCCCTACAACTCCTCGTCAGCCCTCAAGGTCAAGAAATGCCTCAATCAAAAGATACAAGTTCATACATTATAGGTCCTTTCAAAAAGTCAACAAAAACACCTTTTGGGTCAAAGCTCCTTACATGAACATGGAAGATCCAATTGAGATGAAACTAAAAGGGTTGTTTAGAGGACAACCTAAGCTCTCTAAAAAGTCAGAGAACACCCTCTTAGGGTTAAAAATGAGAGAGATATGCATTGCTAAAGTTGACCAATTTTTGGAAATGTGCATGAAGCAAATAATGACCAAACTTGAATTTTTTCCAAATGGGCCAATGTTTTCATGCTTGAAACTTGTTCCTAACATGGCCCACGACCCCTGAGCTCATTCATACATTATTTCATTATTTTTATTATTTGTTTTGATTTTTTATTCATTAAAATCAAAATAAATCAAATAAGGAAATAATAAAATGAAATTCAAGATTTGTTTTTATGACCACATAATGAGTCTAGAATCAACTGGAAAATCAAATTTTTCGTGAAAGGGATGATTGGAATAAAAAGAGCATGATTTGGCCTATTTTAGAAACTTAAAATATCCATGGCAAATCAAATCTTTTCTCCATAATTCTTCAAGATTGCATCAAGTTTTGTTAACCTAATGTACTCTCATATATATGGACAACAATTCCAGACCAAAAAAAGAAGGATTGGCCGCACAAAATTGACACAAGAAACTCCAAATTTTTGACAAAAAGTGGCAATCAGATTTTGATTTACAGGGAGATTTAAAGCATTCTGAAGGTTGCAATCAATTCTTGGGCACATTTGGAAGCTAACTGGATTGTTCTCACGCATCACAGCATCCAGAACAAGTGTCTACAACATCACAATTTGCCACTTGTTCTTGAATTCAATTGTGATAATATACGCATTATAAATGAATTTTGAGTATGAATTCATGTTTATATGATCATTTAAAACATGTTTGAATGATTAATTGCTTGTTTTGATGCGTGTACAACTAATTGCCATTGTTAGGGTTTTGAGGTTTGTTTTAGGGTTTTTCATTACAGGAAAATTAGGCCAAAAGAAAAATACCATTGTATTCACGAGACCAAACTAAGTTGATCCATGTATTTACATTAAATTTATATTTCCTGTTGTGAGTTTTGGAAATTTGCAGGTCCTTTAGTGACGGTTTTGTCCGAAGGTAAAAGTTTCTGGGCTAAAACGACAGCCACTAAAGAAGACGATGGTGTGGCATCTCAGGATTGGATCATTTGAATTGTGCGTGTTTTTGTCTTACAGACCGACCATTTATTAAATATACTATATTCTGTTTGTTTTATATAATGAATGACAAGCTGGCTCAGATGGCAAAGGTGAAGGACTTAAGGCGCGCGTGTGTGGGAGGTCAGGGGTTCGACCCCTGCCTCCTGCATATTATTTTTCTAACATTCTTCTTTCAGATCCAGTACTTCCAACCTCAACGTGCGTACCATATGCCTCAAATTCATCACCCTTAGATCAATTAACATCAGATCAGATGCTCTAGGTGACTGGAGACCATGGTGGACATCCCAGCAAGCCTTCCACCAGATCCAGCGCAAGGTGTTATTGGACTTGTGAATCTGGGCCTTGCAAATTCCATTTTGCACCCCCCAAAAATGCTTCAATATAAGACCCATTATTTTTTCCTTTTTATTATTATTTATTTAATTTCTTTGTTTTTTTAATTATTTCAGAAAAATCATTTTTTTATTTAATCATAAAAATCAGTAAAATCACAAAAAATAGGATTTAGGTTTTTTTTTATTAAAAATTTAATTTATAAATTAATCTAATGTAATTATTTTGATTTGTTTACTTAAAATAAAATCAATTAGAACCTAGGTTTAATTGCAAAATCTTTTTCTTCAAAAATATCAAAAATATTAGTTTTTTAATTCAGAATTAATTTTTTATTATTAATAATTTCTCCAATTAATTAATTATTTTCTTTATCATTTAACTTTTTTTTCAAATAAAAAAAAACAATAAAAAATACTTTTCTTTTAACTTATGCGCGCTTTAGGGTTTAGACGCTTCACGTTGTTATTATTTTTGCCGTATTATTTCCCAATTATGTAATTGTTCCTGGTTTGTAATAATTAAGTTAGATTTAAATTCATGTCTATGATTATGTAACTGCCCCAAGGCCCTGTAATAGTTAGGAACTTTATTTTTCCGCAATTTATTTTCCCGCATGATAAATTGCTTAGATGAATGGTTAATAGGATTGCATGGAAAGATAATGATTAATTTAACATAGATAACCCTAAATGCGCAAGATAAATGCACATAATCAAGCACACTTGCACATGCTTACCCCTAGGGTGTCTCCCACTTTGGTTGCCTTCGAATACGGTCACAATTCTTGAAACGTGGGAATCCTTAGTGGCTGTCCTTGAGTCTAAGAGATCACTAGTCCCTCGATGACCCTCTCGACTATTGCCTCGGTTAAAAAAGTGATCTTAGGGCTTTAGGACAATTACTAAGAGTTTTTGCCCAATTGCCTTTAGTGACCGTACGTCCCTTTTGATAGTCCCTCAACATCCGACGACTAGGGCTACCTACTCACTAATAGTAGGATAACATTGTCTAAAGGATAGGAGGAAAAGAACAAACTTTTTTCGAGTAGGTAGATAGCTGTTAAGTACTTGCTCAAGAACAAATTTTTACACACCACACTTTCAAACACTTTTCAAACAAAGTTTTCAAAATGCTTTATCACACTCTTGAGGACTGATACAAGAGTTATCATAAAGCGAATCGCCGCACTAAGGCATTTTCAAACAAAATTTTTAAAGCACACAAATACAAACAATTATCAAAAATGAGCAAGTACCTAAGAGCCCATGGAAAACCATGGATGGAAAGGGTGCTAACACTTTCCTTTTCCATAATCTACCCCCTTTACTCAGAAAATCTCGAAAAAGGTCTTTTTCTATTCTTTTCACCCTTTCCTTAAATTGGATAAAAGAAAAGTCGGTGGCGACTTTTGCTTACCGCGACATTTGCAAACAAAAAACGCAAACCAGTATAAAAGTCGATTTTGCCACCGTATCACAGAACTGGCGACTCTGCTAGGGAAAATAAAAAAGTAGGGTTTACCTTAGGGTCTAGATCATTTTAAACTTGCTTCTCTGTCTGTTGATTGCTTTACTTTTAAGGGTATTTGTTTGGGTTACTATAGATTCTACACCCGGATCTGGGGAAAACCTTTTAGGTAAGTAGAAATAGATCATCGAAAGTGTGCGGGGTATACCGACACGGTTGAAGAAATGACTATGTTGATGTGACACTTTGGTTCGTCCCGGTAGCCCTTGAGTTAATCAATGAGAATACGGGGCCGCTGCATGGTGTCATAAAGCATCAACTGACCTCAGAACCTTTAATTGAACAACTTGGCCATTAGGATGTAGTGAGATGGTCGTCTTTGGTGTATTCCCAAAGTCGGCAGATACTCGATACTACACTAATTGAGACTCGACTCCCGAGTTTTGTTTGGTTGTGAGTCACTCGCCTATCGAATGAAGCTTGTGGGAAAGGTCAGTGATATTGAGATCCCTTAGAACCTGGCTACTATTATAGGACAGGTTGAACCAATCCAACTTCAAGAGGGTACTACCTTAAAACCCATGCAAGCCTTAAACCTAAGGTCTTGGTGTGATTTGCCTGTTGCTTGCTATATATGTGATTTCTTAGCATAATCATGACATCATAACATGGCATATCATACTAACCATTTCAAGGATTTTCTAGGGCTTATCTTTGTCTTGTTTTGTAGGACATGACACCCACTCGTAGGAACACTATCCAAATCAACCTTGTGAAAGTACCTTCGCAACTCAAGGACTTAGCATCAAGGATTCCTGAAAGCTCTCCATTCACTAAAAACATGGTTGACTTCTCCACTTGGTCACTGCAACCCCGGATGAAAAAATGTTAAAGGTGCTCTTTCAGTTCTTTGATCCATTGCACCACTGCTTCACCTTCCCTAATTACCAGCTAGTGCCTAGTGTGAAGGAGTTTCCTCAATTATTAGGGGTGCCTATCCTTAATCATCTACCATTCAACGGTACGGAAATAGACCCAAATCCTGAAGAGATTTCTCAAGCTCTGTCTTTACAACGGTCTGATGTATTGGCAAATTGGGAAACCAGAGGAGGTGTCCAAGGATTTCTAGCTAAGTTCCTATTTGAGAAAGCTCATTATTTTTGGGATAATCTGGATTTACAAGCTTTTGAAGAAGTGTTGGCCCTTATCATCTATGGGATGGTACTATTCCCTAACACGGACCAACTCATAGATGTGAATGCGATTAAGGTTTTTCTGTCGCATAATCTGGTACCTACTTTGCTCGGGGATATTCTGCACTCTCTACATACTCGCACTCTAAATAGAAGAGGGACCCTTTTGTGTTGCACTCCTTTATTGGCTAGGTGGTTTATTTCGAACCTACCATAGTCTGTCTTGAAAAATGAACAGGGTATGAGATGGTCCCGTAGGCTGATGTCCCTTATACATTCAGATATTCATTGGTGTTAGCGATCCTCGGAGAACGTTACCATCATTGATCACTGTGGGGAATTCCCTAACGTCCCTCTCTTAAGCATCAGGGGAGGAATCACTTATAACCCTTGTTTGGCGTTATGACAGTTTGGTTACACTAGAAGGGATGGTCCTCACGACACACTTGTCCAAGGAATCACATTTGACTATGAGAATGATGTTCAGGGTTATCGCAAGAGGTTCATTCGAGCTTGGGGCATGATAAATCAAGTTGATAGTAAGACACTGGGGCACAAGAATTTCATCCCTCTTGAGCCTTACCTCAAATGGGTGCGAGCTCGTGCCCAATGTCTTATGATGCCTCACCCTGCCATCTTACCTATGATTATGGAATAGTTGCAGAGGGAGACACTTCTTACGTTGTTCTTCATACTGACATGCCAACCGATCTTGAAGAGTTACAGAGGTCTTGGATCCAACTCAAATAAGAACGAGATACCTTCGAAACCCAATTTTATGCCAGTGATAAGAAGGTTCTAGAGATCACCCGGTTACTTCACGAAGAGATAAGTATAAATTCCTACATTGCACCGAAGAGGATGCGTCTGTGGGAAGCTTGAGTTTTCTTTAACTTAGATGGTTCTATTTTGCTTTGTTCCCTTGTGAGCCTAAAAGGCATTATTGTGATCAATAAAACATTTTAAATACAATTAACATTTGTTCTCTTTCTGTTTAAGAAAATTTGAGTCTTAGAAATCCTTGAAGACATTACATACATATATCATACATATCATTGCATAAACAGGTTTTAAAGCATGTTTCTCATCCTCTTTGCTGTTTATTCCAGCAATGCCTCTAGAACAAACAATGAAGGAATTATAGACTCAAAATGCACAATTTCAACAAATGATTATGGCTCTGGCCAAGGGGCAGGAGGAACTGAAAGCCCTGATTGTTAAAGACAAGACCAAGAAGCCAAGGAGGACAGTTAGTGTGGTGAATCTGGGAAGGAGATTCAAAGGACCGCTAAGGCAAGCGGTTGAACTGACATCTTCATCAAAAGAAGGAGATAACAAAGAGGGTGAGACAAGAGAGGAATACCCTAATTCGAGGGAATCTGACAATGAGACTGATTATAATGAAGAGCAGTATCCTCTGGCCGACGAAAAGTACAAACAAATGGAAGAGCGTCTGAGTGCAATGGAGATTCATAAAGTGCCTGGGCTGGATTTTGAAGAGCTGGGTTTGGTGTCTTGGATTATCATCCCTCCAAAGTTAAAGGTTCTAGTGTTTGCCAAATATGATGGGGTTTCATGTCCCAAAATGCACCTCCGATCTTATGTGAGGAAGATACAACCTCACACTGCTGACAGAGACTTATGGGTCTACTTCTTTCAAGATAGTCTATCCGGAACTCAGTTGGATTGGTTCTACCAGCTGGAAAGGACAAACATTCATAATTGGGAAGACCTGGCCGCTGCTTTCTATAAGCAGTATCAGTACAACGCAGACCTTGCTCCCACCTGTACTCAACTCCTAAGTATGGCTATGGGTTCGAGCGAGGGCTTTAAAGACTACGCTCAGAAGTGGAGGGACTTAGCAGGAAGACTCCATCCTCCCCTATCTGATAGGGAGCTAGTGGATATGTTTCTGGGTACCCTGTCTGGTCCATTATTTAATCACCTGATTGGAAGCTCCTCAGTTGGATTTACTGAATTGATCTCGACAGGGGAAAGATTGGAAGCTGGAATTAGGAGTGGTAAGATTCAAAAGGATGCATCCTCCAGTGTAGTAAGGAAGACATTTTCTGGGAAGAAAGAGGTTAGTGATGTGTACAATCAAAGGAATCAGGACAGAACTGAACACCGTCCGGAGGTAGGGGCTGTTATGATCTCTAAACCTGCACATGTTCAACAAAGGAACAATCAGCCTAGAATAGAAAGGCCGGTAAGACTATATACCTGGATAAACATGACTTTGTCTCAAGTCTTGCCACATTTACTGAAGTCTAATCTGGTAACATTGAAGGAAGCTCCGAAGAATCCAAACACTACCTCTCCTCGCTACAATCCAAATGCCCACTGTGCTTATCATTCAGAAAGTCCAGGTCATGATACAAACGACTGTTGGGCTTTAAAAAACAAGGTACAAGACCTTCTCTAGGCGAAGGAAATTGAATTTAACGCCCCATAAATTCCAAATGTTATCACTGCTCCTATGCCCAAGCACGACCGTGGTGCTAACGCTATTGAAGACAATGTGTTTGTTACTACTGTTGAAGAGCTTGTTACTCCTCTTATGACTGTTAAGTGGAACTTATTGAAGGCCGGTTTATTTCTGGGTTGTGGCAAAGGTTGCCACTTCTGTTTATCTCTACCAACTGGTTGTCTTTTGTTGAAGGAAGGTGTTTAGCGCTTGATGGACGATAGAGAGATTTTTTTTAGAAGAATCCCGTTCCAACCATTTCTTGCAAGGATGTTTCGATAATAACCATTTATGCCAATCCTCCCAAGGTCTCCACCAAAATACCCGTCAAGATTACATCTGTTCCGAAGGTTACTCTGCTGATAATTACTATGCCAGGGACAATCCCATACTCCTTGGACAAAATTGTTCCTTGGAACTATGGGGGTGACGTCTACTACCAAGGCGTTAAGAAATATTGGCTGGATGATGAAGACCAGGCCTCTAAGAATGTTGATCCCAACATTGTCAACATTGTTGGAACCAACAAAATAACAAGAAGTGGAAGAGTGTTCTCCCCTAAGATTACTCCTCCGAAAGCTGTTACTGGTCCTGTGATCATTCCTACTTTCGTTCCTGCTGGTACTACTACTACAACCCTTGTGATTACCCCTACTAACACCCCTATCACCGAGTCAACTGAGACTCGGGGCAAAAACATAATGATTGATCCTGTCCAGATGAAGGTACATTCAGTATCTATCCTAGAGGCTTCCAAGAAGGAGATGGAAGAAATTTTGAAAATTATCAAGAAAAGCGACTATAACATGGTCGAACAGCTGGGGCTGACCCCTTTAAAGATTTATATGCTAGCCTTATTGTTGTGTTCCGAAGCTCATGCAAAGGATCTAGTGAAATTTCTTAAAACTGCCCATGTGCTGCAGGAAACCTCTGCTGACCAGTTTGAAGATTGTGTGGCCAGTTTGACGGCTGATAACGGTTTGGGCTTTTTGATGCTGATCTAACTCCTATAGGGAGAAGACACAATGATGCTTTGCATTTCTCTGTCGAATTCAAGGGCACTACTTTGACCCATGTCCTAGTATATACTAGCTCATCATTGAATGTGCTACCTAAGAAAGCTCTGGATAGACTAGACCGTGAAGGTTTGCCTTTGAAGCCCAACAACATTGTAGTGAGGGCTTTTGATGGTTTGAAGAGAATGGTGCACGGGGAGGTGGACATCCCCATCAAAGTTGGTTCTCATACTTTTGACTCTACCTTTTACGTGATGGATATCAGACCATCCTATTCTTGTTTATTAGGTCGCCCTTGGATTCATGGAGCGGGAGCTGTCACGTCCACTCTGCATCAGATGATGAAATACCCAGTCAAAGGAAGAATTGTCACTGTACACGGGGAAGAAGAATACATGGTAAGTCACTTGAATTCCTTCAGATATGTAGAAATGGATGATGAGTTCATCGAGGCTCCGTGCCAGAATTCCGAAGAGGTACCTCAAACTCTGGCTGCAACTGAAACTGTCATCAATATGCCAAAGATCACCAGACCTTCCTTGAAGATGGCTTCTCTCAAAGATGCAAAAGCGGTTATCGAAGAAGGTGGGTCTACCATCTGGGGTCAGCTCCCTGATATTCCATACAAGTTTGATAAATTTGGTTTGGGTTTCTCTTTAGGGGATTAAAGGGTTGTTCGACATGCTCGTGCTGGAAGACCTCCCCTACGCATCAGCAATCATGGGGTCAACGCTCTAGAAGACAATGACGGTGACAATGACGTGGATAGCTGGATCTTCCCTACTACCAACGGTGGACCCAGTAATTGGACGAAAAATGATTTTGTACCGATTACTTTTGTTCAGAAATAATTGTCTTTCTTGTTTTTGGGATATGTAATAAATAATATAACATTATGGCTTACTCGGGGCACATCGGTTTATTTGTGAGGGTTATCATGTTTTATTTTCATATGGCATTAATAAAGCATTGGACGTTTATGCATACAAATGTTGCGCTCTCTGTTTTTTCTTTTCTACTTTTACTTTGTCTATACAGTTATGCTCTTACACACACGCACGTATCGACTGCAGATTGATATCCACTCTGGATCCCATTGATAACAGTTCTGCTATTGCCGGTTATGACTTTGAAAATCTGATCAACCAAGTCGAGGATGAAGGTGAAGAAGATTGTGAGGTACATGGAGAACTTGCTAGGTTGTTACAGCAGAAAGAGAGGGTTATACAGCCTTATGAATAGCCAGTCGAGACAGTAAACTTGAGCAAAGAGGAAGACAGAAAAGAAGTCAAGATTGGTGCAAATCTGGGGCTTAATGTCAAACAACGGTTGATACAGATGTTGCATTATTATGTCGAGATCTTTGCCTGGTCATATGAAAACATGCCAGGACTGGATACATATATTGTGGTTCACCGTCTGCCAACTAAAGAAGATTGCCCTCCGGTAAAGTAGAAGGTCCATCGCATGCGCCCTGAAATGTCAGAGAAGATCAATGCATAGGTTATGAAGCAGTTCAATGCTGGTTTCTTAGCCGTCACCTCTTATCCCCAATGAGTTGCCAACGTAGTTCCGGTGCCTAAAAAAGACGACAAGGTACGGATATGTGTGGACTACAGAGATTTGAATAGGGAAAGCCCTAAAGATGACTTTCCACTCCCCCACATCGATGTTCAGGTTGACAACACTGTGCAACACAAGATCTTTTCCTTCATGGATGGTTTCTCTGGTTACAATCAAATCAAGATGGCACCCAAAGATATGGAGAAGACAATCTTCGTCACGCAATGGGGCACTTTTCTGCTACAAAGTGATGCCGTTTGGATTAAAGAATGCTGGGGCAACCTATCAGTGAGCCATGGTAGCTTTGTTTCATGACATGATTCACCATGAGATATAGGTCTATGTAGATGACATGATATCCAGAACTCAAACTGAGGAAGAGCACCTTGATCATTTACAAAAGTTGTTTGATAGGTTGAAGACGTACAAACTGAGGTTGAATTCAAACAAGTGCACCTTCGGGGTAAGGTCTGGTAAACTGCTAGGTTTCATTGTCAGTAACAAGGGCATTCAGGTAGACCCTGCAAAAGTAAAGGCTATACAAGAGATACCGGCTCCTCGCACTGAGAAGGAGGTCAGAGGCTTTTTGGGACGACTAAATTACATTGCCATGTTCATTTCCCATTTAACTGCTACTTGTGAGCCAATCTTCAAACTCCTGAAGAAAGATCAAGTGGTAAAGTGGAATGACAAATGCCAGACTTCCTTAGAAAGAATCAAGGAATACCTTCAAGAACCACCAATTCTGATGCCTCCAATTGAAGGAAGACCTTTAATAATGTATTTAACCGTGTTAGATAATTCAATGGGTGTGTGTGCTGGGGCAGCATGACGAGTCTGGTCGAAAAGAGCATGCAATATACTACCTTAGCAAAAAGTTTACCGACTGTGAAACAAGATACTCACTGCTCGAGAAAACTTACTGCACTTTGGCATGGGCTGCTCGCCGACTGAGACAGTATATGTTGACCCACACTACTTTTCTGATATCTAAGATGGATCCGATCAAGTAAATATTTGAGAAGCCCGCCCTCTCCGGAAGAATAGCAAGATGGAAATTGATCTTGACCAAATATGATATTCAATACACGAACCAGAAAGAAATCAAGGGAAGTGTACTAGGTGGTCATTTGAATCATCAGGCTGTGGATGGCTACCGGTCCATGAATTTTGAGTTCCCGGACGAGAATATTATGCTAGTAACTGACTATGAAAAACCTGGACCGGATGAAGGACCCGAAGAAGGACCCCGATGGATTATGGTTTTTGACGAAGCCTCGAACGCACTCGACAATGGCATTGGTTTTGTAATTATATCTCCTGAAGGCTGTCATACTCCTTTCACTGCCAGGTTATGTTTCAACTGTACCAACATCAGAATTATCTAACACTGTTAAATACATTATTAAAGGTCTTCCTTCAATCGGAGGCATCAGAATTGGTGGTTCTTGAAGGTATTCCTTGATTCTTTCTAAGGAAGTCTGGCATTCGTCATCCCACTTTACCACTTGATCTTTCTTCAGGAGTTTGAAGATTGGCTCACAAGTAGCAGTTAAATGGGAAATGAACATGGAAATGTAATTTAGTCGTCCCAAAAAGCCTCTGACCTCCTTCTCAGTGCGAGGAGCCGGCATCTCTTGTATAGCCTTTACTTTTGCAGGGTCTACCTGAATGCCCTTGTTACTGACAATGAAACCTAGCAGTTTACCAGACCTTACCCCGAAGGTGCACTTGTTTGAATTCAACCTCAGCTTGTACGTCTTCAACCTATCAAACAACTTTTGTAAATGATCAAGGTGCTCTTCCTCAGTTTGAGTTCTGGATATCATGTCATCTACATAGACCTATATCTCATGGTGAATCATGTCATGAAACAAAGCTACCATGGATCACTGATAGGTTGCCCCAGCATTCTTTAATCCAAACGACATCACTTTGTAGCAGAAAAGTGCCCCATTGCGTGACGAAGGTTGTCTTCTCCATATCTTCGGGTGCCATCTTCAGTGGCGACTCTTGCTTACCGCGACATTTGCAAACAAAAAATGCAAACCAGTATAACAGTCGGTTCTGCCACCGCATCACAAGTACCAATATAATTCAGACCTCACCCTAACTTTTACACAATTGCAAAGTATGTATGTGGATTCCGACGAAGGTTTCAACGACTATGCCCAAAAGTGGAGAGACCTTGCGGGAAGAGTCCAACCTCCTCTGTATGATAGAGAGCTGGTAGACATATTCTTGGGTATATTGTATGATCCATTCTTCAACCATCTGAATGGAAGCTCTTCAGTTGGGTTTACTAAGCTGCTCTTGATTGGTGAGCGGGTAGAAGCTGGTATTAATAGTGGTAAGGTTTAGAGGGATGCATCCTCAAGTACAATAAAGAAACCCTTCATCAGGAAGAAGGAGGTCAGTGTTGCCTATGGCCAGAGAAATCCAAGCAAAATTGAACATCGTCCGAAAGTAGAGGTTGTTATAATCTCCAATCATGCATCGAACCAACAATGAAACAATCAGCGTTGGCCGGATGTGCCCAGAAGATAGTTCACCCGGATCAACATGACCTTATCCCAAGTTTTTCCACACCTGTTGAAATCCAATCTGGTGACTCTAAAGGAAGCTCCTAAGAATCCCAATACCGCATCTCCTCACTACAACCCAAATGCTTGACGTGCCTACCATTTAGAAAGTTCGGGGCACGACACAAATGATTGTTGGGCTTTGAAAAATAAGGTGCAGGATCTTATTGAGGCGAAGGAGATTGAGTTTGACCTTCTAGAGACACCTAATGTAATAACTGCGCCAATGCCCAAACATGGCTGGGTGTCAATGTTGTTGACAATGACCTGTTTGTTTCCTCTGTGGACGAATTAACTACTCCTCTTCTGATTGTTAAAGAGAATTTGTTGTGAGCCGATTTATTTACAGGATGTGGTGAGGGTTGCCACTTATGTATGTCTCTACCAGATGGTTGTTTATTATTTTGAATAAGTGTCCAGCGCCTGATAATCAACAAATCAATTTTGTTTGAGAAAGTTCCCCTTGCAAGACATTTGTGTGAAGATGTCTCAATAATTACCATTTCCAACAATCCTCCCAGGTTCTCCACCAAAAGACCCGTCAGGATTACATCTGTTCCCAAGTTTCCCCCCTTGATTATCACTCTTCCTGGGCCGATACCATATTCCTCTGATAAAGATGTTCCTTGGAATTATGGGGTCGGCGTCTATTACCATGGTGTCAAGAAAGACCTATTGGTTGTTGAAGATAAAGTTGCTGAAAATACTGATCCTGACATTGACAACATCGTTGGGACCAGTAAAATTACGAGAAGCAGAAGAGTTTTATCTCCTGAAATCTCTCCAAAGACTGTTGTTACTCCTTTGATTATTCCCGCTGCTACTCCTATTAGTACTCCCATTGCTACTTCTACTGTTATCTCTGTTGTTATCCCTGCTATTATCTCTGCTACTGAGTCAACTGAGACTCGGGGCAAAGAGGTGTTGGTTGAGCCTGTCCAGACGAATGCGCATAAAGAAGTCATCCCTGAGGCTTCTAAAAAAGAAATGGAAGAGATACTGAAGATAATAAAGAAAAGTGATTACAACATTGTGGAGCAGTTGGGGCACACCCCTTCAAAAATCTCAATGTTGGCCTTACTGTTATTCTCTGAAGCACACGCGAAGGCTTTGGTAAAATTCCTGAAGTCTGCTCATGTGCCTCAAGAGACTTCTGCCGATCAATTCGATAATTATGTTGCTAGTTTGACAGCTGACAATGGACTAGGTTTCTCTGACGCTTATTTGACATCCAAGGGAAGAAAGCATAATTATGCCCTGAATGTCTCCATTGAATGCAGGGGAACTACCCTAGCTCATGTCCTGGTAGATACAGGTTCATCATTAAACGTCTTACCCAAGAATGCTTTGGACAGGTTGGATTATGCAGGACTCACACTGAAGCTCAATAATATTGTGGTGAGGGCCTTCGATGGTTCCAAAAGAATGGTGCATGGGGAGGTGGACATCCCTATCAAAGTTGGTACTCAGACTTTTGACTCAACTTTCTACGTGGTGGAAATTCTCCCGTCTTACTCCTGTTTATTGGGTCGACCCTGGATCCATGGGGCTGGTGTTGTTACTTCTACCCTGCATTAGATGTTGAAGTACCCAGTCAATGGAAAGATTATCACATTCCATGGCAAGGAGGAATACATGATGAGCCACCTGAACTCTTTCAGGTATGTTGAAATGGATGGCGAGTTCATTGAGACCCCCTGTCATAACTTTGAGGAGGTTCCACAGACAGTTGTTGTGACCAAGACTGCTACCAGTGTTCCAAAGACTACCAGACCTCCATTAAAGGTGGCTTCTCTGAGAGATGTCAAAGCAGTAGTTGAAGAAGGTGGGTGTACCATATGGGGCAAACTTCCGGACATTCCCTACAAATCTGATAAGTTTGGTTTAGGTTTTACTTCAGGAGCCTAGAGAGCTGTTCGTCGTGCTCGTGCCAGGAAACCACCACTACGCATCAACAACTATGGATTCAATGCGTTAGAGGACAGTGATAGCGATTATGACATGGACAAGTGGATCTTCCCAACTATCAGCGGTGGACTCAACAATTGGGAGGCCAAATATTTTATTCCTATTACTTTTATACAAGAATAATTATCTTTTGTTTTTTTGGGATATGTAATATTTAAACAATTGAAACTCTAAATCCTTGTGCTTTACCCGAGGCACAACGGTTTATTTGTGAGGGTTAACAATTCATTTTCATATGTCATTAATAAATAATTAGACTTTTTGCATACAATTTTTACGCTCTCTGTTTTTATTTTCTACTTTTTATAGCTATGCTATCTTACACACACCCACATATCAAAACTGCAGATCCACATCCACTCTGGATCCCATTGATAACGGTTCTTCTATTGCCAAATATGATTTTGAAAATCCGATCTACTGAGCCGAGGACGAAGGTGAGGAAGATTGTGAAGTACCAGGAGAACTTGCCAGGCTGTTACAACAGGAGGAAAGGGCAATACAACCCCATGAAGAGCCGGTTGAGACAGTAAACTTGGGTACTGAAAAGGATAAGAAGGAACTCAAGATAGGTGTCGATTTGGAGCATAGTGTCAAGGAGCGGTTAATTCATATGCTACATGACTATGTTGAGGTCTTTTCCTGGTCATACGAAGACATACCGGGACTTGACACTGATATTGTGGTTCATCGCCTACCAACTAAAGGAGATTTCCCTCTAGTGAAACAAAAAGGTTCATCGTATGCGGCCAGAGATGTCAGAAAAGATCAAGGCTGAAGTTATGAAACAGTTCAACACTGGTTTCTTAGCTGTCACCTCTTATCCATAATGGGTTTCTAATGTTGTTCCAGTACCTA
Organism: Vicia faba; assembly: GCA_948472305.1. Classification (NCBI taxonomy): domain Eukaryota; kingdom Viridiplantae; phylum Streptophyta; class Magnoliopsida; order Fabales; family Fabaceae; genus Vicia; species Vicia faba. The sequence goes on from OX451736.1 coordinate 779,431,560, forward strand.
AGAAGGACGGTAAGGTACATATGTATATGGATTACAGAGACCTGAATAGGGAAATCCCCAAGGATGACTTTCTGCTTCCCCATATTGATCTTCTGGTTGACAACACCGCACAACATAAGGTATTCTCCTTCATGGATGGTTTCTCCGGGTACAATCAGATCAAAATGGCACCCGAGGACATGGAGAAAATAACCTTCGTTACACAGTGGGACACTTTCTGCTACAAGGTTATGCCATTTGGGTTAAAGAACGTCGGGGCAACCTATCAGTGTGACATGGTAGCCTTGTTTCACGATACGATCCATCACGAGATAGAGGTCTACGTCGATGATATGATAGTCAGGTCTCAGACTGAAGAGGAGCACCTTGATCACCTGCAGAAGCTGTTTGAAAGGCTGAAGAAATACAAACTGAGGTTAAACCCGAATAAATGCACCTTTGGAGTAAGATCCAGTAAGCTCTTAGGCTTCATTGTCAACGGCAAATGTATTAAAGTAGACCCTGCAAAGGTTAAAGCTATACAAGAAATTCCAACTCCTCGCACTAAGAAGGAAGTTAGGGGATTCTTGGGACGTCTAAACTACATTTCCAGATTCATTTCCCATTTAACCGCTACTTGTGAGCCAATCTTCAAATTACTGAAGAAAGATCAAGCAGTGAAATGGAATGATGATTTCCAGACCGCCTTTGACAAAATCAAGGAATATCTTCAATAGCCTTCAATCTTGATGTCGCCGGTTGAAGGAAGACCTTTGATCATGTACTTAACAGTATTAGAGAACTCAATGGGGTGTGTGCTGGGGCAGCATGACGAGTCCGGTCGAAAAGAGCACGCAATATACTACCTTAGCAAAAAGTTTACTGACTGTGAAACAAGATATTGACTGCTAGAGAAAACTTGTTGCACTTTGGCATGGGCTTCTCGCCGACTAAGATAGTATATGTTGACTCACACTACCTTATTGATATCTAAAATGGATCCTATCAAATACATCTTTGAGAAGCCCGCTCTCTCTGAAAGAATAGCAAGATGGCAAATGATCCTGGTTGAATATGATATTCAATACACAACCCAGAAAGCAATCAAGGGAAGTTTACTAGATGATCATTTGGCTCAACAGGGTGTGGACGACTACCAATCCATGAATTTTGAATTCCCGGATGAGAACATCATGTTAGTAACTGATTGTGAAGAACCTGGACCAGATGAAGGACCTGAAAAAGGATCCCGATGGACTATGGTTTTTGATGGAGCTTCCAACACACTTAGCAATAGCATCGGTGTTGTGATCATATCTCCCAAAGGCTTCCATACTCCTTTCACTGCCAGACAGTGTTTAAATTATACTAACAATATGGATGAATATGAAGCATACATCATGGGTCTCAAAGCTGCTATCGACTTGAGGATCAAATTCTTTAGTGTATTTGGAGACTCAGCCCTAGTAATCATTCAAATCAAAGGAGAATGATACACGAGGCATCCTAGTCTCATCCCTTATAAAGAGCATGTGTTGACACTGATTCCATACTTTGAAGAAGTTACCTTTGAGCATTTTCCACGAGAGGAAAATCAACTAGCAGACGTGCTAGCTACTATGTCATCCATGTTCAAGGTCAGGTGGGATAATGAAGCTCCTCAGATCACTATTGAGAGAATGGACGAACCAGTGTAATGTCATGAGATTGATATTGAAGAAGTAGTGGACAAACCTTGGTTCCACGAAGTCAAAAGATATCTCAAAGCCCAAGAGTATCATGAAGGAGCTTCAGTCAATGACAAGAAGTTCCTAAGAAGGTTCTCTCCCAAGTTCTTCCTCAGTAACGAAATTCTCTACAAGCGCCATCACGATTCTACTTTACTCCGGTGTGTAGACAAGAGTGAAGCAAAGAAGATTATGGAAGATTTGCACGAAGGCACCTTCAGCACCCATTCTAGTGGGCACACAATGGCTAAAAAGATCCTACAGGAAATATACTATTGGTCCACTATGGTAGCGGAGTGCTATCAGCATTCACGAACTTGTCACAAATTCCAGATCTATGCTGATAAAGTACATGTGCCTCTGGTTCCTCTAAATGTCTTGACTGCTCCCTGGCCATTCACAATGTGGGGCATCAATATGATTGGGGAGATTAGACCTACAACTTCTAATGGGCACCGCTTCATCCTGTTTGCTATTGATTACTTCACAAAATGGGTCGAGGAAACCTCATTTGCTTCCAATACAAGAACATTGTGGCCCGATTCATCAGACATAACCTTATATGTCGGTATGGTATCCCAGAGAGAATCATTACAGATAATGGTACCATTCTCAATAATACTATAATCACCGAGCTCTATGCACAATTCAAAATCCGACATCATAAATCTTCTCCTTACCGACCAAAGATGAATGGCGTTGTAGAAGCTGCTAATAAAAACATCAAAAAGATCATATAGAAGATGATGGTGACATACATAGACTGGAACGAGATGTTACCATTTTATCTTCATGGTTACCGTACCACAGTGCATACATCAATAGGGGAAACTCCTTTCTCTCTGGTATGCGGTATAGAAGTTGTCCTACCCATTGAAGTCCAGATCCCTTCCTTGAGAATCTTGAAGGACGCAGGTTTAAATGAAGACAAATGGGTTCAGACTCGACTTGACTAATTAAACCTGATTGACGAGAAAAGGCTAGCGACTGTCTTCCATGGTCAGATGTATAAAAAACGTATGATTAAAACTTTTAACAAGAAAGTCAGACGTCGGGTATATCAGGCTGGTGGCCTAGTAATCAAGCACATCATACTGCCACAAGGTGATCCCAGGGGAAAATGGACTCCCACATACGAAGGACCATTTATGATCAAGAACATATTTTCTGGTGGAGCCATGATCTTAACCACTATGGACAGTGACGACCTTATGCATCCTGTAAACGTGGACATAGTTAAAAGATACTACGCATGAACAAATACCCGCTAGGTTGACTGACCTAGGCAAAAATAAGGGCATTCCAGCGAACCAAAAGGGTTCGGGCAAAAATGAGGGATATATAAATAAAATTGTACTCCCGGAAATTCGAAAACCTAAAAAGGCAGCTTGGGCAAAAAAGGGTATCCCGGTGGACTGAAAACCCGAAAGGGAGGTCCAGACAAAAGTTGGGGATTTTAAAGCGTATAACTATGTCCCGTTGGATCACTGTGAAATGGTGGGAGAACTGACTTGAAGGTTTTGCGTGTGATCGCAAATGTTTCGGTTAGCAAGAGTTGCCACCGAGTTTTCTTTTATCCAAAAGGAAAGGTGAAAAAGCACAGGAAAGACCTTTGATATTATTTCTTGAGTTCGGGGGGTAGATTATGAAAAGGGGAGGTATTAGCACCATTTTCATCCATGGTTTTCCATGGGCTCTTAGTTACTTGCTAGATCACTTGCTTTTGTTTGAAATTATGCTTTGTGTGTTTTTGAAAGTATTTTGTAAAGAGGCCATTGTTTAGGCAATCTTTGTAATGATTCTCGTTCGTAAGAATGTATACAAAGATGTTGATCTTTTGAAAATGTTTTCAAGTTTGTAAGATGTTTTGAAAGTGTAGGTGCTTGTTTTGAAAATAACAAGGATGTTTTGTTTGAAATTTAGCAAGTAATTATGAGCATTCTACCTACTCAAAAGTATTTATTGTTTATTTTCTTTTCCTTTGACATTGTTGTCTTACCATTGATTTGGTAAACAACCCTATCTTTGGATGTAAGCGGGACGAGCGTGGGTCATCGTATAACCATGATTAGCAATGTTTCAATGTATCTTAGCATTCTTTTTAGGGACTAAGATCATGTGAAAGGCAACATAGATAGCGTCATCGAGGGACTATGATCTTGTATTTGCTTATTTTTGCTAAGATACCTCACATGTGTAATATGGCCATTTTGTATAAGGCAACCAAGTGGAATAACCCTAGGGGTGTTTGTGTACAAATGTATTGTTTTCATGCTTGATTTTGTCTTGAATTAGGATTTTCTAAGTATTGGTTTTAGTCTTTCCATAGAAACCCTAATTACTAACATGTTATATATAAAGCGATAAATTGCGGAATTTAAAGTTACTACGCTATTACAATACTTGTGGGAGGGGGTGTACAAATTGAATGGGGATTGCAAGAATGTAAACCTAGTTAATCTATTACAACCATATTGAATTGGTACAAATATACAAGGAATTAAATGAATATAATGTACAAAATGAATAAATGTACAAAAATGCAAAATGTAAAGAAAATAGACCTTTGTTTGGTTTTCATGAGAAAAAATGGGATTTGTTTTAACCTAATTAATTTAAGAAAATAATTAATTAAACTTAAATTTATTAAGAAAAGATTTTAAATAAAACCTTAAAATTACTAATTGATTAAAAGAAAATAAGTTTGTAAGAAAAGTATTTTTTTGGTATTTTTGTCTTGAAAATAATAAATGGTGTTATAAACTATTTTTGGTCTTTTTTATATTAAAATAATATATTTTAATTGATGTAAACGAAAATAAATAATAACCTAGTTTTAAATTAAATTTACAAGAATAATTAGTAAAATAAATAAAGTATAGTTAAATAAAATATTTCTTTGTGAGAAAAATAAAATAAGCTAAGTCAAAATATAAATTTATTATTTTTTGTATTTTTTATGATTTTTTAATATTAGAAAATATATTAAGAAAATAAATAGAATAAAAAAAGAAAATAAAATAAAATAGGACCAGGAGTGTATAACTGAAACAGAGAGATTAGCTAGCAAAAACAAAAACAAAACAAAGCCCAAAGAGGCCAGCATCCTGCAAAAAAAAACAAAGTCAGAAAAGCAAAAAAATGTAAAAAAAAAACAAAAGGGTACCACTGGGGCTCGAACCCAGGTCCCAAAGGTTACATGCGCGCGCTTCTACCATTGGGGTGGCTATACATCCGTTAACATAAACAAAAAAATAAATATATGATACAAAATGCGCCATGATGACTTCATCTTCAATCTCCAGCCAGACCAACTGTAACTTGTTCATTTCTCATCAAAAATGAAAACTGTAAACATGAAACTTGTAGCAAATTTCCTCACGATTTCAAAAATGTAAAGCATTAAAACTATAGATCAAAGTTAAGAATGAATTTTATTGGCCTTAATCTGAACCCTAAAAATCTCAGAAACTTCAATCCTAAAATTCTCTAAGCTTAAGCAAAATTAATGGAAACTATGAACATGGTTAGCTTTAGGGAAATGATATCTACATGTTTTGTTCACATATAAATTATTGATGATGCTTGTATGAAGAGTTCAAAGTTAAGAAAACTTACCTCAAAACTGGAAATTGTGTTTTGAGTTTGAGCTTGTTTCAAGTGATGGTGATGATCAGGTTAGCTTCCTCGAGGTCCCAGGAAGCTAATGCAATGATTAGCTTGAGCAATGGATGGCTGAAATGGTCTGGAGAAGTCAAAGTGCAGAGCTCTATTTTTGAAAATGGAGATGGTGTTAATGGTGTTACAACTCTGTAACAGGGTGTGGGATCAATTCTATATAATGCTTAGAAGCTATAGAAACTAAAAGGCCAAGAAACGCACGAGTAGATTATGAGTTTCAAGATTTTGGTCAGTTTGTGTCAAAATGGAGGTATGGAATGTGATTCTGAGTTCTAGGTCTTTTCAGGGCATGAGCACTCGTGTGTTTGTGGCCAATGGTTTGTGTATGTATAAACAAAAGTTCTTAAGAGCTTTGGACAATCAGAAGTACAAGTTTTTAGCTTTTGGCTAGGGTACTTGATTTTGAAGAAAAGTGGGAAACAAGTTTCAAGAGGAGGTACAAGCATGGGCTGGGTGATTGTAAGTGTCTAAACCAATTCTCATGAGTTATAGGACTTGTTTGATCAGAAAAGAACAAGTGCAAGGCTCAAGAACAAGTTTTGTGCAAAAAAGTCACTTTATCAAAATGGTAATGTAACCTTTCTTCCAAATATGGATATAAAGCATGACCATGCATTGAATGCTTGAAGTGAGGCCTCTAAAATATATATAAACCATTAATTATGGAGTGCCTAACAAGTTTGAGGCCTGAAAAGTAGTGTTTATGTAGCATAGTATGAATTTTGAAATTGGTTCATCACAAAATGCCTTGTAAATCAAGTGATAAAACCCTAACTTCATCTCTTCGATTCTCCCTACTCAAGAATGATCTCAAGGAGTTCTTGGACATTTTGGAAAGATTGCAATGTTCTATACAACCCATATTTTAATTTCTTTTGAAGATTCCCCTTGGAACTATATGAAAAAGTGCCATGAAGTTGGGTCAAAATCCTGACCAAATTAGGGCAAAATTTCACTCATGACCACATGTTCATAAAATTATAATTTGAGATCCAGGAACTTTTGGAAGGAGTTGTGTAAAGAAAAGTTGTAGATTTCATGGATATCTACAACTTTCATGTTGGAAGTTTCTCTTGAATCATCTTGCATCATGGTGAAAATTTGGCTCAAAGTTATGAAAAAATAAGAAATTTCCAACACTTAGAAAAATTTCTAAGTTTAGAAATTTTGACTTTTCAAAATGAAATCTTGACTTTTTGATTTCTTGATGAATAAGTTTCATATTTTTAAATTTTTTTATGAATTGTGATCTTTGGCATTTGATTTTGTCCAAAAAGTCAAAGTTTGACTTTTCAGTATACAATTGACTTTTGATCAGTTGACTGAAAAATTCATCTGTCAATCCAATGGACTTGCAATGTTTTGAACCATGTTATTAGGTCAAAATGATGCAATTGTACTCTTTAGATCATGCCTTAAACCAATTGATCATTTACTAGGTCAAAAATCAGAAATTTCCATTTCTCAATCAAAACCCTAATTTTGACCATTTTGCCCTTTTGAAGATTTAATCAAATTTCTTGAGGAATTGTGTTCCAAACTTGATAAAATGATACACATTAGTTTAAAATGTTGATGTGGATAAAAATTTATGAAGTTTGACTATAAATTGGTCATGGTTGACTTTTTCCTCAATATAGCTGATTTTTAGGTCAACTGCTCAATTGACTGAGGAAAAATGTGATCCAAGGCTTGAAACTTAACATGAGCAATCTTGGGGGTCCATAATGATCCATGAAAGTCATATGTGACATTGGAAGTTCAAAAATCCTTGTGAAAACTCAAACCCTAATTTTGGTCATCAGTGCTTAAGGAGGTGTCTTGAGCTGATCAAACCCTAGTGCAGTCTTGGACCCAAGGAGATCTTGTGAGCAAATTCTTGAAAAGTGAGAGGCAATGTTTTGGGGTACAACAGCTTCCCATGTTCAATCTTCTTATGCCTGAAGAGTTAGATTGGCGAGTTTTGCCATTCGTGACTCGAAGGTGGAAGATGATTGGACACTTGAGTGCCTAGAAATTTGCACTCGGTGATGTGATGGTTGAGGGAATGGGCTTAAAGATGCCATTTGGAGAGATGATGGAAAGTTTTTGGAGATGGTTTTGTAGATGCCATCCAAAAATGAATGTTGAACTGAATCTGAAAGAGAATCTGAATGAGTATTAGAATGGCGTCCGCGTCTGGAGCGTATCTGAACTGTATCTGAAGGCTGAATATGAATGAGTATCAGAATGGTGTCCGTGTCTTGGAGCGTATCTGCACTGTATCTGAAAGTTGAGCCTGAATGAGTATCAGGATGGCATCCGTGTCTGGAGCGTATCTGAACTGTATCTGAGAAGCTGAATCTGAATGAGTATTAGGATGGCATCCGTGTCTGGAGTATATATGAACTGTATCTGAAAGTTGAATTTGAATGAGTATCAGAATTGCATCCGTGTCTGGAGCGTATATGTACTGTATCTGAGAAGGAATCTGAATGAGTATCAGAAAGGCATCAGTGTCTGGAGCGTATCTGAACTGTATCTGAGAAACCTTTGAACATTGTTAACGGTAGTTGTTAGCCTTATCCTGAAAAGGGTAAAATGTTAGCTAATATGCAATGTCATGTTGTATGAAATGCACAGTGTAATATATTCGTGTTATCAATGTTTATGATATATGGATGCGATGTATGCGTATTGTGAGCTAATCTGCTGCACTGCTGTTAGATTGGGGAAAATAAATCCCTGACCACTACTGAGAATATGGAGTGTAAGTCTTCATGTTGTGAAGTTTGAAGAATTTCCACTTAGAGAAATAAACTCTATTGTAAGGGAAATGTCGTGTACTGTTTGTAAAATCCTATTGAGGAATCCGGAGAAATTGAACGACTTCTACTGGGGATTGATAATTGGAAGATTTGTTCCGTTGGGGATTAAACGACACACTGCAGGGAATTTTTACGGAGATAACTTAGAAAGGTTTTCCTACCTCTTAAAGCCATCAGTGATTATCTTTTTATTTTATTTATTTGTAAACAGTAATTATGTTCAAATGCATATGTTCAATAATAAATCATTGGACGTTTTTGTAAACAAAACACAAGAGTAAAGAAAAATAGATAGTTTTGCACTTCTGAAGGAATATCTTTGTATTGACTTTTGTGATACGTTGGGAAGAACTGACAGTTTTTGGAATGCTGGTTTGCATTTTGCGTTTTGTATTCGCAAAATATCGCGGTAAGCAAGAGTCGCCACCGACTTTTATTTTATCCAACAAGGAAAGGAAAAAAACACAAAAATTCCTTTTTTGAGATATTTCTTAGTACGGGGGGTAGATTTATAGAAAGGGAAGGTATTAGCACCCTTTCTATCCGTAGTTATCTATGGGCTCTTAGGTACTTGCTCATTATTTTCAAAATTGTTTTCTTTGTGTTTGTGGGCTTTGAAAAGTTTTTGTTTTAACTTCGATTTAACTTTTGCTTCTGTCTTCAAGAGTGTAATGAAGTGTTTTTTGAAACTTGTTCATAAAAGTGTAAGTGTGAAAAAGTTTTGTTTGGACTGAGCAAATACTTAAGAACTAATCTACCTACTCGAAAAAAGAATCGTTCTATGTTCGTTTCCTTTAGACAATTCTATCCTACTATTAGTGAGTAGGTAGCACCGTCGTTGGAGTTTGAGGGTCAATTCGAAAGAGGGACATACGGTCACTAAAGCAATGTTTGGACGTCTTAGCGGTAACCCTAATGTCTTAGATCATTTATTCGAGGCAATAATATCCGAGGCAACCATTTCAAGGAAACTATGATCTTTTAGACAAGAGGGCGACCTCTAAAACAACCTATACTCAATGACCGTTTACAAAGGCAACCAAGTGGGGTGTACCCTAGGAGTGCGCATGTGTGAATGTGTTGATTTCAATTATTTTTATCTTTGCACATGTTTAGGGTGATCTATCTGTTTTAAGATTAAGCATTCATTCTTGTCATGCAAACCCTATTATCAAACATCTAACAGTTAAATAATTTACAGAAATTAAAGTGCGGAATTTAAACTAACTATTACAAGGCGTCGGGTATTTACATCGCCAAAGACAAACCCTTTGAAATTTAAAAGCGGAAAAAATAAATAAATGTCCTAATTAATTATTACAAACCGAGAGCAGATACAAGTAATTGGATAAAATAATTATAAAGCGCGCGATGCGAAATTAAATCCAATGCGAAATTAGGGTTTTGACCCTCTTAATTAAAAGAAAATGTTTTTGTTGTTTTTATTTTTTAAGAAAAGAAATTAAATCCTAAAATTAAATGCTAAATTAATTATTAAATTAATTAATGAAAAACAATTAAATGACATATTTTTGGTTTTTTTGTTATTTTAGGAAATAAAATAAAATGATTAAACTAATGTTAAAACCTAATTATTCTAATTGATTTTTTATTATTTGCAAAATAAATTAAAGTTACCTAATTAATATACCTAATTAAATTAATTAATATTTATTAATGAAAAATAAAGTGCTGAAATTTAATTGGACATAAAATATTTTTGTGATTTTTGATAAAAAAGAAAATTAATCTATTGGTTAGTAATTAATTAAACAATTTAAATAAAATAAAATGAATAATGAATAAAAGATATGAGGAGAGAAAATGGACCTGATTGGAGGGTGTAGAAAGCAAGAAATCTGGCCCAATTGAGGAGAGGTCCGTTTGACTTTTGCCAATCCTGTGTATTGCGTTTGACTGGCCTTTTGGTATGCCCTCAATGATGGCCACCAGATCTGGCCATCTGGCGTGTTGGATGGTGAGGTAAAAATGATGGACCCCAAGCTCATGCGTGCACTGGATTCCCTGTAAGAAAAATATTATAGAGAAAATAGGGGGACCTGGGATTCGAACCCAGGTCCTGAGGCACATTCCATACACTCCCTTGCCACTACGCCACTTGTTCTTATTTGTTAATATAATACAAATCAATAATAATATAAGAAACAAAAGAAAATTGTAAAAACAAAATAAAAAATGCATGCTCGTTTAAACAAGCCAAATGTGGGGTGACACACCTTCATCCCTGTTCTTGAACCGTGGCTAAAAGTTGAGCCACTTATACCTACAGACAAATGTCTGTCGCTACAAACAGGGGTTCATCCAAAATCTCCTACAGGCCATGGAAATGATATCTAAGACCATGGTTGAGGTTGTCTCGTCCTCTTGATTGCAACCATGCCCATTATGAAGGCTAATTATTCCTGAAACAAAAAGCCCTAAAACCAAATCTGAAACCCTAACAATGGTGGATTTCGTTACAGACCATTAAAATGCAATTGGGTAATGTCAAAAGCTTGCAAATGCTTCATAGGTTAAGAATATGCCACTAATTCAGGTTAACAATGCGTAAATTCCAAGATACGAATTCAAGAACAGAGCGGGGTTATGAATGACTTACAGTGCGATTAAGGACTGGAATGGACCGGTTCTGGATTGCTTTAGCTTCTAGGGAGTTCCAGGAAGCGATTGGTATCAATAGAAAGCTTCGAGAATGCCTCTAATGGTGATTTCAAACTCACACTTTTTTGGTATTTTTTCAGATTTTATTTTCTCTCTAGCGCCTGTTTCCAACCCTGTTTTTGATCTGCCTCGCCTCCTTATGTATTACACAATGCATTAGGGTTGTTTATTCTGTCCAAATCTTCTTCTTTCAATGATTTTGGATTTGATTTGATTTGCTTTGAACTTTTTAAACATGGCTTATTTCCAATCTTTTTGTGCACACAAGCTTTGATGCGAATTTGAATGCCTTGCTAGCTGTAATTAGAGCCTGAAACAATCACAAGATCCTTTGTTATCAATATTTTGGATTTTATTTGATTTATTATGATTTAATTTAAATTAATTCAAATAAAAATCAAAATAATTAATAAAAATATGATATGGACAAGTGGCAAGGTCTAGAGCACGTGGGATATGATGCCAACTCAAAACAAGTGAAAAAGAATGGGCCCATTTGGCAAAATTTGAAGTTTTGGGGATAGTTGACTTTTGGCAATTTTGCAAAAAAGATCAACTTCAACAATGCATAACTTCCTCAATTTTGACACTTTGGAGGTTTTCTTGGACTTTTTAAGAAGCTTGAGATGTCCTCTAAACAACCCTTTTGGTCTCATTTCTATTTGATATTCTATGCTCATGTATAAAGCTTTGACAAAAAAGGTGTTTTTGTTGACTTTTCAAAATGATCTATAATGTCCAAATTCATAACTTTTTGTGAGTGCATATTTTGATATTGGGAGATAAATATGGGTTATAGGTAATTGCATCCTATTAAAAATGAGATTTGGAGGGGTCATTTCTCATAAAGTATGAGAAAGTTATGCTTAGTCAAAGTTGGGTTGACTTTTCCTGCAAAACCCTAATTTAGCAACTTTTGAATCTTGATGAATTAGGAGCAACCCTTGATGAATCATGATCAACCCTTTACCAAATGATTAAATATACTTTAAAATGAATATTTGACAAAAAAATCTTGAAGTTTGACTGTATTTGGGTCACAGTTGACTTTTGCCCTAGCACAGTCGATTTTTGGACCTTTGAGCAATTGACTGAGCAAACTTCCTCTGCAAGGCTTGAAACTTGACATGGATGATCTTGAGAACATATTAGGACATTTGTGAGCATTTGGGACCATTTGGACTCAAGGATCTTGATGCAACATGAAACCCTAATTTGGGGTAGACTGTCTTAGGAGAGAGCTTGTCTGGCCAACCCTTGGGCTACTTTGAGCAATTTGAGGATCTTTCTTGACATATTTTGAGAAATATGGGAGGGAAAATTTTGGGGTACAACAAATTTGAGTAAGTATTTTTGTACAATGAGACAAACATTCTAGTAAGAGAATGCCGTCGTAAAAAAATGAAAATTTGACACAAAGAAAAGATAGTTATGTGAAATAATCCCACGGGGTTCCCATTCTGCTATAGCCTTTGTGTCTTTGAGCATCTTGTCTGTTTGTTGCCTTGTCCAAAGCAGATGGAATTGATCAGAACCTCTGAGTTTTTCAGGTTGCCCGTAAGGTGATCCAACGGGACATAGTCATAAGCTTTAATTCCCTAACTTTTTCTTGGACCTCCCTTTCGGGTTTTTGGTCCACCGGGAAACCCTTTTTTGCCCAAGCCGCCCTTTCGGGTTTTCAGCTTGCCGGGTGTACAGATTTTTTTGTTTTATCCCTAATTTTTGCCTGAACCTTTTGGTTCGCCGAGATGCCCTTGTTTTGCCTAGGTGTGTCAACCTAGAGGGTGTCTTATGCGTAGTATCTTTTAACTATGTCTGTGTTCGCAGGGTGCGGAAGATCGTCGCCATCCATGGTGGTCAAGATCATTGTGTAATTGCAAGCTTCTCAAGTCATGTTTAAAGCATTGGTTTTGATGAAGACAACATGGATATCAACATTCAAAGGATGTGCAAAAAGTTTATCAATATCATATAAAACCTTGTTACAAGTCTTGAAGATTAGAAGAAGAATTATTAAAGAAACAACAAATGTCAAAAGGTATAAATAATTCTTAAACTTGAATATAGATGTTCACAAATATGCATTCATAATCATATACATATCCCACATTTTTAACAATAAGAAAAACTATGTTTGAAATCTTTTTCAAAAGGATTTTTTGAAAATAAACTTTCAGGAACCGGTTCCTACTTAACAGGGAACTGGGTTCCAAACTTGTTCAAAAATCACTTCCCTGGAATTTGTACCAGGAACCGGGTTGTACCTATAGGGGAACCGGTTCCTGCGTGTTATTTTTGAATTCTGGGTTATAACGTTCACTTAGAATCGGGTTCTGCCTGGGTCGGAACCGGTTCCCAGCGAACCAGTACAGATTTTCTTTTGTTTTTTGAACATAATTCAAATGGTATTCTTTCATGATTGCATTGCATCTTTTCATATCAAATGGCATGAATGAAGAGGTATTTGTGACATTATAAATTGTGCAGATTTTCAAATTCAAATAAACCTTCTTCAATTAACAATTTTCATCATTCAAATTTGCATATTCTTACAAACTTTCAAGTGTTCTTACAAATCATAAATTTTGTGAAACTTGCCATATACATTTTCATTAAGAAATCATTACAAGTTTCATACATTCATTGTGAACATTTATAATCATTGCTTGAGAATTGTTTCTTTCTTGAAGAAGAAGATCAATCAAAGATTGATAGTGCTCTCCATCTCTTTCAAATAAATCATTGTATTACAAAAAGAAAGTATTCCCTTACTATCCAGGATTGTTGGAAGTAAGTGTTGTGGTTTGAAGAGGATTGTTCTTCATTCACATTAGTGTTTGTTTGACCTTAAAGGTGTTCCCTTACTATCCAGGATTGTTGGAAGTAAGTGTTGTGATTTGAAGAGGATTGTTCTTCATTCACATTAGTGTTTGTTTGACCTTAAAGGTGTTAAGAACCTTTGGTCACCCTATAGGTTAGATAGTAAGCATAGGTTGTACAATCATTCTAAACTATAGTGAAATCTCTTTCGTGTTGGAAAGGGGACTGGAGTACTCTCGGATTGTGAGGGGAACCAGGATATATCGTCGTGTTCTTTACTTTTCCGCTTTTATCGTTTTCATCACCATAATCAAGAAAAGATAAGATATAGTCAAAAACCTTCAAACACTTAACCACAAATTACTATAAGTATTCTCATAAAACCGAATAAATTTTTATATACCTAATTCACCCCCCCCCCTCTTAGGCACTCTTAGACTTACAATTGGCATCAGAGCAAGTTATAGGTAACTTGTTCCTAAAGATCCAGAATGGCTTCCGCAAATCAAAATCCGGTTTTCAAAGATGGTGGTAGTAACAACAAGCCTCCATTGTTTTGTGGTGAATACTTTGACTTTTGGAAAATTCGCATGAAGGCTCATCTTCAAGCGCAAGGAGAAGAAATATGGAATGCTGTTGAGAATGGTCCATTTACTCTGGTGTGTGTTGTCAATGGTGTTTGGTCATCAAAGCCTAAAGCATCATGGGATGACGATGACAAGAAAAAAGTTCTCTTTGACAAAAAGGCAATCAATATTCTCCAAAGTGCTCTTAGTATGGATGAATTTTTCCGAGTATCAGCATGTACAACGGCAAAGGAAATTTGGGATACTCTTGTAGAAACTCATGAAGGAACCGCCAAAGTCAAAAGGTCTAGATTGAACACTTTGAGTCAAGAATATAAATTATTCAGAATGCTGCCCAGAGAATCCATCCTTGACTTGCAAAAGAGTTACGTTCACTTGACAAACCATTTGAAGGCACTCAGTAAGACTTTAACTAACGATGAATTAAATCTTAAAGTGCTTAGGTCTTTAACTAGGGAATGGCAACCAAAAGTGACGGCAATATCCGAAAAGAAAAGCCTAGCAACTATGACTTCCGCAACACTTTTCGGAAAACTTCAAGAATATGAGACGGAACTTGGGAGGCTTGAAAAACATGAGAATCATGAGAAGAAATCCAAAGGAATTTATTTGAGAGTTGATTCAAAAGAAAGTCAAGATAAAGATGCATCGGAGGAAGATGAAAACTTCTTGCTTCTTGTAAAAAGGTTAGGAAAATATTTTGGTCATAAAAATAATCTTCATAATGCTAACTTTGTCAAAAGAAAGAAATTTTATAAGCATAAAGATAAAGAAGCCTCCACATCAACACAAGATGTCACATGCTATTAATGTGGAAAGCAAGGTCACATAAAGCCGGATTGTCCAAAACTCTCCAAGAAAAATGGATTCAAAGGCAAAAGGGAGTTCAAGAACAAAAGGGCTTATGTTGCATGGGAAGATAATGAGATAAGTTCTTCATCCGATTCGGATAGTGACGAAAGTGCAAATCTAGCATTGATGGCTTCACATCACTCCGACGATGAAGAAGAGGTATGCTTGAAATCCACATCAAATGTTTGGTATCTTGATAGTGGATGTTCAAAGCATATGACAGGAGATGTACACCAATTTTCATATCTAGTACATAAAGCCAAAGGGTATGTCACCTATGGAGACAACACCAAAGGAAAGATACTTGGCGTTGGAATAGTTGGCACACCTCCATCCATTCAAATTGAGGATGTTCTCTATGTTTAAGGATTAAAGCACAACCTTCTTAGCATAAGTCAACTTTGCGATAGAGGGTTCAAGATCAAATTCAACAAAGAAGAATGCCTTATTATGGATGAGGCAACCAATGAAGTAAAACTCAAAGGTAAAAGAATTAATAATATATTTATGATTTCCCTTGATGATCCATCCTTGAAGGTAAAATGTCTCATGGCAAACAATGATGATTCATGGCTTTGGCACAAAAGGATTGCTCATATTCATATGGAACACTTGAATAAACTAATCAAGCGTGATCTTGTCATTGGTTTGCCTAAGAGAAAATTTGTCAAAGATAGACTCTGTGATGCTTATCAAAAAGGGAAACAAACAAAATCATCTTTCAAATCTAAGAATGTGGTGTCTACTACAAGGTCACTACAATTGTTACACATGGATCTCTTTGGTCCATCAAGAATAAAAAGCTTCGGAGGTAATGTATACGCTTTGGTTATTGTTGATGATTTTTCTAGATATTCTTGGACTTTGTTTCTTGTTCAGAAAAGTGATGCCTTTAAAGCTTTTAAGAAGTATGCTAAGAAAATCCAAAATGAAAAATCACTAAAGATTGTATCCATAAGAAGTGATCATGGTGGAGAATTCCAAAATGCACAATTTGAAGAATTTTGTGAAGAACATGGTATCTCTCATAATTTTTCAGCACCTAGAACTCCACAACAAAATGGAGTAGTTGAAAGAAAGAATAGGTTTCTAGTGGAACTTGCTAGAACAATGCTTAGTGATGCAAATCTTCCTAAATATTTTTGGGCGGATGCGGTTAGTACGGCATGTTATGTTGGAAATCGAGTTATCATTAGACCTATAATAAAGAAGACTCCATATGAAATCTTCAAAGGAAGAAAGACAAATATTGCTCACTTCCACATTTTTGGATGCAAGTGTTTTGTTCTTAACAATGACAAAGACAATCTCGGTAAGTTTGACGAGAAATCCGACGAAGGTATATTTCTTGGTTATTCTCTTTCTAGTAAAGCATATAGAATTTATAATAAAAGAACTTTAACTATTGAAGAATCTATGCATGTATCTTTTGATGAAACTAACACCTCTAAAGAGGAAGTAGTTGTGTGTGATGATGATGATCCTATAGATTTACCCCCGGAAGAACTTTCAAATGATCAAGTTGTGAAATCACCGGAAAATCAAGAAGACATTGTACAACAAGATTCAAACATCAATGATCTACCAAAAGAATGGAGAACTCATAGAGACCATCCTATTGACAAAATTATTGGTGACATTAGCCAAGGAGTATCAACAAGAAAAAATCTAAAAGATGCTTGCTTAAACATGGCGTTTGTTTCTCAAATTGAACCTACAAAAGTTGATGAAGCCTTAGGAGATGATCAATGGATTATTGCTATGCAAGAAGAATTAAATCAATTCGAGAGAAATCAAGTTTGGGAACTTGTTCCTAGACCAAGTGGTAAACACATCATAGGTACCCGATGGGTGTTTAAGAACAAACTTGATGAGAATGGTCTAATTGTTCGAAACAAAGCAAGGTTGGTTGCCCAAGGCTACAATCAAGAGGAAGGAATCGACTTTGAAGAAACATTTGCTCCGGTTGCAAGGTTAGAAGCTATACGTCTTTTACTTGCTTATGCTTGTTCATTAAATTTTCAGCTTTTTCAAATGGACGTCAAAAGCGCATTCTTGAATGGATACATCAATGAAGAAGTCTATGTCAAACAACCTCCGGGATTTGAAGACTTCAAACATCCTTCACATGTCTTTAAGTTGAGAAAGGCTCTTTATGGCTTAAAGCAAGCACCAAGAGCATGGTATGATAGACTTAGCAATTTTTTGTGTGAAAAAGGTTTCGAAAAGGGTAAGGTTGATAAAACTTTGTTCATTAAGAAAATCAAAAGTAACACTTTATTGGTTCAAGTCTATGTTGATGATATCATTTTTGGATCGACTAACAAAGAAATGTGTGAGGAATTCTCATTGATGATTGTGATCGGTGGATCTGGAACTGACTGTTTTAAAGCTGGTTCGCGAAATGTCGCAGAAGCAAGAGTCGCCACCGTCTTTTATTTTCTCCAAATGGAAAGGACAAAAGCACAGAAAAATTCCTTAAAGAGATTGCTCTCGGTTCGGGAGGTAGATTATAGAAAGGGAAGGTGTTAGCACCCTTTCTATCCATGGTTATCCATGGGCTCTTAGATACTTGCTCATTGTGTTTTCAAAAATGGTTTGTTTGCTTTTCAACTGTGGGTTTTAAAAAAGTTTCTTTGAAAATTCCAGTTCGACTCTTGTATCGGTCCTCAAGAGTGTTTGAAAAATTGCTTTCGAAAGCTTTTGAAAAGGTGTCGGTGTGAAAAGTATTTTTGATTTGTTTTGAAATTTAGAGCAAGTATCTAGAGAACCTACCTACCCTAAGGAATTCGTCTGTGTAAATGTCCTTTAAAGTAGTGCCATCCCACCATTGAGAGGTAGGTAGCACCACCGTTGGAGGTGTTCGGGTCAATTCGAGTTTGTAGGGACATGGTGATCACCAGAGCAATGGGAAGACACCTTAGAAGCTACCCTCATGCCAGGTTCCCGGATCATGAGGACTTACTAAGACATCCTCTACTCGACGATCACCTTTCGAGGTAAGGCAACAGTGAGGCGTACCCTAGGGGTGGTGTGTGATTTGTGTGTCAGATTCATTTATTTTTGTCTTGTCAGGTTATTGGTGATCTAGCGTTTTGTTTTTATTTTTGTCATTCATTCTTTCATGCTTTTGTTTAACAGTTAAAAGATTGCGAGAAAAAGTAAATCTAAAGCTATTACAAACGGCGCGGGTCCACATCGCCAAAATTAAACCGGACCCGATTTGACAGAAAAGTAAAGAATTGAAAAGAATTAAAAAGTGCGAGAAGTAAATGTTACAAAGCTTCGGGAGAGATACATAATTATTTAAGCGGAAAAAGAAATAAGTATGCGAAATTAAACAGTTAGAAATATGGGCGTTGGACCCTTTCGCAAAAATTAAATTAATATGATGAAATTAAAATTAAAATTAAAAGAAAATGTTTTTTGGTATTTTTATGTTTTTTAAGATTTATTAGAAAAAAGAATTAATTAAAATTAACTAACCCTAATTCTAATGGTTTTTAAGTTGTTAAGAAAAATATTGAAATTTTAAATCTAAATGAAACCCTAATTAATTTACAATTTTAATTATGAAAATAAAATAAATAATATTATAGTGACAAAAGAAAAATTAAAAAGGGATAAAAACATTAATTAAACCTATTTCTACATTTTTTAGATTTTTTATGAAAAGAATTAATATTGCAAACCCTAATTTAAACTAAATTTATTTACACGAATTTATGTATGAAAATATTAGAAATAAAAATTATTTATTACATTTTTTATCTTTTCTGAATTTTTATGTATTTTTGTATTTTGTAAAAAAAAATTATTAATTAAATCAAAACAATAAAATAAATAAAACAATAATTGAAAAAAATAAAATATGAAGAAAATGGCAAACCAGGGGGGTGGTAGTCCCCAAATAGGAGGTGTAATCTTGAATAATTTGGCCCAATAATCTGAGTCCATTTGACCTTTCCAATTAGTATGCTGAAGCCTTGACTTGAGTTTATGGTGTTCATCAATTCTGCACCCTTGGATTGCTGAAGCTAAACACGTGGCTGGCTTGATTGAGAGGAGCATGGTGCATCCACAATATTATGCCTGCGCCTGAATATCCTTTGAAAAAAAAATATATGGAAAGTGTGGGGGCCTGGGATCGAACCCAGGTCCTAAGGGTTGCCAATGCGTTTGCCTGCCAATCGTGCTATTTGAACTCTTTGTATATTTAATAAACAATGAACGTAATAAAAACAAACAAAAATTAGTGACTCAAAAATGCGCGCAATTCAAAAGAACCAATGGTTGTTGGCCACGAGGTCTTCTTCTTCGTTCCTGAAAATAATAAAAACAAAGGCCACGGTTTTGAAGACGTTCTCTTAGGCCTGTTTCCAGAAAATAGCGACTAGCCCTCAGTCGCTCATAAATTGAGCGCGAGGGTTGGTTTCTGTCCGTCCAAAGGCGCTTGTTCTAATGATCAAGGTCATATGTCCCAATTTTACCTGGTTTCAAAATCCCCAATTGGAAGCTCTGCAAACCCTAAAATTTAACAATGGCGATTTCTTGTATAGCTCATAAAAACACAATTAATTCATCCAGTTAGCTTCAGAACACATTACTCAATATAAATGCATAATCAAAATGCCATGAAAACGCTTAAATCTGGAAATACGAATTTGAAAAATATAAGAGAAAGGTGGATTTCTGTATACCAATTCAGCGCGTTTGAATGAATGTTCTGGATTGGAATATGATCAGTGAAGCTTCAGGAAGCCAATGGAATATGAATTATGCCTTGAATCAACCTAAAAAGTGGTTTTCAGTTTTGAACTTTTGGCAAGAGTTTCAAGTTTTGGTTATGGTCTGAGGCACAGCTTCAATGTGTCTATGCATTAGGTTTCTCATCAGGCATATGTAGTGAACAAATTAGGTCAACAAAACTCAATCAAATCCAATGCAATAATGGTTTTTGGAAATTTGATTCTTAAGGATCTTTTTTCAATCTTTTTCAAGTGTTCTTTGTTCTCAATCATGCCAATCAATCCAATTCTTTCCTAATTTGCATATGCACGAAATCTTGATGGCAAAACATGTATAAAAAGATTTGTTAGGTCAAGTTAGATATTTTTCATATATTTAAATGATTTAAATGAATTAATATAAATAATAATTCAAATAAATAAATAAAAAATGAGAAAATACTTCCCTTTGGGCCAAGTGGTCGTGCACATGCTTGGAATGATGAATCATGGAAGAAAAATGGGCCCATTAGCAATTTTAGGTCATTTGAATCAATGTTGACTTTTCAAAATATCCAAAAATTTCCCAACTTCCACAAGGCATAACTTGCTCAATTTTTAAGCTTTTCTCATGTTCTTGGACATTTTGGAAAGGTCGTTGAGTCCTCTAACCAATGCCTTTGGTCCCATGTCATTTTGATTTACCAATCTCAAGTTATGGCCTTTGAATTAAAGTCCCTTTTTGTTGACTTTTGAAAATGACCTATAATGTTGAAATTGATAACTTTTTGTGAGAGCATTTCTTGGACTTGAAGTATGAAGATGAGTTGTAGGAAATGTCTTTCTCTTCAAAATGAGCTTTGGATGGAATTTTTCTGATAATCCATGTGAAAGTTATGCCCTGGTCAATTTCAGTTGACTTTTTCAGCTGTCCAAATAAGGAAACTTTTGCATCTTTGATGATTTCTGAGCCAAATTTTGAGAATCATGATCAAGCATTGATCAAATGATGTTTGTGGCTTCAAAATTATATGTTGACCAAAAATTTGAACTTTTGACTGTCAAATGACCATTTTGCCCCTACAGTTGACTGTAGTGCAATTTAGGGTTTTGACTGTGCAATTTTGAGCTGAATGCCTTGAAACTTGATATGAGGATGCTTGAACATATTTGTAAGCATGTGAGACTTGATTGGGCCTTTGAAAACTTCATTTCTTTGATCAGAACACAAACCCTAGTTTTGACTGTATGGGAGACCTTTGCACTGTGCAATCCTTGGGGAATTTTGTGACTTGGCTTGGCAATTTCTTGAAAAAATATGGGAGGGCAAATTTTGGGGTACAACAGTTGCCCCTGTTCAATCTTCTTAGACCTGAGGATGCAGATTGGCTGACGTGCCTTTCGTAATCCGAGGGTAGAAGATGATTGAACACTAATGTGCCCAGAAATTTGCGCTCACATAGTAGCAGCGTGATGGAAATGGGCTTATAGATGCCATTTGGAGATTGCTGGATAGGATGATGGGCTTATAGATGCCATCTGGATGTTGATCGCGTAAGAGATTCCTTAGCGAGAACCTGCATACCTGCAAAAGAAAATGAGTACCTGACATGTTGCAGGAGCTGGTCTTCAGATGTTTGGTATAGATGTGTCCTGACTGGTTACAGGAGTTGTATCTGGATCTTCAAACGGCGATGAATGAACCAGGGATGGTTACTACTTCAGCATGAACAGTGAGAGAACCTTGGGTGACTTTAACTTCAACAACGCTCGTCGAGAAAAATCTTGGGTGTCTTCTACTGGGATAAGAATCAGGGAGATCTTAGGGTCGATCTGACTGAACCAGAGAAGGCCTTTGACTGGATAAGCATCAGGAAAATCTTAAGGTCGATTTAACTGAACCGGACAAGGTCTTGGAATATCTTCAACTGGATAAGCATCAGGGAGATCTTAGGGTCGATTTGAACTGAACCAGAGAAGGCCTTTGACTGGATAAGCATCAGGAAAATCTTAGGGTCGATTTAACTGAACCGGACAAGGTCTTGAAATATCTTCAACTGGATAAGCATCAGGGAGATCTTAGGGTCGATCTGACTGAACCAGAGAAGGCCTTTGACTGGATAAGCATCAGGAAAATCTTAGGGTCGATTTAACTGAACCGGACAAAGTCTTGAAATGTGATTGAGAATTTAAACTGCATCTTTCCTGAAAGGTAAAGGTCAGTCATATGCAATGCATGATATGGATCAAGCAATAATGTTCTCAATATAAATGAGACTTGTATGATATGATGTGTCTATGCATGTTATAATGACGTATGTGATGTTCTATGAATGTTTTGTCTAGGAAAGTAAATCCTTGACGGGTGCCGGGAAGTCGTATCCTGGGCTGATGTTGAAGAATAGATTTTGCTTCCACTGGGGATGATAACTGCAAGAATACCGGTAGGAGAAGATGACTCCGTTGCGGAATAAACTTGGCAAATGGAGGATTCTGCGGGGAGAAAAAGATACTCTAGCGACCATGCTGGGAAGCAATACTCTGTGGGAAGAGGGATGTCTTGCCGAGTGTTGATGATAGTTTGCTGGGGATAGGAAGACTTTGTCGATGACGCTCTTTCCGTGGCTTTTGGCTGAGGATAACCCAGTTATATCCTGTTAAGGAAATAACTCTTTGAATCAAGCCGGACGACGCATTCGTGCTCTGCGAGGGATAAGCTTCCCGAATTTACTGGGGATAAGCTTACTGCTTGGGGATATGAATTCCAATTTTCCTGGGGAAGCTGGATTGGACTCTTCTGGGGAGTTTTGGAATGTAATTTTGTAAGTTGAAAGGGGGAACCTATGTAGGGTTGCATGCTGATGAGTTTGTGTAAAACTGTATCTGAAATGGAGAAGGAACCTGGGTAGGGTTACTTTGATGATGAGTTCGTGTAAAACTTCGTTTTTGGAAAGGGAGAACTTGTGTAGGGTTTCTGGGTGATGAGTCCATGTAAAACTGCATCTTGAAGAGAGGGAACCGGTGTAGGGTTGCTTGATGTCTACGTCTGGAAGAAGGAGAACCTGTGTAGGGTTGCCTGGTGAGGTAAGTTCATGTAAAACTTCTTGATGAACCGGGGTGAGGTTATCTTGAGCTAAATCCATGTAAGATTTCTGGAGGAACCGGGGTTAGGTTACGGCAGGATAAGTTTGTGTAAAACTTCTTGATGAATCGGGGTTAGGTCATCTTGAGATAGGTCCATGTAAGACTTCTGGAGGAACCGGGGTTAGGTTACGGCAGGATAAGTTTGTGTAGAACTTCTTGATGAATCGGGGTTAGGTTATCTTGAGCTAAATCCATGTAAGACTTCTGGAGGAACCGGGGTTAGGTTACGGCAGGATAAGTTTGTGTAAAACTTCTTGATGAACCGGGGTTAGGTCATCTTGAGATAGGTCCATGTAAGACTTCTGGAGGAACCGGGGTTAGGTTACTTGGATAAGTTTGTGTAAAAACTTCTTGATGAGCCGGGGTTAGGTCATCTTGAGATAGGTCCATGTAAGACTTCTGGAGGAACCGGGGTTAGGTTACTTGGATAAGTGAGTCTGTGCAAGACTTTGTCTGAAAATTGAGAAGGAACCGGTGTAGGGTTGCATGATTGTGATTAAGTGGATGATTGTCCTGTTTGGTTTCGGACGTTAACCCACGATCTGGAATTTATAAAGGTAGCTGGTAATCATCCTTATGTTGATCTTTCCTTTGTACTTCGGTTGACAGAGCCATTGGATCGCCTGGATAACTCATTATTGCCCCTGCTTCAGAGGTGAGGGAAGAGGATACCTGTGTGGGTGATTTGACCAATCTTTGGGTAGACAAGTGATGAGATACCAGAACATAGTCGTACGCTTTAATCCCTAACTTTTGCCTGGACCGCCCTTTCGGGTTTTCAGTCCACCGGGATACCCTTTTTTGCCCAAGCCGCCTTTTCAGGTTTTCGACTTGCCGGGTGTACATATTTTTCCATTTTCATCCCTTCATTTTGCCCGAACCCTTTTGGTTCGCCGGGAAGCCCTTATTTTGCCTAGGCATGTCAGCCTAGCGAGTCTTTGATTACGCGTAGTATTTTTCGACTATGTCCATGCTCTTAGGATGTAGGGAATTGCCCCTGTTGGAAGTATTTTGTCATGCCCCAGATAATGGGCAATGCTCCTAATGTGCCCCTTGATTGGAGGTACTTCTGTTCACAAGGTGTTCATCGTGCGAATTTCCCTGCTGTTCAAACAAATAGTCATATGCAAACAAGGTTATTTTAAGAATGCAAAAGCCTATGTCTGTCTTGAATTTTGAAAATGCATTTTTTGTAATACAGTGCGGTGTCAACTCAAGATTTTATAGCAAACCTTCAGGAGTCAGGATACCTTCGTAACAGTATGCTTTCGAACTAACCCATGCTTCAGCTAGGACTTTTAAGGGTTATATCGTGGCCTGGTTCATGGTTTAAGAAACAAAGGATAAAGGCTCAAATTATTTGTACCCACCCGCTCTTCGTGATGTTCTCTAAACCTAAACTCAGTTGATCATACGTTAGACCTTGTTTGAGTCTTTGCTCTGATTTTCCGGTGATGATTCGGATATTGAACGTTTATTTGAATAGGCAATCATCTCCTTTTTTGCTGAGGGTTTGTAGGACCTCTTTCTTTTTTGATTTTTGTTATCCCTTTCTTTTTTTGCCTGAACTGTTTCCTTTTTTGGAATTACAGTCAGCGGGATGCCCCAGTTTCATAAGTCCCTTTTTATAGGTTTTGACTTCTTGGGCTTTTCGTTTATGATTTTTTTTTGATAATGACTGCCTGTCCTTTTGATTGTTCTGAACCATCACTGTCTTTCTTTTTTCGTAAGGATCTCTTTGGTGCCATTCGTTATGCACTTGGATCAACTGAGAGACTACCCTGCCCCAGGTTATGATTAAGGGTTTTAAATTTCGAAAAGAAAAACTCCTACTTCTTTGGCTCAGATGGGTTGACGAGGGATTATCATCCTTATAACTCCAGTGTTTAGGGATTTGAAACAATGCCTGTACCTCATCAGCATGGTCTGTTCAAAAGCATACTGTAAAGATCGTGGTATCGTTTTCGTCATCCTCCCTCAAGAGGCTTAGAATTTTCAATTAAGAGTTGACCATCACAAATGTATGAAAGCAGTTTTAAGCATAGTAAACATAATTAAATCAAGACAGACATGTGTAATGCATTCATGAAATAAAAGAGTTTAACATGATAATTGTTTATCTGAACAAGAAAAGAAAAATACAACTTGAATTCAAATGAACAAAAATCTCTCGACTCTAGCCATGTTTTGGCAATGGAGCAGTGATCACGTTGGGAGTCTCGGCAGGCTCGAACTCGATCTCTTTGGCATCGATCATGTTCTGAATCTTATACTTTAGTGCCCAAAAGTCCTCAGTATCGTGCCCCGGGCTATCAGAATGATAAGCACACCTTGCTTCTGGATTGTAGCTTGGAGAGGAGGTCTTGGGATTTGCAGGAGGGTTAATCACCGCAATCAGGTTCATCTTCAACATGTGCTGCAATGCTTGTGACCATGGCATGTTAATGTTGGTGAATTGCCTTTTAGGCCCGTCCGGCCTTTGCTGGTTTCCCTTTTGTGGTTGACGGCGTGGTGCAGAACCAGAGATCATGACTGCCCCTGCATGTTGATCACGGCGACTCTTTTGACTGTATGCAGCATTAGATTCCTTCTTTCCCGTGTAAGGCTTTTTATGAATATCAGAAGGTGTGGCCTCTTGAATTTTCCCACTCTTGATACCAGCTTCAATTCTTTCGCCAGTCAGGATGAGGTCGGTAAATCCAGCAGATGAATTACCAATGAGGTGATTGAAGAATGGCCCGGATAGGGTCCCCAAGAACATATCAACGAGTTCCCGGTCAGTTAATGGAGGCTGCACCCTTCCAGCAAGGTCTCTCCATCTCTGCGCGTATTCCTTGAAACCTTCACTTGACCCCAGCGACATACCTTGAAGCTGAGTGCGTGTGGGAGCGAGGTCGGCATTGTACTGGTAATGCTTGTAGAAAGCAGTGGCTAAGTCTTCCCAGGTACGGATGTTGGCTCCATTCAATTGATAAAACCACTCGAGCTGAGTCCCTGAAAGACTCTCTTGGAAGAAATGGATCCATAAGTTTTTGTCAGCCGTATAGGGTTGGATCCTCCTTGTGTAAGCCCTGAGATGCAATTTAGGACAGGATGCCCCGTCGTATTTAGCAAAGGCAGGTGCCTTAAACTTGTGCGGGATCACTACCCCAGAAGACAGACCTAGATCCTCGAAGTCCAGGCCAGGCACCTTTTGTATCTCCATAGCACTGAGCCGGTCTTCCAACTGTTTGTATCTATCCTCAGCCGGAGGGTACTGTTCGTCATTGAAATCTGTCTCATTGTCAGAGACCACTGGGCTGGGAATCCTTTCCTCTTGATGACTGCTTTTCCCCACAGATGGAGTTGTCCTCTCAGTTTGATCCTGCAGGGTATTCCTAGATCTGCGTCTAGGGCTGAACAAAACAATCCTCTTCTTCTTCTTTTCTTTCTTCAAGAGCAAAGCCTTCAGATCTTGTTGCCCCTGGGTCAAATTCATGATCAGCCCTTGGAACTGGGCGTTCTGAGCCTGGAGGGCCTTGATAGTGTGCTCGGTTGATGATTCAGGATTCATGACGATCGGCTGAAATAAACAGCGAAGAAGGGTAAGCAACTTGTCCAAGGGATACCTGCAATGCAATGAGATGTATGATATGCATGCAATGATTTCAAGGACCTCGCGGGATAAACAAGAAAATTTGTTAGAATTTGGGTCCGGTAGCTTGATGGAAGGAGCTGCATATTGTAGAGAGTCCTCCTTCAAGGGTCAAAGGCTCACCATATCCAGTGGGTCATAGCCCCTGACTTTAGTCATCACATCTGGTTTTGATTTCCAAACAACCTTGGTTGGGGGAACCTTCTTCAGGAGTCAGAGCTCACCATATCAAGTGGGTCATAGCCTCTGATGACCTTGGCTAGAGGAAAATAAATCCTCTTTGCCCCTTGCTAGATGTTTGATTCATTATGACCTGCATCACAAGCCCTTGAGATCCTCGAAATGGGTTAGGATGTATGCAATGGTATGATGTTATGCTATGCATAGAATGATGTGGGTAAACCCTGTTAGGAGCCCTTATTAAGGACTATAAACAGAAACCTGCAAGAAACTTAGCAAACCCTGTTAGGAGTCCCAATTAAGGACTATGAACAAAACCTGCAAGTAGTCCATGTGTCAGATAGCAAGCATGCCAGTAATCAAGTTGGAAGGCACACAAGTCACACAAGAGAAGCCCTTAGAGTTTAGGCCAGCATGAGGTCTAGGTATTACCCTCTTTCAGTTTGTTGGTTCATACCTGTCCTATCAAAGTAACCGGGTTCTTAGAGGATCCCAATATCATTGACTACCCTCAATCGGTCATAACTCCAGCATCGCAATCTTTTCTTGCGGCCAGAACCATCACGAGAGTTTAGCCTCAATGGGCGTAGCATACTGCTACTGTTCTAATGGCCAAGTTGTGTCAATTAAGGTTCTAAGGTCTGTTGGTGCTTAATGACTCCTTGGAAGACCCATATTCTCCCCGTTTCAACACGAGGGATATCGGTACAGACCAAGGCGCCACACCAACGTAGCCACTGCTTCACCCATGTCGGTATACGCCGGACAGGTCCCTCATAGCTTATGCTACCTAACAGGGTATCCCCAGATCTGGGTTAGGATCTATGCAACTCCCATGCAACCCACAAATTTAAAGCAGACAAGTCAATACAATTGAAAACACAGTTATGAACTAACCCTAAGGTACACCTCACTTTTAAGAGTAATTCCCCAGCAGAGTCGCCAGTTCTGTGATCGGTGGATCTGGAACTGACTGTTTTAAAGCTGGTTCGCGAAATGTCGCGGAAGCAAGAGTCGCCACCGTCTTTTATTTTCTCCAAATGGAAAGGACAAAAGCACAGAAAAATTCCTTAAAGAGATTGCTCTCGGTTCGGGAGGTAGATTATAGAAAGGGAAGGTGTTAGCACCCTTTCTATCCATGGTTATCCATGGGCTCTTAGATACTTGCTCATTGTGTTTTCAAAAATGGTTTGTTTGCTTTTCAACTGTGGGTTTTAAAAAAGTTTCTTTGAAAATTCCAGTTCGACTCTTGTATCGGTCCTCAAGAGTGTTTGAAAAATTGCTTTCGAAAGCTTTTGAAAAGGTGTCGGTGTGAAAAGTATTTTTGATTTGTTTTGAAATTTAGAGCAAGTATCTAGAGAACCTACCTACCCTAAGGAATTCGTCTGTGTAAATGTCCTTTAAAGTAGTGCCATCCCACCATTGAGAGGTAGGTAGCACCACCGTTGGAGGTGTTCGGGTCAATTCGAGTTTGTAGGGACATGGTGATCACCAGAGCAATGGGAAGACACCTTAGAAGCTACCCTCATGCCAGGTTCCCGGATCATGAGGACTTACTAAGACATCCTCTACTCGACGATCACCTTTCGAGGCAAGGCAACAGTGAGGCGTACCCTAGGGGTGGTGTGTGATTTGTGTGTCAGATTCATTTATTTTTGTCTTGTCAGGTTATTGGTGATCTAACGTTTTGTTTTTATTTTTGTCATTCATTCTTTCATGCTTTTGTTTAACAGTTAAAAGATTGCGAGAAAAAGTAAATCTAAAGCTATTACAAACGGCGCGGGTCCACATCGCCAAAATTAAATCGGACCCGATTTGACAGAAAAGTAAAGAATTGAAAAGAATTAAAAAGTGCGAGAAGTAAATGTTACAAAGCTTCGGGAGAGATACATAATTATTTAAGCGGAAAAAGAAATAAGTATGCGAAATTAAACAGTTAGAAATATGGGCGTTGGACCCTTTCGCAAAAATTAAATTAATATGATGAAATTAAAATTAAAATTAAAAGAAAATGTTTTTTGGTATTTTTATGTTTTTTAAGATTTATTAGAAAAAAGAATTAATTAAAATTAACTAACCCTAATTCTAATGGTTTTTAAGTTGTTAAGAAAAATATTGAAATTTTAAATCTAAATGAAACCCTAATTAATTTACAATTTTAATTATGAAAATAAAATAAATAATATTATAGTGACAAAAGAAAAATTAAAAAGGGATAAAAACATTAATTAAACCTATTTCTACATTTTTTAGATTTTTTATGAAAAGAATTAATATTGCAAACCCTAATTTAAACTAAATTTATTTACACGAATTTATGTATGAAAATATTAGAAATAAAAATTATTTATTACATTTTTTATCTTTTCTGAATTTTTATGTATTTTTGTATTTTGTAAAAAAAAATTATTAATTAAATCAAAACAATAAAATAAATAAAACAATAATTGAAAAAAATAAAATATGAAGAAAATGGCAAACCAGGGGGGTGGTAGTCCCCAAATAGGAGGTGTAATCTTGAATAATTTGGCCCAATAATCTGAGTCCATTTGACCTTTCCAATTAGTATGCTGAAGCGTTGACTTGAGTTTATGGTGTTCATCAATTCTGCACCCTTGGATTGCTGAAGCTAAACACGTGGCTGGCTTGATTGAGAGGAGCATGGTGCATCCACAATATTATGCCTGCGCCTGAATATCCTTTGAAAAAAAAATATATGGAAAGTGTGGGGGCCTGGGATCGAACCCAGGTCCTAAGGGTTGCCAATGCGTTTGCCTGCCAATCGTGCTATTTGAACTCTTTGTATATTTAATAAACAATGAACGTAATAAAAACAAACAAAAATTAGTGACTCAAAAACGCGCGCAATTCAAAAGAACCAATGGTTGTTGGCCACGAGGTCTTCTTCTTCGTTCCTGAAAATAATAAAAACAAAGGCCACGGTTTTGAAGACGTTCTCTTAGGCCTGTTTCCAGAAAATAGCGACTAGCCCTCAGTCGCTCATAAATTGAGCGCGAGGGTTGGTTTCTGTCCGTCCAAAGGCGCTTGTTCTAATGATCAAGGTCATATGTCCCAATTTTACCTGGTTTCAAAATCCCCAATTGGAAGCTCTGCAAACCCTAAAATTTAACAATGGCGATTTCTTGTATAGCTCATAAAAACACAATTAATTCATCCAGTTAGCTTCAGAACACATTACTCAATATAAATGCATAATCAAAATGCCATGAAAACGCTTAAATCTGGAAATACGAATTTGAAAAATATAAGAGAAAGGTGGATTTCTGTATACCAATTCAGCGCGTTTGAATGAATGTTCTGGATTGGAATATGATCAGTGAAGCTTCAGGAAGCCAATGGAATATGAATTATGCCTTGAATCAACCTAAAAAGTGGTTTTCAGTTTTGAACTTTTGGCAAGAGTTTCAAGTTTTGGTTATGTTCTGAGGCGCAGCTTCAATGTGTCTATGCATTAGGTTTCTCATCAGGCATATGTAGTGAACAAATTAGGTCAACAAAACTCAATCAAATCCAATGCAATAATGGTTTTTGGAAATTTGATTCTTAAGGATCTTTTTTCAATCTTTTTCAAGTGTTCTTTGTTCTCAATCATGCCAATCAATCCAATTCTTTCCTAATTTTCATATGCACGAAATCTTGATGGCAAAACATGTATAAAAAGATTTGTTAGGTCAAGTTAGATATTTTTCATATATTTAAATGATTTAAATGAATTAATATAAATAATAATTCAAATAAATAAATAAAAAATTAGAAAATACTTCCCTTTGGGCCAAGTGGTCGTGCACATGCTTGGAATGATGAATCATGGAAGAAAAATGGGCCCATTAGCAATTTTAGGTCATTTGAATCAATGTTGACTTTTCAAAATATCCAAAAATTTCCCAACTTCCACAAGGCATAACTTGCTCAATTTTTAAGCTTTTCTCATGTTCTTGGACATTTTGGAAAGGTCTTTGAGTCCTCTAACCAATGCCTTTGGTACCATGTCATTTTGATTTACCAATCTCAAGTTATGGCCTTTGACTTAAAGTCCCTTTTTGTTGACTTTTGAAAATGACCTATAATGTTGAAATTGATAACTTTTTGTGAGAGCATTTCTTGGACTTGAAGTATGAAGACGAGTTGTAGGAAATGTCTTTCTCTTCAAAATGAGCTTTGGATGGAATTTTTCTGATAATCCATGTGAAAGTTATGCCCTGGTCAATTTCAGTTGACTTTTTCAACTGTCCAAATAAGGAAACTTTTGCATCTTTGATGATTTCTGAGCCAAATTTTGAGAATCATGATCAAGCATTGATCAAATGATGTTTGTGGCTTCAAAATGATATGTTGACCAAAAATTTGAACTTTTGACTGTCAAATGACCATTTTGCCCCTACAGTTGACTGTAGTGCAATTTAGGGTTTTGACTGTGCAATTTTGAGCTGAATGCCTTGAAACTTGATATGAGGATGCTTGACCATATTTGTAAGCATGTGAGACTTGATTGGGCCTTTGAAAACTTCATTTCTTTGATCAGAACATAAACCCTAGTTTTGACTGTATGGGAGACCTTTGCACTGTGCAATCCTTGGGGAATTTTGTGACTTGGCTTGGCAATTTCTTGAAAAAATATGGGAGGGCAAATTTTGGGGTACAACAATGATGCAAGGAGAATTCGAGATGTCTATGATGGGAAAGATGAACTACTTTCTTGGACTACAAATCAAGCAACTAAAAGATGGAATCTTCATCAACCAATCTAAGTATTGCAAAGAATTATTGAAAAAGTTTGATATGGACAATTGTAAAGCAATGAATACTCCAATGGGATCCGGTACATATGTTGATCAAGATGAATCCGGTACTCCAATTGATATTACAAAATACCGAGGTATGATTGGTTCCTTATTGTATTTGACGGCAAGCCGTCCTGACATAATGTTTAGTGTTTGTCTTTGTGCTCGCTTTCAAGCAAATCCAAAGGAATCACACCTCATGGCAGTTAAAAGGATCATGAAGTATCTCAAAGGAACAACCAATGTCGGCTTATGGTATCCTAAAGGTAGTATTTTCACTTTAATTGGTTATTCTGACGCGGATTATGCAGGTTGTAAAACTGATCGTAAAAGCACAAGTGGTACTTGTCACATTATTGGAAATGCATTAGTATCATGGGCTTGTAAAAATCAAGCATGTGTTGCTCTTAGCACGGCCGAAGCAGAATACATAACAGCGGGTAGTTGTTGTGCATAAATTCTTTGGCTCAAGCAACAACTCCGTGATTACGGACTTGATCTCGGATGCATTCCTCTTCGATGCGACAATACAAGTGCTATCAATATTACAAAGAATCCGGTCATGCATTCAAGAACCAAACATATAGATATTCGACATCATTTTCTCCGTAATCATGTACTTCAAGGAGATGTCGAAGTCACTTTTGTGGATACTCATAACCAACTCGCAGATATCTTCACAAAACCGCTTGCTCGAGAACCATTCTTCAAAATCCGAATAGAACTTGGTATTTTGGATGAAGGTGATCTCTAAATGTTTCTCATAAGGTGCACGTCTTAATTTTTCTTCAAAAAAAAAATTTATGTTTCAGTACACTCTGCTTCTACTCCTTCTTTTATATGTTTTTATTTGATAAAATATGTGTGGTTGTGTTTAAAATTGTTTGTGTTTTTTAAATGAATTTGTTTCACTCTTTTTCCCCATCCTTTTTTATGTTAACAAAGGGGGAGAAGAATATGCATATGTGTTATTTTGTTTCAAAGAAATTGCAGGCCAAAATAACTCACTCCAAAATTCAAAGAATCATGGACTTAGGGGGAGCATACAATTTAGGGGGAGCCTTGCATTTGCTTAACATTTTTGCTACACAAAACAACATAAACATTTCAAGAATTGTTTTCAAGACTAGGTTGTCATCATCAAAAAGGGGGAGAATGTAATTACAAGCTTCTCAAGTCATGTTTAAAGCATTGGTTTTGATGAAGACAACATGGATATCAATATTCAAAGGATGTGCAAAAAGTTTATCAATATCATATAAAACCTTGTTACAAGTCTTGAAGATTAGAAGAAGAATTATTAAAGAAACAACAAATGTCAAAAGGTATAAATAATTCTTAAACTTGAATATAGATGTTCACAAATATGCATTCATAATCATATACATATCCCACATTTTTAACAATAAGAAAAACTATGTTTGAAATCTTTTTCAAAAGGATTTTTTGAAAATAAACTTTCAGGAACCGGTTCCTACCTAACAGGGAACCGGGTTCCAAACTTGTTCAAAAATCACTTCCCTGGAATTTGTACCAGGAAACGGGTTGTACCTATAGGGGAACCGGTTCCTGCGTGTTATTTTTGAATTCTGGGTTATAACGTTCACTTAGAATCGGGTTCTGCCTGGGTCGGAACCGGTTCCCAGCGAACCAGTACAGATTTTCTTTTGTTTTTTGAACATAATTCAAATGGTATTCTTTCATGATTGCATTGCATCTTTTCATATAAAATGGCATGAATGAAGAGGTATTTGTGACATTATAAATTGTGCATATTTTCAAATTCAAATAAACCTTCTTCAATTAACAATTTTCATCATTCAAATTTGCATATTCTTACAAACTTTCAAGTGTTCTTACAAATCATAAATTTTGTGAAACTTGCCATATACATTTTCATTAAGAAATCATTACAAGTTTCATACATTCATTGTGAACATTTATAATCATTGCTTGAGAATTGTTTCTTTCTTGAAGAAGAAGATCAATCAAAGATTGATAGTGCTCTCCATCTCTTTCAAATAAATCATTGTATTACAAAAAGAAAGTATTCCCTTATTATCCAGGATTGTTGGAAGTAAGTGTTGTGGTTTGAAGAGGATTGTTCTTCATTCACATTAGTGTTTGTTTGACCTTAAAGGTGTTCCCTTACTATCCAGGATTGTTGGAAGTAAGTGTTGTGATTTGAAGAGGATTGTTCTTCATTCACATTAGTGCTTGTTTGACCTTAAAGGTGTTAAGAACCTTTGGTCACCCTATAGGTTAGATAGTAAGCATAGGCTGTACAATCATTCTAAACTATAGTGAAATCTCTTTCGTGTTGGAAAGGGGACTGGAGTACTCTCGGATTGTGAGGGGAACCAGGATATATCGCCGTGTTCTTTACTTTTCCGCTTTTATCGTTTTCATCACCATAATCAAGAAAAGATAAGATATAGTCAAAAACCTTCAAACACTTAACCACAAATTACTACAAGTATTCTCATAAAACCGAATAAATTTTTATATACCTAATTCACCCCCCCCCCCCCTCTTAGGCACTCTTAGACTTACACATTGCTCCACCAAAGAATATGTTATTGATCAAAAATGGTCCTTCGTATGTAGGAGTCCATTTTCCCCTGAGATCACCTTGCAGCAGTATGATGCGTTTGATCACCAGATCCCTGACTTGATACACTTGGCGTCTGACCTTTTTATTGAAAGCCTTAATCATTCGTTTTTGATACATTTGACCATGACAGACAGCAGTAAGCCTTTTCTCATCAATCAAGTTCAGTTGATCAAGTCGAGTCTGGATCCAATCTTCTTCATTCAGCCCTGCATCCTTCATAATTCTCAAAGAGGGGATCTGGACCTCAATAGGCAAAACAGCCTCCATGCCGTATACCAGAGAGTAGGGTGTTGCCCCGGTTGACGTGCGCACTGTGGTACGATATCCATGGAGAGAGAATGGTAGCATCTCATGCCAGTCTTTATATGTGACTGTCATTTTCTGTATGATCTTTTTGATATTCTTATTTGCAGCTTCGACAAAACCATTCATCTTTGGCCGGTAAGGGGAAGAATTGTGATGCTGGATCTTGAATTTCTCACATAGTGAAATGATCATAGTATTGTTTAGGTTTGTAGCATTGTCTGTGATGATCCTCTTCAGGATACCGTAACGAAAGATGAGATTCTTCTTGATGAACCGGGCGACAACATTCTTGGTCACAGAAGCGAAAGAGGCTGCCTCAACCCACTTTGTAAAATAGTCAATGGCCACTAAGATGAAGCGGTGTCCATTAGAGGTCGTTGGCTTGATTTCCCAAATCATATCAATGCCCCACATAACGAAGGGCCAAGGAGCTGTCAAGACATTCAGAGGAACCAGAGGTACGTGCACCTTGTCAGCGTAGATCTGACACTTATGGCAGGTTCAAGAGTGTTGGTAGCAATCTGCTTCCATGGTAGACCAATAATAGCCTTCCTGTAGGATTTTCTTTGCCATCATATGCCCACTGGAATGGGTGCCAAAAGTGCCTTCATGTAACTCATCCAAGATCCTTTCTGCTTCAACCTTGTCTACGCACCGAAGTAACACAGAGTCATGATTGCATTTGTAGAGAATGCCATTACTAAGGAAGAACTTAGCAGATAATCTCCTTAATAACTTCTTATCATTGACTGGAGATCCTTCTGGATATTCTTGGATTTCGAGATACCTCTTGACTTCGTGAAACTAAGGCTGGTCCACTACTTCTTCGGTATTAATCTCGTGACAGTGTGGTGGTTCATCTATTCGTTCAATGGTGATATGGGGAGCCTTGTTATCCCATTTAAGTTTAAACATAGATGACATTGTGGCTAGTGCGTCTGCTAGCTGATTTTCTTCTCACGAGAAATGCTCGAAGGTAATCTTCTCAAAATGTGGGAGCAATGTCAAAACATGTTCTTTGTAAGGGATAAGGTTAGGGTGTTTGGTGTCCCATTCCCCTTTGATCTGGCTAATGACCAAAGCTGAATCTCCGAATACATTCAAGGATTTGATCCCCAAATCTATGACAGCTTTGAGACCAAAGATGCATGCTTCATATTCTGCCATATTGTTTGTACAATTGAAGCAGAGTCTTGCCGTAAAGGGAGTATGACAACCTTCAGGATATATGAGTACAACACCAATACCATTTCCGAGTGCGTCGGATGCCCCATCAAAAACCAGGGTCCATCGAGATCCTTGTTCAGGTCCGTCATATGGTATGACTTCTTTACAGTTGTTTACCATCATGATGACTTCATATGGGAATTCAAACTTCATGGACTGGTAGTCTTCCACAGCTTGGTGAGCAAGGTTATCATCTAGTACATTGCCCTTTATTGCTTTTTGGGTAGTATACTGTATGTCATATTCCGTCAGGATCATCTGCCATCTTGCTATTCTCCCAGAGAGGGCAGGTTTCTCTAAGATGTACTTTATCAGATCCATTTTAGATATTAATAAGGTAGTATGGGTCAGCATATACTGTCTTAGCCGACGAGCAGCCCATGCCAGAGCGTAACAAGTTTTCTCGAGCAGTGAATATCTTGTTTCACATTAGGTAAACTTTTTGCTCAGGTAATAAATAGCGTGCTCTTTTCGGCCAGACTCGTCATACTGCCCCAGCACATACCCCATTGAATTTTCCAAAACAGTATCAATGGTCTTCCCTCGACTGGTGGCGTCAAAACAGGAGGCTCTTGTAAGTACTCTTTGATCTTGTCAAAAGCAGTTTGGCACTCATCATTCCATTTGACTACTTGATCTTTCTTCAGTAACTTGAAGATTGGTTCACAAGTAGCTATCAGGTGAGAAATGAATCTGGCAATGTAGTTTAAACATCCCAAGAATCCTCTGACTTCCTTCTCGGTACGAGGAGCAGGCATCTCTTTTATCGCTTTCACCTTGGCAAGATCTACTTCAATACCCTTATTGCTGACGACAAAGCCTAGGAGCTTACCAGACCTCACCCCAAATGTGCACTTATTTGGGTTCAACCTCAGCTTGTATTTCTTTAGCCTCTCAAACAGTTTCTGTAAATGATCAAGATGCTCTTCTTCTGTTTGAGATCTAGCTATCATGTCGTCCACATAGACCTCTATTTCATGATGTATCATGTCATGAAATAGGGCTACCATGGCATGCTGATAGGTTGCCCCAACATTCTTCAGTTCGAATGGGATAACCTTGTAGCAGAATATGCCCCACTGTGTGACAAAGGTTGTTTTCTCCATGCCCTCAGGCGCCATTTTGATTTGGTTGTAGCCTGAGAATCCGTCCATGAAGGAAAACACCTTGTGTTGTGCCGTAATGTCAACTAGAATATCAATATGTGGAAGTGGTAAATCATCTTTAGGGCTTTCCCTATTCAAATCTCTGTAGTCCACGCACATTCGTACCTTGCCGTCCTTTTTGGGAACGGGAACAACATTGGCAACCCATTGCGGATAAGAGGTGACGGACAAGAATCCAGCATTGAATTATTTCATGACTTCGGCTTTGATCTTATCTGACATGTCTGGTCGCATACGACAGACCTTTTGTTTTACTGGTGGGAAGTCCTCTTTTGTAGGTAGACGATGTACCATGATATCTGCATCAAGTCCTGACATGTTTTCATACGACCAGGCAAAGATCTCAACATACTCGTGTAGCAACTGAATCAGACGTTCTTTGACACTGGGTTCCAGATTGGCATCCACCTTGACTTTTCTTTTGTCTTCTTTGATACCTAGGTTGATAGTGTCCACTGGTTCCTCGTGGGGATGAATGGTCCTTTCTTCTTGTTGTAGTAACCTAGCAAGTTCCCTCGGTACTTCACAATCTTCCTCACCTTCGTCTTCGGCTTGGTAGATTAGATTTTCAGAGTCAAAGAAAGCCATAGCAGAACTGTTACCCATGGGATCCCAAATGTATATAGACCTGCATTGTGAGTGTGAATGTGTGTAAGAGTATAACTATCTTTTAAAGAAATGAAAATGTAAAAAAGAAAAATAATAAGCACAAAGTTTGTATGCAAAAACGTCCAAGATTCATTGATGTCATATGGAAATGAGATAATAACCCTTACAAATGGACCATTGTGCCTTGGGTAAGACACAAGGTTTTTAAGAGTCTGAATTGTTTTAATATTACAGATCCAACCAAATGTAAAGACAAATTACTATGAGATAAAAGTGATCGGGATAAAATCTCTAGCCTCCAAGTTGTTGAGTCCTCCACTGACATTTGGGAAAATCCAATCCTCCAGATTGTGGTTGTTTTCATCATCCTCCATGGTGCTGACTTGGTGGTTGCTGATCTTCAAGGGTGGTCCTCCGGCACGAGCACGACGTACAGCCTTCTGGGCACCTGAAGTGAAACCCAGGCCAAATTTGTTAGATTTGTATGGGATATCTGGGAGTTGTCCCCAAATAGTGCACCCAACTTCTTCTATCACTGCCTTGGCATCCTTCAAATATGACATCCTTAGAGAAGGCCTTGTAATATTGGGAACTTGAGACAGCCTTGGTCACTGCCACATCTTGCAGAACTTCTTCAAAGTGTTGGAATGGAGTTTCAATAAATTCACCATCTAATTCCACATATCTGAAATAATTGAGATGGTTGACCATGTACTCTTCTTCTCCATGAACAATGATGATCTTCCCTTGGATGGGATATTTCAGCATTTGGTGCAACGTAGAAGTAACAGCGCCAGCATTGTAAATCAATGGTCGACCTAGCAAGCAGGAATATGAAGGGCGAATATCCATTAGATAAAAAGTTGATTTGAATGTTTGGGTTCCAACCTTTATGGGGATATCCACTTCCCCATGAACCATCCTTTTTCAGCCGTCGAAGGCCCTCACTACTATGTTGCTTGGTTTCAATGTCAATCCTTCGCAGTCAAGACTATCAAGAGCCTTTTTAGGCAACACATTCAGAGACGAGCCAGTGTCCACCAAAACATGAGCCAAGGTTGTGCCCCTACATTCAACTGAGACATGCAATGCCTCATTATACTTCCTTCCTCTTGGCGTTAAATCAGCACCCGAAAAACCTAGACCATTATCTGCAGTAAAGCTGGCTACGCAGTCTTGGAACTGATCGGCAGATGTTTCTTGGGGTACATGGGCAGTTTTGAGAAATTTTACTAAGGCTTTTGCATGAGCCTCGGAACATAGTAATAAAGCCAACATGGAAATTTTTTATGGAGTTTTCCCTAGTTGCTCGACTACATTGTAGTCTCTTCTTTTTATGATCTTTAGAATTTACTCCATATCTTTCCGGGAGGTCTCAGGGATAGCTAACGATTGTGCCTTCATCCGGACAGGCTCAATCAGAATACCTTTACCTTGAGTCTCGGTTGACTCGGTAGTAGGAATGTCAGTAGGAGTGATAACAAGGATTGTAACAGTTTTGTCAACAGGAGTATTAGCAGAGATGATTGTAGGACTGGGAATATCCATTGGAGGAGCGATAACAACAGGAATGATTACGGGTCCAGAAACTGCTTTTGGGGGAGCAATTTCTGGAGAGAATATCCTTCCATTTTGAGTAATCTTACTAGTCCCTGCAATATTACTGACATCGGAGTCAACTTTCTCGGAACTTGAATCTTCAGCAGCTGGCCAATTTTGCTTGATACCGTGGTAGTAAATATCCCCTCCATAATTCCATGGTACAGTTTTGTCTGACGAATACAGGATTGGTCCAGGCATTATAATTATCAAATGAGCTACTTTTGAAACTGATGTAATTCTAACGGGTCTTTTGGTGGAGACCCTGAAAGAATTAGCGGAAATGGTCACAGTGGAAACATCATTATAAGAAACAGTTGGAATTGAAGCCTTCTCGAACAAAATTTCCTTGTTGTCTATTAGGCACTGAACGCCTACTTTCAACAAAGGGCAGCTGGTTGGTGAGGATAAACAGAAATGACAGCTTTCATCACAGCCTGGGAATACACCGGCATTCAACAAGTTCTTTTTGATAGTCAAGAGTGGGGTCATAAGTTCATTAACTGAAGTAACAAACATATCTTCCTCAATGGCGTTGGTATTATGGCCATGTTTGGGCATAGAGGCAAAAATGAAATTGGGCTTCTCTGGCATATCAAATTGAATCTCTTTGGCTTCAAGGAGGTCTTGTACTTTGTTCTTCAGAGCCCAACAGTTGTTAGTGTCATGGCTGGGACTCTCAATGGTATGCACAACGGGCATTAGGATGATAGTGAGGAGAGGTTGTGTTAGGATTCTTTGGAGCTTCTTTCAAAGTAACTAGGTTGGAACTTAACAAATGTGGTAATACTTGAGATAGGTTTATGTTAATTCTGGTGAACTGTCTGACTGGTCTCTCCATTCTTGGTTGGATGTTTCTTTGCTGATCAGGCGCATGTTTAGGAATCATAACAGCCCCCACCATTGGACGGTGTTCGGCCCTATCTTGATTTCTCTAAGGATATACAGCAACCACTTCTTTCTTTCTGATGAATGGCTTCCTTACAGCAGTGGAGGATGCATCTTTTTGAATCTTTCCATTCTTTATCCAGGCTTCTACCCTTTCTCCAGTCAATATCAATTTAGTAAAACCTGCCGATGAACTCCCAATTAAGTGATTAAAGAAGGGACCGGACAAGGTACCCAAAAACATGTCTACCAAATTCTCTTTCAAATAGAGGAGGTTGAACTCTTCCAGCTAAATCCCTCCACTTTTACGCGTAGTCCTTGAAGCCTTCACTTGAAACCATGGTCATGCTTTGGAGTTGAGTACGGGTAGGCGCGAGATCAACATTGTATTGGTATTGTTTGTAAAAGGCAGCAGCAATATCTTCCCAGTTATGAACATTGGCTCTTTCTAACTGATAAAACCAATCAAGTTAAGTTCCAGACAGACTGTCTTGAAAGAAATGTACCCATAAATCCTTGTCGGTGGTATGAAGCTAGATTTTCCTCACGTAAGACCGGAGATGAATTTTGGGGCATGAGAATCCGTTATACTTGGCGAATACAGGTGCTTTGAATTTTGGAGGGATGACAATCCCAGATACTAAGCTCAACTCCTCAAAGTCCAATCCAGACACTTTTTGGATTTCCATTGCACTCAACCGTTCTTCTAGATGCTTATACTTGTCGTCGGCTGAAGGGTATTGTTCTTCGGAATAGTCCTCTTCTTACAGTTAAGAACAAATGTTGAAACTGTGCATTCTGAGCTTGGAGGTCCTTCACCATTTGCTCGAGATCCATCTTACTGAAATAAACAGTAAAAAGATGAGGAGACTTGTTGCAAGAAACCTGCTTATGTCATGATGAATGGGAAATGCATATGCAATGATTTCAAGGATTTTAAAGATTCAAATTTGTTTTAGACAAAAAGGAAACACACGTTATATTAATAAATGAAAGCTTGAGTACATCAATGCCTCTTTGGGAAAAATAATACAAAAAACTCTAAGATAAAAAGTTCGTACGCATCCTCTTTGGTGCAATGTAGGCATTCAGAGTCTGCTCCTCATGAAGTTGCTTAGTGAGTTCCAAAACCTTCTTCTCGCTAGCATAGAATTGGGCTTCGAAAATATATCGCTCCCCCTTGAGTTGTATTCAATCCCTTTGTAGGTCTTCAAGAGGGGTGGGTATGTCGGGATGTAGGATAGTGTATGGAACATCTCCTTCCATAACAGGCTTAATGATTACCAAGAGAATGGAAGGATAAGGCATCATAAGACTTTGAGCACGAGTTCGTACCCATTTGAGGTAAGGCTCAAGAGGGATGTAATTCTTGTGCACCAATGTCTTGCTATATACCTTGTTCAACATCCTCCAAGCTCGGATAAATCTCTGGCGAAGACCTTGATCGTCGTTCTCGTAGTCAAATACCAAACCTTGAATCAGCATCTCATGAGGGCCATCCCTTTAGGCATAACCAAACTGTTTTAAGGCTAAGCAAGGTTTGTAGGTGATACCTTCCCTAATGCCAAGTAAAGGGACATTAGGAAATTCTCCATAACGGTCAGCAATAGTAACATTCTCTATGGATCTGGAGCACCAATGAATGTCTAAATGTTTGAGCGTCATCAACCTTTGTGACCACCTTGAACCTTGCTCGTTCTTTAATACAGATTGGGGAAGATCCGAAATAAACCATCTTACCAGGAGAGGAGTATAACATATAAGTACACCTCTTTTCCTCAGTGCGAGTGTGAAAAGAATGCAGAATGTCCCCTAGCAATGTAGGTATCGGGTTGCGGGATATGAAGATTTTGAAAGTGTTCACATCTATGAGTTGGTCGGGATTTGGAAACAAAACCATCCCATAGATGAGGAGAGCCACAATTTCGTCAAAGGCTTGCAAATCCAAGGAATTCCAACAGTTTTGGGCTTTCTCGAACAAGAACTTTGCTAGGAAACCTTTAACACCACTCCTTGTTTCCCAATTGGTTATGACATCAGATGAGTGCAAGTGTAGAGATTGAGCAATCTCTTCTGGCTTTGGGTTTCTTTCTGTACCGTTGAAAGGTAGTTGATTGAGAATGGTAATCCTCAAGATTCGGGAGAATTCTTCCAAAGTAGGCACAAGTTAATAGTCGGGAAATGTGAAGCAATGGTGTAAGGGATCAAAGAACTGAAAGAGCACCTTCATCATGTCCTCATTTGTGTTGGAGGTGACCAAGTTGAGTAGGTGACCATGTCTCTCAGTGAATGGAGAGTTTTCAGGAATTCTTGAAGCTATCTCCTTAAGTTGTGGATGGATCCTTACAAGATTGACTTGAATAGTTTTCCTGGGAAGAGAATCCATATCCTACAAAATAGAACAAAGATAAATCAAAAAATCATTGAAATGGTTAGTGAATGTGTATGATGTTATGATGTTCATGATGTTCATGATGTTATGTACAAGTAATATATGTACAAACAAAGCAAACAAGTCCTTAGGTTTAGGCTTGCATGGAGTCTCATAGGTAAGTACCCTCTTGAAATTTAGTTGGCTCAAACCTGTCTTAGTAATAGTAATCGGGTTCTAAGGAGCTCAATATCACTGATTTGTTTCTTTGAGCATTGTCTCAGCACAAGCCTCTTTAATGGCGACTGATATATCTCAAAAAACTAAACCTCAATGAGTGTAGTATCGAGTATCTATCAACTTCGGACTGCACCAAAACCGGTCATCTCACTACGTCCTAAAGGCCAAGTTGGTCAAGTAAAGGTTCTAAAAGTTCATTAGTGATTCATGACATCACTCAGCGACCTTGTATTCTCCTTGATTAACTCAAGGGCTACCGGTACCCACAAATATGTCGCACTAATGTAGCTATTGCTTAGACCATGTCGGTATACCCCGCACAGTTTCCACAACGTATTTCTACTTACCTATAAGGTATCCCAAATCCAAGTAGAGGATTCAAACCCAAACAAAGAACCAAAATGTAAAGCATACAGGTCAAACAATGTAAAACAGTAAATGTGATCTAACCCTAAGGTAACCCCACTTTTAGAATTCTCCTCAGCAGAGTCGTCAGTTCTGTTATACGGTTGGAGAACTGACTTGAAGGTTTAGCGTTTGATCGCAAATGTTGCGGTTAGCAAGAGTCACCACCAACTTTTCTTTTATCCAAAAGGAAAGGTGAAAAAGCATAGGAAAGACCTTTGAGATTATTTCTTGAGTTCGGGGGGTAGATTATGAAAAGGGAAGGTATTAGCACCCTTTTCATCCATGGTTTTCCATGGAATCTTAGTTACTTGATATATCACTTGCTTTTGTTTGAAATTGTTCTTTGTGTGTTTTTGAAAGTATTTTGTAAAGAGGCCATTGTTTAGGAAATCTTTGTAATGATTCTCGTTCGTAAGAATGTATATAAAGATGTTGATCTTTTAAAAATGTTTTCAAGTTTGTAAGATGTTTTGAAAGTGTAGGTGCTTGTTTTGAAAATATCAAGGATGTTTTGTTTGAAATTGAGCAAGTAATTAGGAGCATTCTACCTACTCAAAAGTCTTTCTTGTTTATTTTCTTTTCCTTTGACATTGTTGTCTTACCATTGATTTGGTAAACAACCCTATCTTTGGATGTAAACGGGACGGGCGTGGGTCATCGTATAACCATGATTAGCAATGTTGCAAGGTATCTTAGCATTCTTTTTAGGGACTAAGATCATGTGAAAGGAAACATAGATAGCATCATCGAGGGACTATGATCTTGTATTTGCTTGTTTTTGCTAAGATATCTCACATGCGTAATATGGCCATTTTGTATAAGGCAACCAA
The DNA here is from genome assembly GCA_948472305.1 of Vicia faba. Taxonomy (NCBI): domain Eukaryota; kingdom Viridiplantae; phylum Streptophyta; class Magnoliopsida; order Fabales; family Fabaceae; genus Vicia; species Vicia faba. The sequence goes on from OX451736.1 coordinate 779,475,440, forward strand.
GTGGAATAAACCTAGGGGTTGTTTGTGTGCAAATGTATTGTTTTCATGCTTGATTTTGTCTTGAATTAGGGTTTTCTAAGTATTGGTTTTAGTCTTTCTATACAAATCCTAATTACTAACATGTTATATATAAAGCGATAAATTATGGAATTTAAAGTTACTACGCTATTACAATACTTGTGGGAGGGGGTGTACAAATTGAATGGGGATTGCAAGAATGTAAACCTAGTTAATCTATTACAACCATATTGAATTGGTACAAATATACAAGGAATTAAATGAATATAATGTACAAAATGAATAAATGTACAAAAATGCAAAATGTAAAGAAAATGGACCTTTGTTTGGTTTTCATGAGAAAAAAAGGGATTTGTTTTAACCTAATTAATTGAAGAAAATAATTAATTAAACTTAAATTTATTAATAAAATATTTTAAATAAAACCCTAAAATTTACTAATTGATTAAAAGAAAATAAGTTTGTAAGAAAAGTATTTTTTTTTTGGTATTTTTGTCTTGAAAATAATACATGGTGTTATAAAATATTTTTGGTCTTTTTTATATTAAAATAATATATTTTAATTGATGTAAAAGAAAATAAATAATAACCTAGTTCTAAATTAAATTTACAAGAATAATTAGTAAAATAAATAAAGTATAGTTAAATAAAATATTTTTTTGTGAGAAAAATAAAATAAGCTAAGTCAAAATATAATTATTTTTTTGTAATTTTTATGATTTTTTAATATTAGAAAATATATTAAGAAAATAAATAGAATAAAAAACGAAAATAAAATAAAATTGGACCAGGAGTGTATAACTGAAACAGGGAGGTTAGCTAGCAAAAAAAAAACAAAACAAAGCCCAAAGAGGCCCAACATCCTGCCAAAAAAAACAAAGTCAGAAAAGCAAAAAAAAGTGTAAAAAAAACAAAAGGGTACCACTGGGGCTCGAACCCAGGTCCCAAAGGTTACAGGCGTGTGCTTCTACCACTGGGGTGGCTATACATCCGTTAACATAAGCAAAACAATAAATATATGACACAAAACGCGCCCTGATGACTTCATCTTCAACCTCCAGCTAGACCAACTGTAACTTCTTCATTTATCATCAAAAATGAAAAATGTAAACATGAAACTTGTAGCAAATTTCCTCACAGTTTCAAAAATGTAAGGTATTAAAACTATAGATCAAAGATAAGCATGAATTTTATTGGCCCTAATTTGAACCCTAAAAATCTTAGAAACTTCAATCCTAAAATTCTCTAAACTTAAGAAAAATTAATGGAAACTATGAACATGGTTAGCTTTAGGGCAATGATATCTACATATTTTGTTCACAAATAAATCATTGATGATGCATGTATGAAGAGTTCAAAGTTAAGAAAACTTACCTCACAACTAGAAATTGTGTTTTGAGTTTGAGCTTGTTTCAAGTGATGGTGATGATCAGGTTGGCTTCCTTGAGGTCCCAAGAAGCGAATGCAATGATTAGCTTGAGCAATGGATGGTTGAAATTGTCTGGAGAAGTCAAAGTGCAGAGCTCTGTTTTTGAAAATGGAGGATGGTGTTAATGGTGTTAATGGTGTTACAGCTCTGTAACAGGGTGTGGGATCAACTCTATATAATATTTGGAAGCTTTAGAAACCAAAAGGCCAAGAAACGCACGAGTAGATTATGAGTTTCAAGTTTTTGGTCTGTTTGTGTGAAAATGGAGGTATGGAATGTGATTCTGAGTTCTAGGTATTTTCAGGGCATGAGCATTCGTGTGTTTGTGGCCAATGATTTGTGTATGTATAAACAAAAGTGTTTGAGAGCTTTGGACAATCAGAAGTACAAGTTTTTAGCTTTTGGCTAGGTTACTTGATTTTGAAGAAAAGTGGGAAACAAGTTTCAAGGGGAGGTACAAGCATGGGCTGGGTGATTGCAAGTGTCTAAACCAATTCTCATGAGTTATTGGACTTGTTTGATCAGAAAAGAACAAGTGTAAGGCTCAAGAACAAGTTTTGTGCAAAAAGTCACTTTATCAAAATGGTAATGTAACCTTTCTTTCAAAAATGGATATAAAGCATGTCCATGCATTGAATGCTTGAAGTGAGGCCTCTAACAGCTGTGTAAACCATTAATTATGGAGTGCCTAACAAGTTTTAGGCCTGCAAAGTAGTGTTTATGCAGCATAGTTTGAATTTTGAAATTGGTTCATCACAAAATGCCTTATAAATCAAGTGATAAAACCCTAACTTCATCTCTTCGATTCTCTACAACCCATCTTTGAATTGATTTTGAATATTCCCCTTGGAACTATATGAAAAAGTGCCATGAAGTTGGGTCAAAATCCTGACCAAATTAGGGAGAAATTTCACTAAGTGTTTTGTTTCATGACCACATGTTCATAAAATTATAACTTGAGATCCAAGAACTTTTGGAAGGAGTTGTGTAAAGAAAAGTTATAGATTTCATGGAGATCTACAACTTTCATGTTGTAAATTTCTCTTGAATCATCTTGCATCATGGTGAAAATTTGGCTCAAAGTTATGAAAAAATAAGAAATTTCCAACACTTAGAAAAATTTCTAAGTTTAGAAATTTTGACTTTTCAAAATGAAATCTTGACTTTTTGATTTCTTGGTGAATACGTTTCATATTTGACATGTTTTGATGAATTATGATCTTTGTCATTTGATTTTGACCAAAAAGTCAAAGTTTGACTTTTCAGTATACAGTTGACTTTTGATCAGTTGACTGAAAAATTCATCTGTCAATCCAATGGACTTGCAATGTTTTGAACCATGTTATTAGGTCAAAATGATGCAATTGTAATCTTGAGATCATGCCTTAAACCAATTGATCATTTACTAGGTCAAAATCAGAAATTGCCCTTTCTCAGTCAAAACCCTAATTATGACCATTTTGCCCTTTTGAAGATTTAATCAAATTTCTTGAGTAATTATGGTCCAAACTTGATGAAATGATACATATGATTTTAAAATGTTGATGTGGATCAAAAACTATGATGTTTGACTGTAAATTGGTCATGGTTGACTTTTTCCTCAATACAGTTGATTTTTAGGTTAACTGCTCAATTGACTGAGCAAAAATGTGATCCAAGGCTTGAAACTTGACATGAGCAATCTTGGGGGTCCATAATGATCCATGAAAGTCATATGGGACATTATAAGTTTAAAAATCCTTGTGCAAACTCAAACCCTAATTTTGGTCATCAATGCTTAAGGAGGTGTCTTGAGTTGATCAAACCCTAGTGCAGTCTTGGACCCAAGGAGATCTTGTGAGAAAATTATTGATAAGTGAGAGGGAAAATTTTGGGGTACAACAATCACCTTACAGCCAATCTTCGGTAACAACTATCAAGCTCAAGTGGTACTAATCAATCCAGTCAGATTCGGACAAGCAACAAAGAGATGAGACGCTCAAAGACATAAGGGCAATAGTAGAACAGGAACCCCTTGGGATTATTTCACATAGCTATTTTTATCTGTATACTATTTTTTATAGCTTTTATTCTTACGACGACATTCTCTTACTAGGATGTTCGTCTCCTTGTACAAAAATGCCTATTATAGGCACAATTTCTTCAAATTAATACAAAACTATCTCTTTGAAAGTGCAAAACTATTTGTTTTTATTTTTTCTGTTTTGTTTGCGAAAACGTCCAATGATTATTTTTGAACATATGCATTTGAATGTGATTACTGTTTACTAATACACGCATAAAAAGCAGAAAGACAATTACTACGGGCTTTAAGAAACAGGACAATGTGTAAATGCCCTCTACAAATCCCCACAAATACTTTCTCAAGTAGGTGCAGAGGAATCCTACTATAAAGTCACTGTCATATCCTTAGTGTGATACGGTGGTAGAACCAGCTGTTAATACTGGTTTGCATTTTTTGTTCGCAAATGTCGCGGTAAACAAGAGTCGCCACTGACTTTTATTTTATCCAATCAGGAAAAGGAAAAAGAACAGAAAAGACCTTTTTCGAGATGTTTCTGAGTACGGGGGGTAGATTATATAAAGGGAAGGTGTTAGCACCATTTCTATCTGTGGTTTTCCACGGGCTCTTAGGTACTTGCTCATTTTGAAATTGCTTGTGTGTGCTTGTTTTGAAAAGTTTTGTTTTACTTCATATTAACCCTTGTTTCTGTCCTTAAGAGTGTTACGAAGTTATTTTTGAAAACTTTGTTTGAAAAGTGTTGGTGTGAAAAAGTTTATTTGTTTGAGCAAGTACCTAGGAACTAATCTACCTACTCGAAAAAGGTCTGTTCGTTTTCATTTTAGACAATACTATCCCATTATTGAGAAATAGGTAGCATCGTCGTTGGAGTTTTTAGGGACATTCGAAGGGACATGTACGATCATAAAAGCAATGTTAGGAAACGTTAGTAATCATCCTAAAGCCTTAAAAATATTTTTCCGAGGCAACATCTGAATAGGTCATTTTAGATCTTTCAGGGCTAGAGGACAACCACTAACAAACCCTATACTTCATGATCGTTTACCGAAGGCAACCGGAGTGGAGTAAACCCTAAGAGTGAGCATGTGCGAGTGTAATTTTCAGTTTAATTTATCTTTGCACAATTAAGGTGATCTATTGTTTTAATTTTCAGTTAGTCTTTCCATACAATCCTATTAACATACATCTAAGTAGTTTATAGTTTGCGAAAATTAAAATGCGGGAAAGTTTAAAGGTCCTAGCTATTACAGGGCTTTTGCAGATACATAATTATTTTGACCAAAAATAAAGATGCGGAATTGAAACCCTAATTACTATTACAACCTCGAAACAGTTACAACAATAATAAAAGGAAATAAAAAATGTGCGCGACGAATTAAATGCGAGAACAATTAAAGAACCCTAAAAATTTAATTGAAAAAATATTTAGGTTATTATTTTTTGAGAAAAAATTAATTAGGTACAAAATTAAAACCCTAATTTCTAATTAATTTAAATTATGAAAAAAAAATTAAATTGCCCTAAATAATTAAACTAATTAATTAATTAAAGAAACAAAATACTTTTTATGAAAAAAATGATTTTTATGCTTTTTGATGATTTTTGATTAAATAAAAAAACATGATTTTGTGTTATTTTGTAAAAAATAAAATTATTAATGAAATAATAAAAATAGAAAAGAAAAGAATGGGCCTGTATTGCTGAAAAAAGGAGGTGTAAGTTGAATTTTGTAAGCCCATTATGCTCAGCCCAGTCCTAGCGTGTGATCCAGTGCTGGTCATGCCTGGAGAGTGTATCATGGTCATTGAGGTGTGGGACGATGGATCTATGATGATGATAATCCATTGGCTGGATGTTGTGGTGCATGGTGGACTCCTGGGACGTGTATGCACATGATTTGTTGGGACAAAGTTAGAAAACAAAGAAAATGCTGGGACCTGGGATCGAACCCAGGTCCTCTACATTTCCAAACACGCGCTTCACCATTGGGCCACCTGTTATATTTGTTATAATATTGAACTAAGAATAATATAAAACAATATGAGTTAGCATGTTACAAACACGCGTGAAATTTGAATCATCCACTCACTCCTTGCCACGCCACTGTCTTCTTCGTTGAGACCGTCGTCTTAGGCTAAGACTTTTACCTACAGACAAGTGTCTGTAGCCATAACCTGTTGTTGTACCTCAAAATTTGCCTTCTCATATTATCAAGATTTTCCTCACAAGACTTCTTGGACTCCAGACAGGATTAGGGTTTGCTCAGCTCAAGACCTCATCTTGCACTGATGACCTGAAATTAGGGTTTGAGTTTGCACAAGGAATTTTGGACCATCAATGCTTCATGTGACTTCCATACACCATCTTGGACCCCTAAGATTGCTCATACCAAGTTTCAAGCCTTGAATCACATTTTTGCCCAGTCAATTGGACAGTTGGCCTAAAAATCAACTGTATTAGGGAAAAAGTCAACCATGGCCAATTTATAGTCAAACTTCATAATTTTTGATCCACAACAACATTCTATGCTCCTATGTACCATTTGATCAAGTTTGGACCACAACTCCTCAAGAAATTTGATCAAATCATCAAAAGGGCAAAATGGTCAAAATTAGGGTTTTGACTGAGAAAGGGAAATTTTTTATTTTTAACCTAGCCATTGATCAATTATGTTCAAACATGATTTCAAGGACTAAATAGAATCATCTTAACCTAATCACATGGTTCAAAAGATCTCAAATGCATTGGATTGACAGATGAATTTTCCAGTCAACTGATCAAAAGTCAACTATGCACTGAAAAGTCAAACTTTGACTTTTTGGTCAAAATCAAATGCCAAGGGTCATAATTCATCAAGATATGTCAAAATGTGAAACTTGTTGACCAAGAAACCTAATTTTGAGAATTAGGGTTTTAATTTGAAATTTTTCATAACTTAGAATTTTTCTAAGTTATGGAAATTTCTTATTTTTTCCCAACTTTCCATAACTTTTTCATCATGATGCAATTGGATTCAAAGAAACTTCCAACATGAAAGTTGTATTCCTCCATGAAATATATAACTTTTATTCACAAAGTTTTCCCAAAAGATACTTGGATCTCAAGTTATGATTTTATGAATAGGAGTCCATAAACTTTTTAACTTAGTGAAATTTTGCCCTAGTTTAGGCAGGTTTTTGACCTAACTTCATGGTAATTTTTCACCTAGTTCCAAGATGTATCTCAAGTTGAATTTCAAATATGGATTGTAGATAATGTTACAAGCTTTCCAAAATGTCCAAGAACTCTCTAAGATCATTTATGGTTAGGGAGAATCGAAGAAATGAAAATTGCAATTTATCACTTTTGTGCAAGGCATTTTCACAATGTTACAAGTTGCAAATCAGTTTCAAACATGATTGTACTTGGTGTTACAGGTCCTAATCCTTTCTAAACTCCATAATTGAATGCTAACATATTGGATATTGGCTTTGTTCTGACCTATGGAGCTTTGCACAATGAATTAATCCAAAAATGGCATAAAGTGCATAATACCATTTTGATAAAGCATGCTTTTTGCAATTTTGTAATTCTTGAGCCATGGACCTGATCTTTGGTTGCAAGTAAGATCCACAAACATCAGAAAAATTTTACCAACTCTATGCAGTCCATAAGCTAGCAAGTACAAGCTTTTGCATTATCACTTCAAACTTTTCTTCAAAAGCAAGAAACTTGCAAAAGTCAAGGGATCTCATCCATCCGATAAAGGCAAGCCTTGGCTTCATTTCAAACAATCTCAGAACTTTTTCACAAGCAAGAAACACGAATTCACAACCTCCAAAACACACTAAAACACAAAAAACCCAAGTTCCTGCCCAAACAGGGCATTTTCTGCAGAACCTTTGCCAAAACAATATTTGCTCGTGCGTTTTGCTTTGAAACACTTCAAACACATTCCCTACATCACACCTAAACTATCCAGGCCCTTGTCTTGCAACTGTGTGCCATGTTTCAAGCTTCACCATTTTAATTTTGAAGGTTTGCAGGTTGACTCGTGCAACAAGATTCAAGCATCTACAAGGCAAGCTGAGCATTGGAGAAGCTTGAGGGAACTTCAAGGAAGCTCACAAGAACTTCAGGCCTCACTTAAAGTTCCCACATTTCCATATCCAAACTCAACTGAACAAGGTATTTGTCAAGTTTCTATCTCTCTATTTAGGCATCCTTAAGCTTAGGTTTGTGAAGCAAAGATGTAGTCCTTAACATGATTGAGTTGTACATATGCATAGTTTCCATTTTTATTAACTAAGCTAAGAGTATTTGGTTGTTGAACATGCTGAAAAAACTAGGTCAGAAATTAGGGTCATTAAAATTCTCCTTGATCTTTTAGAGTTAGGTCATGTTCTTTATATCACTGGAATCGTGAGATTATGAGCTACATTTGTCATGTTACAAGTTTTTGATTTTATGCAAAGAATAGCAAGAACGGGATTTAAACATAGAAGTGCGCGCGTTGTTGTCTGGAGGTCAGGGATGAAGCTGGCTGGGCCTGGCGCCTTGGGCTTGCTTCTTTTCACACCCCCCCATTTTGCTTTTGCACCCCCCCTGATTCATATTTTGTTATTTTTCATATTTTCTTGTTATTTTTATATTTTTGACTTTTATCATTTTTTTATGAACATTAAAAAATCCCAAAAATATTTTCTTAATTTTTTGCATTTTATTTTATTATTTTTATTATTTTTATGGCATAAAAATAGTTTATTAGGTTTAATAGAATTTATTTTCTTAAATAAACTTGTAAATAATAATAAAATACTTAATATTTTATTTTACATTTTATACACATAAAATATTATTTTCTCACATATTTTAATTTTTAATATTTATACATAATATTATTATTATTTTTCTTAAACAAAAATGGACAAGAATATTAGAAAACATATATTTTTCTTTAATAAAAAAATTACGGTTTCCCCTTTCAAAAATAATAACATTATTTTCTTATTTTTAGGACTTTGATAATATTATTTTCTCATACATAAAACAATTCCAAAACATTTTCTTGCATATTTACATTTTATTGCATATTTAAATAATTGTTTATTTATTTATTGTACAATAAATTCAATTGGGTTGTAATAGTAAATTAAGGTTTTATTTTGTGCAAATATCCCCATTCAAAACTTGTATCCCCCTCCCATAATATTGTTGTAATAACTTAGATTTACTTTATGCAATTTATCGCATTAAATGCATGTTTAGTAAATTAGGGTTTGTATGATAAGACAAAAATCAAACAAATAGCATGACCTAATTCAAGACAAACAAAATGCATGAAAAATGAAAACGCATTGCACATAAGCACCTCTAGGGTTTCACCCACTTGGTTGCCTAACCAAAATGGCCATGGTATACATGCTAGGTATCTTGGCAAAACAATACAAACAAAAAGATCATAGTCCCTCGATGACGTTAGACAAGGTTGCCTAAAAACAAATGATCTTGGTCCCTAAAACTTGTTAAGATACTTGGCACTATTGCTATCATGGTCATACGATGACCCACGCCTGTCCCGTTTAACATCCAAAGATAGGGTTGTCTACTAAAACAATAGTAGGTCAACAATGTCAAAGGAATAAAAATGTGTAGGAAATACTTTTGAGTATGGTAGATAACTCCTAGTTACTTGATCTCTTTCAAACAATCCTTGCTATTTTCAAAAACAAACACACGCACATTTCAAAACTGTGATCGGTGGAAATGAGAACTTACTGTTTTGGAATGCTGGTTCGCGTTTGCGTTTCGCAAAATGTCGCGGTAAGCAAGAGTTGCCACCGTCTTTTATTTTCTCCAACAAGGAAAGGACAAAAGCACAACAAAATTCCTTTTTGAGATGTTTCTCGGGTTCGGGAGGTAGATTATAGAAAGGGAAGGTGTTAGCACCCTTTCTATCCGTGGTTATCCACGGGCTCTTAGGTACTTGCTCACTGTGTTTTCAAAATGTTTTGCTTTTCTTGTGTTTGTGGGTTTTGAAAAAGTTTGTTTGAAAACTTTGATTTAACTCTTGTGCCTGTCCTCAAGAGTGTATGAAGTGTTGTTTTAAAAACTTTTGTTTGAAAAGTGTAGGTGCGAAAAGTTGTTTTTGTTTTGAAAGAGAAAGTATCTAGGAACCTCTACCTACTCAAAAGAAATTAAGCTGTGTAAATGTCCTTTAGACAGTGCTATCCCACTATTGAGGAGTAGGTAGCACCGTCGTTGGAGTTTTCGGGTCAATTCGATTAAGGGACATGTGGTCACTAAAGCAATGTTAGGACGCCTTAGCGGTAACCCTAATGTCTTAGATCATTTTTCCGAGGCAACTGTTTCGAGGCAACTTATGATCTTTGGACAAGAGGGCAACCTCTAAAACTTCCTATACTCAATGACCACGTTCGAGGCAACCAAGTGAGGCGTACCCTAGGAGTGGCATGTGCAAATGTGTCAATTTTAAGTTATGTTATCTTTGTACATGTTATGGTGAGTTACGGTTGATTTTAAGTTAAGATAGATCTTGTCATGCATAGCCTATTATTCATGCATCTAACAGTTAATAGTTGCGGAAATTAAATTTGCGGAAAGTAAATCTAAACTATTACAAGGCGTCGGGTATTTACATCGCCAAAAACAAACCCTTTAATTTAAATTGCGGAAAGTAAAATAAAGCGATAAATAATTAAAGTCCTAATTAAAATCTATTACATTCTGGGAAACAGATACAATAATATGATAAAATGGATCGCGTGCGGGAAAAAATTGAATCGGAGAGTTTTTAGGGTTTTGACCCTTTTTGAGAAAGAAGGAAGAAATTTTTGTTATTTTGCACTTAATTAAATTAATCCTAAACTAATTAATTAGTTAAATAAAAGAAAGATATTTTTTGAGTTTTTTATGTTTCAAGGAAATAAATAAAAGATGGTCAAAATTGTCAAGAAACCCTAATTCTACATTAGTTTTAGATTTATTGTGAAAATATTAAAATTAACCTAATTAACTAAATAAATTAATTATGTTAGTATTTATTTACAAAATAACTAATTAAATTTAATAAATAAAAATATTATATTTTTATGTTTTCTGAATTTATTAAAAAAAATGTTAATTGTTTTAGTTAGCAGTTAATTAAAAAAATTAATAAGAACAATTTAAATAAAAATAAAAGGAGAAGAAGAAAATAAACTCAGGGGGGTGCTGGCCCAATTTTGGAGGTGATTCTGGAATTTTCTGGCCCAACAATGCTTCCAGCCTGCTTTGACTTTCTGAATTAGCTATGCATGCGCTGACCAGGGAGTATGGTGATCATTCCATCTAGGCCATTGGATTTCAGTCTGAAGACAACTGGCGTGTTGAGATTTGAGATGTATGGTATACCACCTTTTGAAAGCTGCATGTGAACACATAAAGAAAAAATGGAATAAGTGTTTTGGGGGACCTGGGATTCGAACCCAGGTCCCAGCGCTCATTGGACGTTCACTCAACCACTCCACCAACCTGCCTCAATTGATATTGGAATAATAAGTATTCATTATATATGCAAACCAATCAATATGCTGAAATTATAAAAAACAAACGCGCGCTTTTCAAATTAACCAATGGGACACCAACACCTCATCATCTTCTTCGTTTGTACCTGCATATTCAGAATCAGATAGCGGGGGTTTTTAACCTCCACTATCTAGCTGCACGAAAAATAACTATTAGAGATCTAGCAAGCATAAATATTTTGCGAGGGGTGGTTCTTGTTCGTCTTGGCCTAACGATTTCAACCATGTGTCTTATGAGTCCTAATTTTTTCTGGTTCATAAAGCCCCAATTTAAAGCTCAAGAACCCTAAAAATTCAGTTATGGCATTCTTCGATTCAGGGCGTTTCAGTTCAATTCAATTATACCATTAGCTTCGTATGGTTCAGTGGTTCTGTAGATGACGATTCTTTGAGCTTTAGTGTCTGAGTTTGATTGCAAAACACTCTTGAGAACTCCTGCAAGGTGTTTGAATGAATAGCACGCCTTGAATTGGCCTGGAATGCAAGAACAGATTTTCAATTTTCTTGGAATTTCTTCAATTTGGACAGGGTGGTTTTTGCAGCTTTTTCACGTTCATTAGGTCAGGGTTAGCTTGCTTGCATATAAAGGAAACAAATTAGGTCAAAAAGTTGGGTCAATATCCATTGCATTGATGATTGAATCCTTGATTGAAAAATCAAATATCCTTGATTTTCATGATTGAACAAACTTGCCAAAAATTGGATTTTCTGTATCTTTGACTTGTGCACGAATTTGCCAGCATGTATAGGTCATATTTGCTTCACAAAAAGATTTAAAAATCAAATCTTGTATTTTCTTATGATTTAAATCAATTAAATGGATTAATATTAATTAAAAATCCAATTAATTAATAAAAATAAGAAAATAAATCCCATTAAGCTTGGTGGGTCGTGCATAGGTCATGGGTGAAGTTTCAAGAAAAGATTTGAGGCCCATTAGCAAAAAGAAGGTGTTTTGAGCAAAGTTGACTTTTGCAAATTCATAAAAATTTCCCAACTTCTCCAATGCACAACTTGCTCAATTTTGATCATATGACCATGTTCTTTGACATTTTGGAAATCTCTTGAAGTCCTCTAACCAATGCCTTTGGTCCCATGTCATTTGGATTTACCAATCTCATGTTATGGCCGTTGACTCAAAGTGTACTTTTGTTGACTTTTGAAATTGACCTATAATGTCAAGATTGTTAACTTCTTATGAGAGCATTTCTTGAACTTGGAGTGTGAAGATGGATTGTAGGAAATTGCATCCCCTTCAAAATGAGAATTGGATGGAATTTTTCTGACAAACCATGAAAAAGTTATGCCCTGGTCAAGATACAGTTGACTTTTCTACTATCCAAAAATAGTAACTTTTTGCATCTTGATGATTTTTGAGCTATTCTTGTGGAATCATGATCAAGACTTGATCAAATGATGATTGTGAACTCAAAATAAGATGTTGACCAAAAATTCGTACTTTTGACTGCAAAATGACCATTTTGCCCTTGCAGTTGACTGTGGATCAAATGGAGCTTTTGACTATGCAAATTGGCACTGTAAGTCTTGAAACTTGGCATGTAGATGCTTGAGAATGTATATAGGCCTATGAGACTTGATTGAACCATTGAAAAACTCAAATTCCTTGAAAGAACCAAAACCCTAATTTCAGTTGTCTTAGGAAGTGGTTTGACTGTTCAGTCCTTGAGTAATCTTGAGCAATTTGAGGATCATTCTTGACAAATCCTGAGGAATATGGGAGGGCAAATTTTGGGGTACAACAAAAACATTTCCAAACAACTTTCAAAACATTGAAACATTTTTCAAAAGACAAACATCTTTGTATACATTCTTACAAACAAGAATCATTACAAAGATTGCCTAAACAAAGGCCTCTTTTAAAAATACTTTCAAAACCACACAAAGCACCATTTCAAACAATTGAAAAAGCAAAGCAAGTGATCTAAAACAAGTAACTAAGAGCCCATGGAAAACCATGGATGAAAAGGGTGCTAGCACCTTCCCTTTTCATAATCTACCCCCCGAACCCAAAAACAATCTCAAAGGTCATTCCTGTGCTTTTTTACCTTTCCTTTTGGATAAAATAAAAGTCGGTGGCGACTCTTGCTAAAGCGCAACATTTGTGAACACAAACGCAAAACCTAAAGTTAGTTCTTCCACCGCATCACAGATATGGCGACTCTGTTGGGGATAATCCTAAAAGTGGGGTTACCTTAGGGTTTAGATCACCTTTACATGCTTATCTTTCTTTACTTGTATGCTTTACATTTTGGTTCTATTGTTTGGGTTTGAATCCTCTACCCGGATTTGGGAAACATTCATAGGTAAATAGCAATACGTTGTGGAAACTGTGCAGGGTATACCGACATGGTCTAAGCAATAGCTATATTAGTACGACATATTTGTGGGTACCGGTAGCCTTTGAGTCAATTAAAGAGAATACGGAGCCGCTGAGTGATGTCATGAAGCACTAATGCACTTTTAGAACATTTACTTGACCAACTTGGCCTTTTAGGATGTAGTGAGATGACCGGCTTTGGTGCAGTCCGAAGTTGGTAGATACTCGATACTACACTCATTGAGGGTTGGTTCCTTGGAATATTTTGGTCGCCAGTAAAGAGGCTGAATTGAAATAATGAACAAGGAAACAATCCAGTGATATTGAGCTCCTTAGAACCCGGTTACTATTTCTAGGACAGGTTGAGCCAACTAAACTTCAATAGGGTACTTACCTATGAAACCCCATGCAAGCCTAAACTAGGAACTTGTGTTATTTGCTTGTACATATATACTTGTGCATAACATCATGGACATCATGAAGCATCACATGCATCAACTAACCATTTCTAGGATTTTGGATTTTCATCTTTGTTCCTGTTTTATAGGTTATGGATTCACTTCGCAGGAAAACTATCCAAGTCAACCTTGTAAGAATTCCTCCACAACTCAAGGAGCTAGCTTCAAGGATTCCTGAGAATTCTCCATTCACCGAGAGACATGGCCGTCTTCTCAACTTGGTCACCACCAACACTGAGGAGGATATGCTGAAAGTTCTCTTCCAGTTCTTTGACCCTTTGCATCATTGCTTCACATTTCCTGACTACCAACTTGTGCCTACTTTGGAGGAATTTTCTCAACTCTTGAGGATTCCTATTGTCAATCAACTACCCTTCAACGGTACGGAAAGAGATCCAAAGCCAGAAGAGATTGCTCAAGCCTTACACTTGCACTCCTCTGATGTCACAACACATTGGGAAACTAGAAGTGGTGTCAAAGGCTTCTTGTCAAAGTTCTTGTTTGAGAAGGCCCAAAGCTGCTGGAATTCTTTGGACTTACAAGCTTTTGAGGAGATTGTAGTTCTTCTCATCTATGGGATGGTCTTGTTCCCTAATCCTGACCAACTCATAGATGTCAGTGCTGTCAAAATCTTCATGGCTCGCAACCCGGTGCCTACATTGCTTGGGGATATCCTTCACTCTTTTCACATTCGTACAATGAGGAAAAGAGGTGTTCTCATGTGTTGCACTCCTCTACTAGCAAGATGGTTTATTTCTCATCTTCCCCAATCAGTTTTGAAGAATGAGCAGGGTTTGAGGTGGTCACAACGGTTGATGACCCTTACACATTCAGATATCCATTGGTGTTCTTGATCAAAAGAGAATGTTATCATTATTGACCGTTGTGGGGAATTCCCTAATGTCCCTCTACTAGGCATTAGGGGAGGCATCACCTACAACCCTTGCTTGGCTCTGAGACAGTTTGGTTATGCCCGAAGGGATGGCCCACATGACATGCTGATTCAAGGTTTGGTTTTCAACTTCGACAACGACAACCAAGGACTCCGACAAAGGTTCATCCGAGCTTGGAGAATGCCCAACAAGGTGGACAGTAAGACCTTGGGACACAAGAATTCCATCCCTCTTGAGCCTTACCTCAAGTGGGTACGAACTCGCGCCCAAAGTCTTATGATCCCTTACCCCTACATTCTCCATGTGATTATAAAGCCTGTTATAGAGGGAGAGGTTCCATACACCCTCCTACATCCTGACATGCCAACATCACTCGAAGATCTGCAAAGGAGTTGGATACAACTCAAGGGAGAGCGCGATACTTTCGAAGCCCAATTCTACACAAGCGGGAAGAAGGTTTTGGAACTCACTCGTCAACTTCACGAAGAGCAGACTCTCAACACCTACATTGCACCAAAAAGGATGCGCAACATCTTTTTACCTTAGAATTTTGTATTATTTTGCCCATGGGGCATTTATGTACTAACAAATTCTATCTTATTAATATGACGTGTGTTCCTTTTTTTGTTTAAAACAAATTTGAATTTCAGAATCCTTGAATGCATTACATGAATACATATCATTCATCATATGCATAAACAGGTCTTCACACCAAGTTTCCTCATCTATCTGCTGTTTAGTTCAGCAAGATGGATATTGAACAAACGGTCAAAGATTTGTAAGCTCAAAATTCACAATTTCAACAGCTACTCCTGACCTTGGCCAAGGGGCAGGAGGAGCTCAAGACTCTACTAGAGAAGGAAAAAGAGAAAAAGAAGAAAAAGAGAACTGGTGTGGCTATCTTGGGCAGAAGGTTTGAAGGATAAGCCAGACGGACTTTGGATTTCCCGTCAACATCTGAAGAGGGGGAAGGAAAAGGTAAAGGAACTACAGTGCCATCTGAATCTGAAGCTGAAGAAGATGAGGATGAGGACTATTCTGAACAGCAGTACCCTCCGGCCGATGACAAATACAAGAACTTGGAAGAATGTCTAGCTGTCATGGAGATACAGAGAGTGCCTGGGCTGGACTTTGAAGAGTTAGGACTGGTATCTGGAATTGTAATCCCTCCTAAATTTAAAGTACCTCTGTTTTCTAAGTATGATGGGGTGTCTTGCCCAAAAATGCACCTACAATCTTATGTCAGAAAAATTCAACCAGATTCTTCTGACAAAGACCTGTGGGTCCATTTTTTCCAGGACAGTCTTTCGGGAACGCAGCTGGATTGGTTTTACCAGTTGGAGAGGTCTGATGTGCATAATTGGGAAGATTTGGCGGCCGCATTCTATAAATAGTATCAATATAATTCCGACTTGGCGCCAACCCGTACTCAGCTACAGAGTATGGCCATGGCTACCAACGAGGGTTTCAAAGACTACGCCCAAAAATGGAGGGACTTAGCTGGAAGGGTGCAACCACCATTATCTGAAAGAGAACTAGTGGACATGTTCTTGGGGACTCTGTCATGTCTTTTCTTTAATCACCTGATTGGAAGCTCCTCTGCAGGTTTCCTTGAGTTGATTCTAACTGGCGAGAGGGTGGAAGCCGGTATTAGAAGCGGGAAAATTCAGAAAGATACATCTACCTCTGCTGCTGCAAAAAAGCCATTCACCGGAAAGAAGAAGTTGTCTGCTGTCTATGCCCAGAGAAATCAGGGAAGAATTGAAACACGACCAATTGTGGGGGTCGTGATGATTCAAAAGTCTGCGTCAGACCAACCGAGAAACAATCAGCCAAGAAATGATCAGCCGTGGAATAACCAGTAAAGGGTGGAAAGGCCTGTAAGGCAATTCACCAAGATAAACATGACTCCTTCTCAAGTCTTACCACACCTCTTGAAGTTAAACCTGGCCATGTTGAAGGAGGCCCCTAAAAACCCTAACACTACCTCTCCATATTACCATCCCAACGCCAGATGCGCGTACCACTCAGAAAGTCCAGGGCACGACACCAACAACTGTTGGGCCCTGAAGAATAAGATACAAGATCTGATTGACGCCAAGGAAGTTGAATTCGAAGCTCCTGAAAAGCAGAATGTAATCTCCACCCCGATTCCTAGGCATGGGCACAATGACAATGCTATGGAAGAAGATCTGTTTGTTTCTGCTATAGATGAATTGTCAACTCCTCTCCTAACCATCAAGTTGAATTTATTGAAGGTGGGGGTGTTCCCAGGATGTGACCATACTTGCCTGTCCTCTCCATTTGATTGTCCTCTTTTGAAGAAAAGAATCCAACAATTGATTGATAACAAGGAAATTTTGTTTGAGAAAGCTCCCATCTCACCCATTCCAGTTCCAGAAGTTTCAATAATAACCATATACGTCAATCCTTCCAGGGCTCCTAAAAAACCCGTTAGGATTACATCCGCTCTTATGACTACTCCGTTAAAGATAACAATGTAAGGGCCAACCCCTTACAAAACCGATAAAATGGTACCATGGAACTATGGTGGAGAAATCTATTACCATGGTGTCAAATAGATTGAACAGACCATTGAAGAAGAAAGCTTTGAGGAGGATAATCCTGACATCAGTAACATTGCTGGAAAAAGCAAAATTACTCGTAGTGGGAGAATCTCTTCTCCAGAGATTGCTCCTCCAATAAAAGTCTTTGGACCCGCGGCCATCCCGAAGATTACCCCTGTGATTGTACCTACAAGTGTACCCGCCAGCAATGACAATGCAATTCCCATCCCTGTTTCCGATGCTGGGAAAAAAGGAAAGAATGTTCAAGAGGAACTTGTCTTGACGAAGGCTCAGTTATTAGTCATTCCTGAAACATCCCAGAAAGAGGTGGAAGAGATTCTGAGGATTATTAAGAAAAGTGATTTTAATGTTGTTGAAGAACTGGGGCAGACCCCCTCCAAAATATCTATGTTAGCCTTGTTGATGTGCTCTGAGGCACATGCTAAAGCTTTGGTCAAGTTTTTGAAGACGGCCCACGTGCCACAAGAAACCTCTGCTGATCAATTCCAAGAGTGTGTGGCCAGTTTAACAGCTGACAATGGCCTGGGGTTTTCCAATGCAGACTTGACCTCCAAAGGGAGAAAACATAATGATGCACTACATGTCTCGGTGGAGTGTAGGGGAACCACCCTAGCTCACGTATTGGTTGATACTGGGTCGTCTCTAAATGTCTTGCCGAAGAAAGCCTTGGATAGACTGGATTATGAAGGCTTAACCCTGAAACCCAACAACATCATTATCAGAGCCTTTGACGGTTCTAAGAGGATGGTCCATGGAGAGGTGGACATCCCGATCAAGGTGGGTACCCAGACGTTCAATTCAACATTTTATGTGATGGACATCCGTCCTTCCTATTCTTGATTGTTAGGAAGACCTTGGATCTACCATGCCGGAGCTGTCACTTCTACTCTGCATCAAAACCTCAAGTACCCTGTCCAGGGGAAAATTATAATTGTTCATGGCGAAGAGGAATACATGATCAGTCATCTGAACTCCTTCCGTTATGTGGAGTTAGATGGCGAATTCATAGAGACCCCTTTCCAACACTTTGAGGAAGTTTCTGAAGAAATAGCGGCGACCAAAGTAGTGTCCTCAACTCCTGTGATCACAAGACCTCCGCCTCGGATGTCTTCTCTCAAGGATGCTAGGGCCGTAGTGGAAGAAGGTGGATCGATAATCTGGGGGCAGCTTCCCGACTTTCCTTTCAAATCAGACAAATTCGGCTTAGGGTTTACTTCGGCTAGTCAGAAAGTTATGCGTCGCTCCCGTGCCGGAGGGCCGCCTGTGAAGATCAGCCACCGAGGGGTTAATGTGCTAGAGGACAGTGAAGAAGAGGGCAGCTTGGAAGACTAGATTTTTCCTACTGTTGACGGAGGGTTGTGCAACTGGGAAGCAAAAGACTTTGTTCCGATTACTTTCATAAATTAGTAATTTATCTTTTCCATTTATGTTGGATCTGTAATAATTCACAAACAATTCATACTTTTTCAACCATGTGTCTTACCCGAGGCACATAGGTCCATTTGTAAGGGTTCTTATTTCATTTCATATGTCATTTTAATGAATCATGGACGCTTTTCATATTTAAACACTTTGTGCTCATTGTCTTTCTTTTACATTTGTTGTTTTAAGATGGCTATCCCTTACACACACCCACACTCGCAAATGCAGGTACCCTTCCATTCCGGATCCCATGGGTAATGATACTGCTATAGCCTTTAGTGACTCTGAAGATCTGATCAACCAAGCCGAATACGAAGGTGAGGAAGATTGTGAGGTGCCAGGGGAATTGGCCAGACTTCTACAGCAAGAGGAAAGAGCAATTCAGCCTCATGAGGAACAGTTGGATACGATCAACTTGGGTACTGAGGATGACAAAAAGGAAATCAAGATAGGTGTCAATCTAGAGTCGAGTGTCAAGGAGCGCCTAATTCAGCTACTGCATGATTATGTTGAGATCTTTTCCTGGTCATACAAAGACATGTCGGGACTTGATACAGACATTGTGGTACACCGTCTCCCCACAAGAGAAGATTGTCCACCAGTTAAGCAAAAGGTCCGCCGTATGAGGCCTGACATGTCAGAGAAGATCAAAGCAGAAGTTATGAAGCAATTCAATGCTGGATTTCTGGTTGTTACTTCCTACCCACAATGGATTGCTAACATTGTGCCCGTGCCTAAGAAGGACGGAAAAGTCAGAATGTGCGTGGATTACAGAGACTTAAACAGGGCCAGCCCTAAAGATGACTTTCCACTTCCGCATATTGACATCTTGGTTTACAACACGACTTAGCACAAAGTATTTTCTTTCATGGATGGATTCTCGGGCTATAACCAGATCAAAATGGCACTTGAGGACATGGAGAAAACTACTTTTGTCACACAATGGGGTACGTTCTGCTGCAAAGTGATGCCATTCGGACTGAAGAATGTCGGGGCAACCTATCAACGCGCCGTGGTAGCTTTGTTTCATGATATGATACATCATGAGATAGATGTCGACGTGGATGACATGATAGCCCGATCACAAACTGAAGAAGAACACCTTGATCACTTGCAAAAGCTGTTTGTCAGGTTGAAGGAGTACAAGTTCAGATTGAATCCAAACAAGTGTACATTCAGAGTCCGATCCGGTAAACTCTTGGGTTTCATTGTCAACAACAAAGGCGTCGAGGTTGATCCTACAAAGTCAAAGCTATACAAGAAATGCCAGCTCCTCGCACTGAGAAGGAGGTCTGAGGTTTCTTGGGACGCCTAAACTACATTGCAAGGTTCATTTCTCACCTAACATCTACTTGTGAACCAATCTTCAAGCTGTTGAAGAAAGATCAGGTAGTTAAATGGAATGATGACTGTCAATTTGCTTTCGATAAAATCAAGGAGTATTTGCTAGAACCTCCTATCTTGATGCCACCCGTCGAAGGAAGACCGATAATCATGTATCTGACTGTCTTAGAAAATTCAATGGGGTGCATATTGGGCCAGTATAACGAGTCTGGCCGAAAAGAGCATGCTATTTATTACCTTAGCAAAAAATTTACCGATTGTGAGACCCGATTCTCACTGCTTGAGAAAACTTGTTGCGCTTTTGTATGTACTGCTCGCCGGCTAAGGCTGTACATGTTGACTCATACCACTTTGTTGATATCTAAGATGGATTCGGTCAAGTGCATCTTTGAGAAGCCTACTCTATCTGGAAGAATAGCTAGATGGAAGATGATCCTAACGGAATATGACATATAGTACACGACCCAAAAAGCTATAAAGGGGAGTGTGCTAGCTGACCATCTGGCTCATCAAGCTGTCGAAGATTACCAATCCATGAGGTTTGACTTCCCTGACGAGGACATCATGACATTGGGCAACATTGAGGATTTCAGACTATACGACGGACCTGAACAAGGATCCTGGTGGACCCTGTACTTTGATGGGGCCTCGAATGCACTTGGCAACAGTATCGAAGCGATACTCATCTCTCTAGAAGGTTGCCATACACCTTTCATTGCCATACTTTGCTTTAACTGTACGAACAACATGGCAGAGTATGAAGCTTGCATCTTTGGACTCAAGGCCGACATAGACTTGGGAATCAAATCTTTGATTGTATTTAGGGACTCAGCTTTGGTCATCAGTCAGATCAAAGGAGAGTGGGATACTAAACATCCAAACCTCATCCCTTACAAAGAACATGTCTTGGCATTGTTACCACATTTCGAGCAGATCACCTTCAAGCACTTCCCGCGAGAAGAAAATCAACTAGCAGATTCTCTAGCTACAATGTCATCCATGTTTAAACTTAACTGGGATAATGAGGCTCTCCAAATCACCATTGAACGGATGGACGAACCTGCACATTGTCACGAGACTAATACCGAAGAAGTAGTGGACCAGCCGTGGTTTCATGAAGTCAAAAGGTATCTCGAGGCTCAGGAATACCCTGAAGGAGCTTCAGTCAATGACAAAAAGTTCTTAAGGATATTCTCGGCAAAGTTCTTCTTAAGCAATGGCATCTTATACAAGCGCAATCATGATTCTATTCTTCTCTGTTGTGTGGACAAAGCTGGAGCTGAAAAGATCATGGCCGAATTGCATGAAGGTACCTTCGGCACTCACTCTAGCGGGCATACGATGGCTAAGAAGATTCTACGGGCAGGCTATTACTGGTCTACCATGGAAGCTGACTGCTATCAACACTCCATCACTTGTCACAAATGTCAAATCTATGCAGAGAAGGTGCACGTGCCTCCTGTTCCTCTAAATGTATTAACAGCTCCTAGTCCATTCGCTATGTGGGGAATCGACATGATTGGAGAGATCAAGCCTACAGCATCTAATAGACACCGCTTCATTCTGGTGGCCATTGACTACTTCACCAAGTGGGTTGAAGCAACTTCCTTCGCATCCGTTACTAAGAATGTGGTTGCGCGCTTCATCAAACAGAACCTTATTTTCCGGTACGGTATCCTCGAAAGGATTATCACTGATAAAGGTACAAACCTTAACAATACTATGATCACCGCTTTGTGCGAGCAGTTCAAGATTCAACATCACAATTCATCTCCCTACCGGCCGAAGATGAATGGTGCAGTCGAAGCTGCAAACAAAAATATCAAGAAGATCATACAAAAGATGACAGTCACCTACAAGGACTGGCATGAAATGTTATCGTTTGCTCTCCACGGGTACCGTACCATGGCTCGCACATCAACTGGGGCAACACCTTATTCCTTGGTATATGGCATGGAAGTTGTTTTACCTATCGAGGTTCAGATTCCCTCCTTGAGAATCATGAAAGATGCTGGTTTGAGTGAAGACGATTGGATTCAGACCCGACTTGATCAGTTGAACTTAATTGACGAGAAAAGACTTAATGTTGTTTTCCACAGTCAGACGTATCAAAAACGAATGATCAAGGCTTTCAACAAGAAAGTCAGACGCAAGACACATCGAGTCGGGGATCTGGTAATCAAGCATATTATCTTGCCACAAAGTGATCCCAGGGGAAAATGGACTCCTACCTACGAAGGACCATTTGTAATCAAGAACATCTTTTCTGGTGGGGCAATGATCTTAACCACCATGGACGGCGACGACCTGCCGCACCCTGCGAACACAGACATAGTCAAAAGATACTACGCATAAGTGACCCGCTAGGTTGACACACCTAGGCAAAACAAGGACATCCCGGTGAATCAAAAACCCGAAAGGGAGGTTCAGGAAAAAATTAGGGATAAATAAAAAAATTTGTACACCTGGCAAGTTGAAAACCCGAAAGGGCGACTTGGGCAAAAAAGGGTTTCCCGGTGGATCGAAAACCAGAAAGGGCGGTCCAGGAAAAAGTTAGGGAATTAAAGCGTATGACTATGTCTCGTCGAATCACTTTAAGGACAATCTCTTCACAAACAAGCTCTGAGCTTCTGATCAATCCAATCATCTTCGGACAAAGCAACGGATGGACAAGATATTCGGAGATACAAAGGCTATAGCAGAATGGGAACCCCATGGGATTTTTACACACATAGCTATCTTTCTTTGTATAAAATTTTCTTACTTTTATGATACCATCCTCTTACTAGGATGTATGTCTCCTTTGTACAAAACACTTATTCAAAGTTAATACAAAGATATCCCTTTCAAAGTACAGAAAACTATTTTCCTTTTTCTTTTACACTTGTGTTTTTATTTGCAAAAACGTCCAATGATTCATTGATGAACATATGCATTTGAACATAATTATTGTTTACAAATAAACAGGATGGAAAAGAACAATTACTGACAGACTAAAAGGATAGGAAAACGTCTTTAGGCTATTCCAGGAGCAATCCCTACAGTACACCATTTAGATCCTCAGCGGAGCTAAAACCTTGAAATACATATCCCCAGCGGAGTTATAATTTCAAACCCTTAATTCCCATCAGAGTTAAAACTTCAAACTCCCAATCCCCAGCAGAGCCAAAACTTTGAGTTACAGATCCCCAGCGGAGCTGAAACCTTCATCCCTAGTCGAGTCAAGACTTCAATCCCCAACAGAAACCATCCAGTTTCCCCAGCAAGTCATCTTGAAGCCTGGAAATCAACCAGATAACAATTAACCTTTGTCTCTCCCCAACCTGGGATATTCCCCAGTAAGAGTGGCAGACGACCGAAATTCCTGAACCTACTCCAAGCAGTAAACTCTTCCCCACAAAGTTTTTACTCCCCAACAGAATGAAGATTCTCATTCCCCAGAAAAGTTGCCAGGGTCTTCATTACTCCCCAGTGAAGTCACCAAAGTTTTAATTTACTCCTCAACAGAATGAAGATTCTCATTCTTAATTCCCCGTAGAAATCATCAGAGTTTTCCCTATTCCCCAACCGAGTAAGGATTCCCATTGTGTAATCCCCAATAGAGGTCATCAAATTCTCTGGATTCCCCCAAACAGATTTCTCAAGCAGTTAGGCATTACTCTCACAACAGATTTTGTCAATACTCCAACTTCAAGACATGAAGGATCCTCATATCTCCACAGAAGTTGTCAATCCCCAACAGTCACCAAGTATTTCTAATCCTCAGCAATCAAAGATTTTGAATCTCCAGCAGCGGTCAAGGATTTATTTTTCCCCGGCAGCAGTTAAGGGTTTTTATTATCCCCAGCTATCAAGGATTTATTTTCCTCTGCAATACAGCAAACTAGCTTACATGCGCATACATTACATCCATATATCATAAAACACATTTATTGCATCATACATTTCATGCAACATAACTCTGTGTTTCAGCTAACATTTTACTCTTTTCAGGATAAGATTAACAGCTATCATTAACAATATTCAAATATTTCAGATACAATAAAGATACGCTCCAGACACAGAAGTCATTATATTACTCATTCAGAATTCAAGGTCAAGATACAGTTCAGATACACTCTAGACACGGAAGTCATTCTGTCACTTATTCAGATTTCAGATACAGTTTAGAGACGCTCCATACACGAATGTTATTCTATTGCTTATTCAGATTTCAACCATCATATACAGATTAGATACGCTCCAGACACGGAAGCCATTCTATTTCTCATTCAGATTCAACTATCAATTTCAAAGTTTAGATACACTCCAGACACGGAAGTCATTCTGTCACTTATTCAATTTCAAAGTTCAGATACACTCCAGACACGGAAGTCATTATGTCACTTATTCAAATTAAAAGTTCATATACACTCCAGACACGGAAGTCATTCTGTCACTTATTCAAATTCAAGTTTAGATACGCTCCAAACGCGGTTGCCATTCTGTCCCTTATTCTGATTTTCCCCAGCTCAGAGATGCTCCAGACACGAATGTTATTCTATTGCTTATTCAGATTCAACATTCAGATACAGCTTGGATATGCTCCAGATACGGATGCTATTCCATTGCTCATTCAGATTCAGTCCCCAGATACAGTTCAGATACGTTTCAGACGCGGATACCATTCTGATACTTATTCTCCTGACTTACAACTCAGTAAACATTCTTGGATAGCATATTTAAGCCCATATCCAATAAGATTCTATAACATCTCCAAATGTCATCTTTAATCCCATTTCCTCAACTACATTTTGACGAGTGCAAATTTACGGGCACTCTAGTGTCCAATCATCTTTTACCTTCGAGTCACGAACGACAAACTCGCCAATCTGAATCTTCAGGTTCAAGAAGATTGAACAGGGGCAGCTGTTGTACCCCAAAATTTTCCCTCTCATATTATCAAGATTTTCCTCACAAGACTTCTTGGACTCCAGACAGGATTAGGGTTTGCTCAGCTCAAGACCTCATCTTGCACTGATGACCTGAAATTAGGGTTTGAGTTTGCACAAGGAATTTTGGACCATCAATGCTTCATGTGACTTCCATACACCATCTTGGACCCCTAATATTTATCATACCAAGTTTCAAGCCTTGAATCACATTTTTGCCCAGTCAATTGGACAGTTGACCTAAAAATCAGTTGTATTGGGGAAAAAGTCAACCATGGCCAATTTACAGTCAAACTTCATAATTTTTGATCCACAACAAAATTATAGGCTCCTATGTACCATTTGATCAATTTTGGACCATAACTCCTCAAGAAATTTGATCAAATCATCAAAAGGGCAAAATGGTCAAAATTAGGGTTTTGACTGAGAAAGGGAAATTTCTGATTTTTAACCAAGACATTGATCAATTGGGTTCAAACATGATTTCAATGACTCAATAGCATCATCTTGACCTAATCACATGGTTCAAAATATCTCAAATGCATTGGATTGACAGATGAATTTTCCAGTCAATTGATCAAACGTCAACTGTGCACTGAAAAGTCAAACCTTGACTTTTTGGTCAAAATCAAATGCCAAGGGTAATAATTCATCAAGATATGTAAAAATGTGAAACTTGTTGACCAAGAAACCTAATTTTGAAAATTAGGGTTTTAATTTGAAATTTTTCATAACTTAGAATTTTTCTAAGTTATGGAAATTTCTTATTTTTTCCCAACTTTCCACAACTTTTTCATCATGATGCAATTGGATTCAAAGAAAACTTCCAACATGAAAGTTGTAGTCCTCCAGGAAATCTACAACTTTGATTCACAAAGTTTTCCAAAAAGATGCTTGGATCTCAAGTTATGATTTTGTGAATAGGAGTCCATAAACTTTTTAACTTAGTGAAATTTTGCCCTAGTTTAGGCAGGTTTTTGACCTAACTTCATGGTAATTTTTCACCTAGTTCCAAGATGTATCTCAAGTTGAATTTCAAATATGGATTGTATAGCATGTTACAAGCTTTCCAAAATGTCTAAGAACTCTCCAAGATCATTTATGGTTAGGGAGAATCGAAGAAATGAAAATGGCAATTTATCACTTTTGTGCAAGGCATTTTCACAATGTTACAAGTTGCAAATCAGTTTCAAACATGCTTGTACTTGGTATTACAGGTCCTAATACTTTATACACTCCATAATTGAATGCTAACACATTAGATATTGGCTTTGTTCTGACCTATGGAGCTTTACACAATGAATTAATCCAAAAATGGCATAAAGTGCATAATACCATTTTGATAAAGCATGCTTTTTGCAATTTTGTAATTCTTGAGCCATGGACTTGATCTTTGGTTGCAAGCAAGATCGATAAACATCAGAAAAAGTTTACCAACTCTATGCAGTCCATAAGCTAGCAAGTACAAGCTTTTGCATTGTCACTTCAAACTTTTCTTCAAAAGCAAGAAACTTGCAAAAGTCAAGGGATCTCATCCATCTGATAAAGGCAAGCCTTGGCTTCATTTCAAACAATCTCAGAACTTTGTCACAATCAAGAAACACGAATTCACAACCTCCAAAACACCCTAAAACACAAAAAACCCAAGTTCTTGCCCAAACAGGGCATCTTCTGCAGAACCTTTGCCAAAACAATATTGGCTCGTGCGTTTTGCTTTGAAACACTTCAAACACATTCCCTACATCACACCTAAACTATCCAGGCGCTTGTCTTGCAACTGTGTGCCCTGTTTCATGCTTCACCATTTTCATTTTGAAGGTTTGCAGGTTGACTCGTGCAGCAAGATTCAAGCATCTATAAGGCAAGCTGAGCATTGGAGAAGCTTGAGGGAACTTTAAGGAAGCTCACAAGAACTTCAGGCCTCACTCAAAGTTCCCACCTTTCCATATCCAAACTCAACTGAACAAGGTATTTTTCAAGTTTCTATCTCTCTATTTAGGCATCCTTAAGCTTAGGTTTGTGGAGCAAAGATGTAGTCCTTAACATGCTTGAGTTGTACATATGCATAGTTTCCATTTATATTAACTGAGCTAAGAGTATTTGGTTGTTGAACATGCTGAAAAAACTAGGTCAGAAATTAGGGCCATTAAAATTCTCCTTGGTCTTTTAGAGTTAGGTCATGTTCTTCTTATCACTGGAATCGTGAGATTATGAGCTACATTTTTCATGTTACAAGTTTTTAATTTTATGCAAAGAATAGCAAGAACAGGATTTGAACACAGAAGCGCACGCGTTGTTGTCTGGAGGTCATGGATGAAGTTGGATGGGCCTAGCGCCTTGGGCTTGCTTCTTTTCACACCCCCCCCCCCCATTTTGCTTTTGCACCCCCCTGATTCATATTTTGTTATTTTTCATATTTTCTTGTTATTGTTATATTTTTGACTTTTTTTTCTTTTTTCTGAAGATTAAAAAATCCCAAAAATATTTTCTTAATTTTTTGCATTTTGTTTTATTATTTTTATTATTTTTATGGCATAAAAATAGTTTATTAGGTTTAATAGAATTTATTTTCTTAAATAAACTTGTAAATAATAATAAAATACTTAATATTTTATTTTACATTTTATACACATAAAATATTATTTTCTCACATATTTTAATTTTTAATATTTATACATAATATTATTATTATTTTTCTTAAACAAAAATGGACAAGAATATTAGAAAACATATATTTTTCTTTAATCAAAAAATTACGGTTTCCCCTTTCAAAAATAATAACATTATTTTCTTATTTTTAGGACTTTGATAATATTATTTTCTCATACATAAAACAATTCCAAAACATTTTCTTGCATATTTAAATAATTGTTTATTTATTTATTTTACAATAAATTCAATTGGGTTGTAATAGTAAATTAGGGTTTATTTTGTGCAAATATCCTCATTCAAAACTTGTATCCCCCTCCCATAATATTGTTGTAATAGCTTAGATTTACTTTACGCAATTTATCGCATTAAATGCATGTTTAGTAAATTAGGGTTTGTATGATAAGACAAAAATCAAACAAATAGCATGACCTAATTCAAGACAAACAAAATGCATGAAAAATGACAACACATTGCATGCAAGCACCTCTAGGGTTTCACCCACTTGGTTGCCTAAACAAAATGGTCATGGTATGCATGCTAGGTATCTTGGCAAAACAATACAAACAAAAAGATCATAGTCCCTCGATGACGCTAGACAAGGTTGCCTAAAAACAAATGATCTTGGTCCCTAAAACTTGCTAAGATACTTGGCATTATTGCTATCATGGTCATACGATGACCCACGCTTGTCCCGTTTAACATCCAAAGATAAGGTTGTCTACTAAAACAATAGTAGGTCAACAATGTCAAAGGAATAAAAATGTGTAGGAAAGACTTTTGAGTAGGGTAGATAACTCCTAGTTACTTGATCTTTTTCAAACAATCCTTGCTATTTTCAAAAACAAACACACACACATTTCAAAACATTTCCAAACAACTTTCAAAACATTGAAACATTTTTCAAAAGACAAACATCTTTGTATACATTCTTACAAACAAGAATCATTACAAAGATTTCCTAAACAAAGGCCTCTTTTCAAAATACTTTCAAAACCACACAAGGCACCATTTCAAACAATTGAAAAAGCAAAGCAAGTGATCTAAAACAAGGAACTAAGAGCCCATGGAAAACCATGGATGAAAAGGGTGCTAGCACCTTCCCTTTTCATAATCTACCCCCCGAACCCAAAAACAATCTCAAAGGTCTTTCCTGTGCTTTTTTGCCTTTCCTTTTGGATAAAATAAAAGTCGGTTGCGACTCTTGCTAAACCAGAACATTTGCAAACACAAACACAAAACCTCAAGTCAGTTCTCCCACCGCATCACACCTGTGCACTTCAAAAAATGCGTTCAAGCAATATAAATAAGATTCAAGACCATGGATCTATTGGGTTTGACCCTCTGATCATAATGGTATCCTTCATTAGGGCCAATTGTTCCTGCATTTGAAAGCCCTAAAACGACAAGGTAAACCCTAGCTATGGCAAATATGCATACAGGCATTAAAACTTCAATTAAATGGTCTAGACATGTTGCAAACATGACAACAAACACAGATATACCATTAAAACATGTTCATGATGCAAGAATCATAGTAATTGAATATGAAAAAGAACGCAAATCGTGTGACGTCTAGGGGGGCAATTCTGGCCATGAAAATGCTTGCAATGGATTGAAACACGTTCTGAAGATGTCCAGGAATCTATTGGTAGTCTTAGAATGCTTTGAATTACCCTCTAAGCTTGAAATCGATCCACCACTTTTTGACAATTTTTGCAGTTTTTGTTTTTTTTTGTTTTCACGACCTCTCTCCTCGTTTTTATGAAATGGTTATGTCTTATATATGTATTAGAACTGATTAGGTCAACAAAAACGCATTGTATCTTTGAACATTATGAAGATTGGATTTGATTTTGTTCTTGTATGACATGTTTCCAAAATAGGCCTAATCATGCCAATTTTTGCTTCAATTTGCTTTGCACGATTTGATCTGATTTGTCAGCCTAATTGGATTTGATTCCTACAAGAAATCAGATCAAAAATCAATCTTTTGCATTTTTTGCTATTTATTTGATTTAATTTGAATTTTAAATAATAAAAAATCAAAATAAAATAAATAATGAAGCAAATAAAGTGTAGATGCTGATTTGGGTCGTGGACCATGTCACAAGCAAGATGCAATCATGGAAAACTAGGCCCATTTGACAAAAAAATCATTTTTGAGTACATTTGACTTTTGGCAATTTTGCAAAAATGGTCATCTTTGACAAGGCATATCTCCTCCAATTTTAATCCTAGAGAGGTGTTCTTGGACTTTTTAGAAAGCTTAGGATGTTCTCTAAACAACCCTTTTAGTTTTATATCAATTGGGTCTTCCATGTTCATGTAAGAAGCTTTGACCCAAAAGGTGTTTTTGTTGACTTTTCAAAAGGACCTATAATGTAGAAATTCATATCTTTTGATGAGTGCATATTTTGAACTTGTGGGATGAATATGAGTTGTAGGGAGTTGAATCATATTCAAAATGAGCTTTGTATGGAACATTTCTAATAAAGTATGAAGAAGTTATGCTTGGTCAAAGTTTGGTTGACTTTTCCTGAGAAACCCTAATTTAGCAACTTTTGGGTTTTGATGAATTTAGGGGCATTCCTTAAGGAATCATGATCAACCATTGATCAAATGATGGATATATCTTCAAAATGTTTATGTTGACCAAAAATATTGAAGTTTGACTGTATGTGGGTCACAGTTGACTTTTGACCTAGTATAGTTGATTTTCAGGCATCTGGGCAATTGACTGAGCAAACTTCTTGTGCAAGGCATGAAACTTGACAAGGATGATCTTGAGAACATATTGGGAGCATGGAAGGAATTTGGGACCTTTGGAGTTCCCACACCCTGATTAAGAGTGAAACCGTAGTTTGAAGCTTGTTGCCTTAGGAGGAGGATTTGTCTGGTCAATCCTTAGTCATCCTTGAGCAATTGAGGACCTCAATGGGCATGTGTTTAGTAAAATGAGAGGGAAAATTTTGGGGTACAACACTCAGCATACAACCTAATGATATCAGGTGTTCTTATATCCCCGGCGGAGCAAAAGTTTTTAATTACTGCCTCGACATCTTAAAGAATTCCCTAACCTGGGTCACAAGCTTTTCAGAATTCCCCAACAGGATTTCAACAAAATCCCCAAGCAGTTCACGGAGTTTCCCTTCCCCGACAGAGTTTATTTCTCTAACAATGGAAATTCGTTTCCCAGCATTTCAACTTCAACAAAATTTAAAGACCTACATTCTTCACCCCCAGCAACAATCAGGGATTTATTTTCCCTAATTCAACAACACTGCAATGGAACAGCTGACACGTTCATACATTGCATTCATGCATCATTCTACAAACATCATAACATATATAGAACAAATGCATATATCACAATCTCATTTATTTTTGAGAGCATCATGCAATTCATACATCATGACATCGCATGAAATTGACTTTACCTTTTCAGGTTTAATTCGCAAACAGACGAATACTATCAACTTATACAGCAGGTCGAAGATTAATGCCTGAAATCAAACGGGGAAACTATCTACACGACCAAGTGGTATGAGCTCCCAGAGCAAGACAGGTTTACCAACAAATACAGCAGGCCACAGATTCATGCCCTGAACCAGACGGGGAAACTATCCATGTGACCAACATTGCCAAGTTCCAGATTAATATCTGAAACAAGACAGGATAACTATCTGTGGACGATCGATTGTAGATTAATACCTGAAACCAGACAGGAAAACTATCTACATGAGAAGATTAAATATTAACACCCGAAACCAGATGGGAAAACTATCTTTCTTTCGCTTAGGTCATAAATTAATACCTGAAACCAGACAGGGCAACTATCTCAACGACCAAAACAAGTTCCAGATTAATACCTGAAACCAGACAGGACAACTACCTGTGGACGACTAATTGTAGATTAATACTTGAAACCAGACAAGACAACTATCTACATGAGTAGATTAAAGATTAATACCCGAAACCAGATGGGAAAACTATCTTTCTTTTGCTTAGGTCAGAGATTAAAACCTAAAACCAGACAGGGCAACTATCGCAACGACCAACAAAATAAATTTCCAGATTAATACCTGAAACAAGACACGACAACTATCTGTGAATAGCTAATCGTAGATCAATTCCCAAAACTAGACGGGGTGACTATCTACACGACCAAATGAAGCAATCTTACACGAGTTCATTCTCTCCATATACAATATAACACGGACTCATCCTGAAGCGGCTTTACATAGACTCCTTCTCATATATTTCCAAATGCAGCTTTACACGTGCTCATCCTGAACCAATCTTACACGGGTTTCTTCTCACAATATCCAGATAAAGTTTAACACAGACTCATCCTAAAGCAGCCCTACGCAGGTTTCTTCTAATACATTTCCAGATAGCAGTTAATTTCATTATCCCCGGCAAATTACCGTGAAGCCTGGATTTCAACAAGAAAACAACAAACTTTTCCAGAGATAACTCCTCATTATAGCTTTGGACAACTGAAGTTCCTAGACTCTATTCCCCACATAGTTTTCCTCAAGCAGGAGAATAATAGAAATCAACCTTCCCCAGCGGAGTCCTCCTCAGACAGCAGGAACATGAATCCCCATAAAGAGGCCTCTTATGAAGTCAGCATCTACTTTGGATGGCATCTTTAAGCCCATATCCAACAACTCTCAATCATCTTATCCAAATGACATCTTTAAGCCCATTCCCTACACAATCAACCATCACATCATGCGAGTGCAAATTTCTGGGCACTCTAGTGTTCAATCATCTTCCACCTTTAGATCACGAAAGGCAAACAAGCCAATCTAAACCTTCAGGTTTAAGAAGATTGAACAGGGGCAGCTGTTGTACCCCAAAATTTTCCCTCCTTTTTTCTCAAGACATTTTCTCACGAGGATTTTCAAAATGGCAAATTTACACAAGTACAATTGGATTTTGGCTTTCAGGCATCAAATCGAAGAAGAGAAAATTGCCTTGATTCATAAGCTTCGATTGGGTATCTAAAATCCTTCGAGCGAGATTTTGTTTCAAAGTATTTGATTGGGCATTTGGCCTCCTTTGATGCAAGCTTGGTTCACAAGCTTCGATTGAGCATTTGGCCTCCTTTGATCAAGTTTATTCACAAAGCTTCGACTGAGGAAAAAATGCCTCCTCTGTGCTTGCCTTCAACACACTAGGCAAAGGCTTCTTAATGCTTGGCTTTGATTCACAAGGCAAAGGGCTTCTTCATACTTGCCTTCAATTCACTAGACAAATACTTCCTACATGCATACCTTCGATTCAGAAGACAATGACCCCCTACATGTTTGTTTTGATTCACAAAGCAGTTGGCCTCCTGCATGCAAGCTTCGATTGAGCATTGGCTTCTTACATGTCTGCTTTGATCCACAAGAAAAATTCCTCCTATGTGCTTGCCTTCAACACACTAGGCAAAGGCTTCTTCATGATTGCCTTTGATTCACAAGGCAAAGGGCTTCTTCATACTTGCCTTTGATTCACTAGATAAATACTTCCTACATGTTTGCCTTTGATTCAGAAGACAATGACCCCCTACAGGTTTGTTTTGATTCACAAAGCAGTTGGCCTCCTGCATGCAAGCTTCGATTGAGCATTGGCTTCTTACGTGTCTGCTTTGATCCATAAGACAAATGCCTTTTATGTGCTTTCCTTAAACATGCAAGGCAAAGGCTTCCTCTTCATTCTTGCTTTTGATTCACAAGTTTTCTACACTTTGACACATAGTAAGTTCCATTCGAAGAAACACCTGTGAGATCTGGGTTTCAAGCATCTTACTGTGAGTGATTATCTTGTTAACCTTAGTTCCTAATTGAGTGATCAATTCATTTACATGAATTTTCTGGTTCAGGAATTCTTTGTTTTGCTGAGTTTGGGCCGAAATGAAACTTTCCATGACATTCTCAAGGTTCGATTTTGGGGGCTCAACTTGCATAGGTTGGTTTGGTTTTTGAGCTTGAACACCTTATGGTCTTTAAGGTGTAGAATTTTGAATAGGGTTATTGTTTTTATAGGAGAAGTTTGGGTGATTCCTCCATCTAGGGTTGTAAGTGTTCGAAAATGGGTTTCCTTGGGCATAGTTGACCTGGTCTGTGTTCGATTCATTTAATAAGTTACACTCTGCCGCTTGATTTCCTTTGGTTCCATAGATTTCACACTCTGGGTGGACTGTAGTTGCAGTGGCAGGATTTGTAGACATGTGTTCGACTTTCAGGGCTAAAGCGTCCATTTTGACTTGCATCATGTCCATACAGTTTATCTCATGAATTCCTCCTTGAATCTCCTTTTTCTCTGGTGGTCCTTGCTCTGCTCCCCACTGGTAATGTTTTTGAGCCATATCTTCGATGAGAGTGCAAGCTTTAGGGTAAGGTTTGTTCATTAGTGCGTCGGTGGCGGTAGCATCGATGGTCATCTTAGTGTTATAATGGAGACCGTTATATAAGGTATGAAAGATCAACCATTGTTATAGGCCATAGTATGGACAATCTCTTAATAGTTATTTATATCTCTCCCAAGCTTCAAAAAGTGATTCTCCTTATTTTGAGTAAATCTGGTGATCTGATTTCGAAGGGTTACGGTCTTACTCGGGGGGAAATATCTAGCAAGGAACATTCTCTTAAGGTCTTCCCATGTTTTTATTGAGTTGGATGGAAGGAAATCTAACCAAGAGTGTGCTTTATCTCAGAAGGAGAAAGGGAATAGTCTTAAAAGAATCGCCTCAGGTGTAGCACTGTTGGTTTTAAAGGTGTCGGCTAATTGGATAAAAACTTTTAAATGTTGATTCGGGTTCTCTATAGAGAGGCACGTGAATTGATTTTTTTGTACTAATTATAGTAAAGAGGGATTCAGTTTAAAATTATTAGTAGGTATAACTGGGTTCACTATACTAGAATTGGGTTCCTCATCAGATGGTTGGGAAAATCCCTTAAGGGGTCTTCAGTTACAATCTTCGGCCATTGCTCTCCTAACTCGCTGGAGTAAGAGACGTGCGTGGACGTAATATTCGGGTTCTGCTATAGGATCTACTAAACTGCCGATACTGCGAATTCTTTGCATTTAATGGCTAACAAAGCCTTGCTCTAGACGTTGTAACATCAAGGTACAAAATTTGACGAAGTTGGTCCCGACAACAGCGCCAAAAACTTGATGCGTTGTTTTTGCAAGTGTACGAATCATGTTGGAGTAATACAAAAGATTATCATTCCCACAGAGACCAAATGTCAATCTATCGATTTTTGTTATTAAGGTGTTTATCTAAGGCAGATCAAATTAATGTTCGAGAGTGTACAGTAAAACGAAATAGTAAAAAGGTATGTAAATTCAGATAAAAGAGACAGGCTCGAATATAATTCACATCAGTTAGATGATACTCTGATCGTTTCTAAATAGAATTACTTATGGGGTAATATTTTTTTACTTTTGAAAAGAATCAATTTAATAGGAATTGTCGCTTTCGCGTATTAAGAATCAAGTTTACTCTCTAATTAATGCCTTCTATTGTCACTTATAAAAGGTGCATATTGCGTTAAAGTAGTAAACCTATTTTTAAGAAATTGGACTCTTGACTTATTAAAAAAAAAATATTTGGAATGTTTAACTTAAAAGGGATCCATGAATTTTGCTCAAGGAACTGGATTTTAAACCTATAAACGTGTCCGAAGATAGTTTCAAAATCATTTTCTAATAATGTTAAAAACTCCTAATTAACTAGACAAAGTGCTTTCACCCTCTTTGGACAGTTAAAACTAACCAAGTTTAACTTTGAGAGTTGGACGAATTTCGATCTTACACAATGAAATTTAGTATTGAAAACTTATGTTAAAAATAAAAACAGCCCCTAAAGTATTTCTACAGATACAATATATAAATTATTATCATACTAGTGATCCTTATATTCTAACCTTAAAAGACTTAGCCAGACATGGAAAAAGAAACAGACATGTTGAAATTGATCATGTTAAAATAGATTATGAAACTTAAAAGGCGAGTAAAGTATGCAAGGTAATAAACAAATAGACAATGACAAAATAGGAAGGTAAATAAAGTAAGGCAAGTGCAAGAAAATAAACGAAATAAAGCAAATGCGAAGTAAATAAAGGTAATGCGAAGACTGAATAAAACCTGCTCCAAATCAGAGACTTGAATCTGGTACAAACTATAAAGTAAACTTTGACTTGTAAAGAAAATGGCGGCAAGATTAAATGTATATGTGCTCCAACCTAATCACAACTACAGTGCAATAATCCCCCGATGTGACGAATTATCGCTTTTACAAATGGTGAGTTTAGGATTAGTGTTGTAAACTAAGTTGGATGATTTGAAAAGAAACTAGAAATGCATATTTATAGAAAAAAACAAAATCCTTGGAATTACAAAACTGCCCCCAACTCCTTTTGGACGGGACAAAAATAACAAAGATGGCACCCTCCATCTATGCCATGGCACCCGCCGTCTGAACTAATGTGGAAGATCGTGGGATCCTGACAATTTCCTTCTGGTTGTAAGTAGGCACATCATGGCGCCTTCTATGGCGGCCTCCATGTTGAACGCCATGTGCATATTTTCACTAAAACACTTGATTTCTTGGGCTTTTGGCTTTGTTTCTTCAAGAAGGGATCTAGGTAAGCAAAGTACCTGAAAATAAAACAAAAATAAAACATAACACAAGAAAATACACTAATACTCTAATAA
Source organism: Vicia faba (assembly GCA_948472305.1). Classification (NCBI taxonomy): domain Eukaryota; kingdom Viridiplantae; phylum Streptophyta; class Magnoliopsida; order Fabales; family Fabaceae; genus Vicia; species Vicia faba. Next base: position 779,511,816 of record OX451736.1, read on the forward strand.
ACATGTGCAGTTCGAGTCAAATATGTAGTGTGTTTCAGTGTAATCACCCGACTTTGTTATTGATTCAAGAATCAAACACTTAACCATGTAGAGAGATCCAGCAAGACAAAATTCTTTGGATATTATTTACCAAATGATCGAAAGGTTTTCTTTTCAAAATGCTTCATGAGAAGAAATCATAATTTTGAAAAGGAATAAGAAATTAAGACATAATCTCTGGAAACAAGTTCTCATAATTCTAAAGGGTCAAGTACTTGATGGAAAAGGAATTCATCTTCTCAACATCAGAAGTTATCCATGAGAAGTAAAGGTCAATAATCAAGTACTACAAATGACAACCGCTACAAGCTGCTATGGATCAAATCAACACCGTCTTGAGTATATCTGTTAAAAGCTCAGAAGAAGGCAAAAGATTCTAAAAGATAGTTGCTTTAAAAGTCTGAAGAAGAATCTGTTGAAAAATCTATTTCAATCTAAGGAATTCAAATAGAAAAGAAGTCATCTGCTGGGAGTTAAGCCAGTATGCCTATTCTTAGAAGAAATGGAGTTGTTGCTGAAGTTCAAGAAGTAAGAGAATCTGAAGATGCTCTTCAAGAAACTTATGTTAATCAGACTCCTCTACAGAAGTTCATGCAAAGGATACCATCTCTGAAGAACCGTTTTTGGGTGTACCTGACTAAACCTAATTTCTCCTTAAATCTTCTGAAGAAATGTTCTGAGGCTCAGTGTCGGTGAAAACATCTACATTGGTTGAAGAATCATCTGGACAAATAATGAAATGTGAAAAACAATAAGTACTCAACAAAATGAATGATTAGAAACAAGCTCAATGATGAAGGTAATCTCTTAACAAGCAAGATATGCCAGGTTAGAATTTACATGTTTTCCAATAGAGTGTTTTTTTTCTTTGAAATTTTAGTAAAAATAAATAATAAGTAAAATTAACTAAAATCTTTTTACGTCTAGTATAAAGAACTTTTAATTTTTTTTCCAAATAATTAGAAGTGCTCAAGGAAGAAATTATCTTAGTTTTAAAAATCAAATATATCCCTTGAAAGTTGAAAGTCTAAATTCATTAAATGGGATGTCTTTCGAAACATGCCTGAGGATTGACGTGATTTGTTGAGGAGTAAGATAATTCGGAGACTAGGTGAAAAATATGTTTGCCTTACCTCTTGTCAGATTTTTGCTCTACTCAAAGTTTTAATAATCATTAAAAATTCAAAAACTCACTCACTTCACCTCTCACACAAATCTCACTCCACTTCCTTCTCTCTCGCTACTTTTAGCCCCAAATCCTCAAAACCATAAAAATTTCTTTGTCTGGGTTCAAGTTTGTTCATCATCATCAATGGCTTCTCAAAAATCAATTGTTGGCTTATCATCTCATCAAGAGAAAATGGATATCGACTTTCCTGAACTTCAATGTTCCATTCCTATATTTCAGCTACTAGTTATATCTGAATCAGTTGTGAACTTTGAAAATCTCAAGGAAAATGGTTATGATCTTTCATTAGATGTTTCCTTGCAAGGATGAGAAACATTCTTTGAAATTTTAAAAGGTACCACCCTACTTGAATTAGTGAAACAATTCTGAATTATGGAAAATGAATCCAGACAAGAAATCACAACAAACATTGTTAGAATGCCACTCATGATTACTGAAAAATCAATCGCTTAACTACTTAATCATAACGAGACTGGATTAAAGTGTTGCAGCTTAAACGACAAGAACATTAGCTGGAAACATAGAATGAATGTATCCTTAAAAACCTTCTTGGAAAAGAAGAGCTCCAATCTGTTCAAGGATCTTCAACCTTCTCTCAATATCTGAGGCGTAATCATTTTAGAAGCATCTATCAAAAACCTATCTCAAATGAGATGCCCATAATAAACAATGATATAAAATAAATTTTATACAACTTGGAATAAAAAATAAATATTAATCTTCCCTTCATTTCTTCAAGCATTTGAGAAATGCTCTCAACACCTCCATAAGTCATGTAGAGACTCATATCAAATCGATACCTCTGGGAAGACTCATCACCACTCTCATAATCAACTATGGATTAGTTGACTCTCTCGTTCATTTTAACATGCATGAGTATCTGACTCCTCGATCAAGAAAATTCTTTGACGGAAGAAATTTAAAAACTATGATGTCGATTGTTATTCCTCCATCAGAAGATTTCGTGCAAAACTTTGCAAACAATCATGCACCAGAAACAGAAGGAAATTATGTGTTCACTATTGTAGATGAACCAGAAGTTATTTTCAATCATCTAAAAGAATTTTTGATCATGGATGTGCCAACAAGTATGTCCCCTGAAGTTGTCGTATTAATCCTTCTTGATCCTCCCTCCATTCTCTCCCGAAGAACCATTCAATGCATCCTTAGTATTGCTAAGCTCTATGGATAAAAAGATAAACTTCCATCTGTTTCTGAAGTTCGTGCCACAATTCTTCAAAAATGTACGGACTTTAACAAAAAGTTTGATAATTCGTCCAGTGATGAAGATTCACGCCCTTCCTCACCAAAACCACATATGCCCTTTTCTGGTGAACCTAGTCCTCTTCAAACCATTCTTCCTACACTATCTGCTTCCACCTTAGAAAATCCTCATCAAGTTGCAAACCTTATTTAAACTATTGATAGAGAAATATCCTTTAACTCTCTTGATATTGTTGAGGTGTCATCTAACTCTGAGAAGGAATTGAATCACCTATTCACACTGATTCTTGTGAATCAGATCTTCCTCTACAAAAACCTAATTCTTTAACTGGTCTTGGATCCCTTGTCAACTTTCATTATAACCTAACCTACTCATTCTATCATCATGACTTTTAATCAGAAACAAGTCGAGTAGATCTTCCATCCATCACATCCTAAAACTTGCATCCAACACCTTTTCAGCTTGCCTTTTATCAAAATTCAAACATGCCACTAACCTCGTCTGAACTCTTACAAAAGTTTCAACAACTTTACTTGATCTCTATTGATAATATCTTGAGTATCTCTTCATCCAACATGGATCCTATCAAGACTAAAGCTGGATGGATTAACTTCAAAAGAGTAATGGGTGTCAATTCTAACATCATGCAAACCTCTAGTTGTCAAGAGGCTGAAAGGAAATATAAGGAACTACTTGAAACCTTATTAACACCTCCTTTATGCTTTCCTGCTCCATAACCTACAAGACAAGTGGTTCTTGGATTAGAAGTTGTACGCCCTTCCAATATATTTGATACAACAACTGAAAACCAACCCTCATGCTCTAGTGTGAAGCCTGCTATGGATGTTGAAAAGGAAATTTATGGGATAAAGGAATCCTTGGAGAAGATGCAAGAATCAAATCGTATTGTTTAAGAGAGTCTGGAAATACAAGAGGAAACAAGTCTAGCTCGAGCAACCCCCTTCACTCAGATGACTGAGATGTTGAAGCAGCTGATGAAAAGCTTAACAAGGAGTCTTATGATTAGACCTTTGTCTTAGAACTTAAGATTTATTTTTTCTCTTTCTAAAAAAATTGTATCTCTTAATTTTTTTTTATGAAGTTTTAACCGTTTGTTGGTTATCCTCAAAGTTTATTTTTCCGTCTCTTTATTACCTTTTTTATTTCTGACAAACGGGAAGAAAGTAAAATAATTTTAATAATACTTATTCTCAGAATCTCGAACTCAAACATATATAACGTTGTTGGTACTAACTGTTTGTTTGATGTTTCAACCCAAGAACTTTGAATAAGTTCACTAAGTAGTCTAAGACAGGTTGAATATGAAGATCCTTCTGTCTAAGGTTAAGAACCTTATCGATGAAATCAACTCTGTCTAAGGTTGAGAACCTTATGGACGAAATCAACTCTAATTTCACACATATATATATATATATATATATATATATAAATATATATATATAATATATATATATATATATATATATATATATATATATATATATATATATATATATATATATATATAATATATATATATATATATATATATATATATATATATATATATATATTATATATATATATATATATATATAATATATATATATATATATATATATATATATATATATAAAGAAGTTGTACACTTTGTGAATATATGTACCAAACATAATTCAAAAGTTATAAACTTACTGAAAGTAAGGTAATCTTGCTTGATATCATATTGTTCAGAAGTTGTGAACTTTCTAAAAGTATGAAATTCAGACTTAAAGCTTCAGAAGTTGTGCTATCCTAAAGGAAATCAAGTCAACATTCAGATGCATGCTCTGATATTAAGATGCCACTTAGAAGATGTGCTCTGATATATATGCTTATGCAATGTGCGCTTCTACAACGTATGTTCAATTCAGAAGTTGTGAACTGTCTGAATGTTTGATATATTGGAAAATATCATGTCAAATGTTGATGCTTAAGAATTAGTGAACTTACCCAGAAGTATAATGTTTTGGTTGTGATATAAGAATCAAGAAATAGAAGTGATGATACATGATGCGTGTCATTATTCAAATCAAGCTTAAAATCAAGTTTTTGATTCTTCATCATGTTCTGATAGTAACCAGGTTCTGAGATGAAGACCAAGTGTTCTAGTCAGACTCTGATGAGTTTGTTGTAGGGAAGTATTCCTTCTCTATTTCTATGTTATGAAACTCATGATTTATTTTTGTGAGTCTTGGGCTCATGGGGTGACTCAGAACAAGCATAAATTAAATTTTGGGATTAACACATTCAGGGGGAGCTGTGAGCTTAACTCTAATTTGTCGGTTACTGTGATTACCCTGTATAAATTATTCTATCAAAATACATGGTTTTGTCATCATTAAAAAGGGGGAGATTGTAAGAACAAGAAGTGTTTCTACATCTGGCCTTAAGATTTTGAAGATAACTTTACATGGTATCATAAAGAATAATTTTATACTCTAATGGTTTCATTCTAGTGTGTAGTTGTTGCTGTAATATTCTAACTCTGGTATCAAGGTGTGTAACGTCATTAGGTTCTGAACATAAACACTATTGGAAGAAAACATTTGGTTACATGTTATAGTTGAAGTCAAGATAATAGAATTCGTCTTATGCAACGGTTCTTAGGAATGTTAGTACAAGAGGTTCTGATCGTGACTTTATGGTTAAGCTTTGGAGGCCTTCTAAAGCTTTACTTCTGTATGTTCCAAGTTCTGAAGATTATGAAGACGAGGTTCTGCTGAAAAAAGTTCTAATGATCTGAAGAAAAATAAGTTCTTACGACCAAGTGTTAAAGACTCTAATGACAAGGTTCTGATGGGACAAGTTCTGAAGACTCCAAGACTTAGGTTCTAAGACCTAAGAGTGATTCTTCTATAACAAGCTTCAAACATTCAAATTATATGAAGCCTCTGAAGATTAGAAGAAGTTCAAAATGGTTAACGTGTTATGGTGTGCAAAACGTACAAAAAGTGCTATGTGGCCTCTATCCTCTAGAGTGGCGTAAGGACAGTCCTTTTGTACTGTATTGTCAGCCACTCTCATTATGATTGTTGGGAAAAAACATATGTTTCCATATTATCTTTCTACCCTTAACGGATCTATGTCTACAAGCTAAGTAGAAAAACATTTATTGAAGATAAGGTTAAAGTTAAACGTTGTAAAGTGATAGGAAATGAATAGTATCACTCTGTACTGACTAAACTCTTACACCTTAATCTATCAGTTGGGAACTAACCATTGATGCAGGAAAGATTTTTAATCCTTACACGTCTCTCTCTATCTCTCAAGGCTATAAAATAAGATCAACTAATTGAAGAAAAGTGCTCTTGGCCAGCAAGCTGAAAAACCAGATGCTGAAGTTGTCAAAGTTGCAATGCTAAACATGCTGAAGTCCACTACACGGTAATAAGAGAAAAGAAAGATAAAGAAGAAGAAATCTACAAGATGCTACACAAACTATCATCATATACATCTTGGAAGATCTTAGAAGAAGCAAGAAGTTGTTACTTGTAACTTATTGAACAAGAAGATAAAGAAGAAGAACACTACAAGATGCTACCCAACTTCTGATCAAATACATATTGATAGAAAATTGTAATGTACACAAGATTTGTTGTTCATATTGTGTTATATTTCTAATCTCTTCATGTAAATTGTTTTAACACAAGAGTTGTTGCTCGAAATTGTGTTAAACAATATGTGCTTAATCACTTGTGTAATCTTATTAGAAGAAGAAATTATATAAACACAAAACCCTATCAACCATTGTTGATTGATTCCTTGAGTGACCAAGTGAATGTCTAATCTCAAGAAGGCAGTGGTTACTGGTCATTGTAGAAAATCCTGATAGGAGATCTTAAGTGATCTGATTCTGTTGGCTCATTGATTGTTATATTCATTAAATCGAATCACTGAACATATCATTGAAAGGTTCCTTGGGTGACTGAGTGAAGTTCTGATCTCTAGAAGACAATGGCTTCAGGTCATAGTATAAAATCCTACTAGGAGATCTTAAGTGATCTGATTCTGTTGGGTCCATAATTGTTATATTCGTTAAGTAAGATCAATGAACATATCATTGAAAGGTTTTCTTAAGTGACTGAGTGAAGGTATGATCTCAAGAAGATAGTGATTGCTGGTCATTATGGAAAATCCTGATTGGAGATCTTAAGTGATATGATTTTTATTGGGTCAATGAACATTATATATGTTAAGTTGGATCACTGAACGTGTCATTGTTTGTTAGTTATCGGTTGTTGCATGTGCATTTGTAATCAGTTTATTTATAGTGGATCCTTGTTAAAGGAAAATCACCTTGAGGGGTGGACAAGATTAACCTTGTTAAGGTGAACCTGGATAAATCACTTGTGTTCTTTACTCTTCATTGTCTTTATAGCTTTTATCATTTGAGTGATTAGAATTTCTAAAGGGGAATGTTTTCTGTAAATCCAATTCAACACCCCCCCCCCCCCCCCCCCCCCCCTTTCTTGTGTTTTCTCTACCTTCAGCTAAGATTTAGGTTTATCATCAAGGTCAACCCTAAGCCCCTACCTTTTACCTTAATTTTGATGTACTCACAGAATAAATCCAAGATATAGCACTGAGATGCATGTTTTTTGCAGATGATATATTCCTCCTCGGAGAGTCAAGGGAGGAGTTAAATAAGAGGTTGGAGACTTGGAGAAGAGCTTTAGAAACACGTGATTTTCGCCTAAGAAGAAGTAAGTCGGGGTATATGGAATGTAATTTCAACAAAAGAAGCAGGGTTTCTAACTTAGAGGTGAATGTAGGAGATTATATTATCCCTCAAGTCACACGGTTTAAATATCTTGGGTTTGTAATACAAAATGATGGAGAAATAGAATGGGATGTAAATAATCATATTTAAGATGGATGGATGAAATGGAGAAAGGCATCGAGTGTTTTATGTGATGCAAAGGTATCGCTCAAGCTAAAGAGAAAGTTTTATCAGACTGCGGTAAAAACTTGTGATTTTGTATGGGGATAGAATGTTGGACGTTTAAGAACCAACACGAGAATAAAGTAGGTTAGTAGAGATGAGTATGTTGCAGTGGGTGTGTGGTAAGACTCAACATGATAAAATTAGAAATGAAATTATTAGAGAGAGTGTTGGTGTAATGCCTATTGTAGAGAAGATGGTGGAAAATAGAGTTAGGTAGTTTGGGCATGTAGAGAGAAGACATGTAGACTCTGCATTAAGGAGAGTAGACCATATGGAGAGAAGACAAACAATTCGAGGAAGAGGAAGACCCAAAAATACTATAAGAGAAGTTATCAAGAAAGATCTCAAAATTAATGATTTGGATAGAAGCATGGTCCTTGGTAGAACATTATGGCGAAAGTTAATCCATGTAGCCGATTCCACCTAGTGAAATAAGGCGTAGTAGTAGTTGTTGTTGTTGTATTCACACATACTATCAAACTTTAATTCTATTTGTATTGGCTAATAGGCAGAGAGATCATCTATTAGGCAATAGAATTGATTTCACTTTCTTGTTTAGACATAAACAAGGAACACAAAGTGATGGTGATAATATTATTTGCTAACTATAAATGTATATTACTGATCACAATGATGCACGAGATGGCACGATGAAATCTAACCATAACAATTTTTTTCATCTATCAAAACCTAAATTTTCATTCATCTTTATTTTCATTGAGTTGATGCAACAAAACAATTTTTCTACAAACACCGCTTAAAATCATAACTAATATCGAACAATTTTTAATATCTCATCAGTCCTTGTGGAGAGATGATACAAACAAATACTTACTATATTTTGTTGTTGTACCAGGATTAGCGTTTAGATATTGAAAGTGTTGTGATAATTTTAATTGTTTTAAGTAATCTTATTCATATTTATTTATATTTTGTGCATATTTTGTTTTATTTAACTAACCTACTAAAATTTATTTAACTAGTTTTGTTAAAACATGTTTATGCGAGGTAAAACTCCCTGAATATCAACTATTATTTGATTTGAAAATCGAGAAGGATCCAGAATAAAATTATGTTTCAATTTCATCTATGAAACTAGAAGAAACAAAATATCTTGGAAAATAATAGCAACAATAATGGAAACAATGCAAACAACAATGGTGGTGGCATGCCTTGCCACAATAGTCCAAGAAGGTTGGCTCACATAGTTAGACCTTAGATAAATTTCAGACAAGCTAAGATGAAAAAGAGGGGTTACTTAAAATTTTATACGTTAATTATTTTGTAGGTCTTGACCATGAAGATCCATATACAAATCTCACAAAATTTTATGATTTATCTGAAATTCTTGGAGTGGTAGAATAAGAAGAGTAATTTGTGTTTAAAAGGCTATTCTCAAACTCATTAATTAGAAAAGCCAAATAATGGTAACTGGATCAATCCACACAAATGATGACCAATTGGAATACACTTGACAAAAAACAATCTTGGAACAAAACAATTTGGTAACCCAAATCGTGGATGAACTTATAGAGCAATTTTCAAAACTAACTCAACAAATGAGAGAGATGCACGAAATGCCAAAAACATCGACAAATTTCTTACTATAAGTTGTGCAGCGGATATCATCCAATCAAATTTTGTCTGCCATTAGCTGAAGAAGTTTAAATTTGTCTACAATCAACAAATGTCGGGGGTAATACCAAAATAATAACTTCCAGAGAAGAATAACTATGACCACGGTGGATATTAAAGGCATGACCATCAATACATAACCGTATTAGAACTATAATTAAGAAGCTCCTTAAGATAGGACAATATAATTGGAGGATACACTAAACTAGTTTATGCAGTTGTCCAAGGCCAACCAGAAAAACATTGATGCATCATTTAAAAATCTTGAAACATAAATTGGTCGAATAGCAAAACAATTGGCAGATCAACAAAGTCATGATTTATATGCAAACACTCAAACAAATTCAAAAGAAAATTGCATTGACATCATAATTGGTAAATCAAAATGATTTGTTATACAAGAGATCCAGAGAACAGAAGACGAAAGGAAGGAAGAAAATGAGTTGTAGGAAAGTAAAAAACCAAGGTCAAAGAACAATAAAAGAAAA